>JAODLC010000113.1:862265-888240 GCA_026781145.1 Hippopotamyrus pictus
CATATACACACACACACACACACATACATACACACACACACACACACATGTCTCTAGTATTAACGTAAATTTAAATTGTGTTGGGTACTTATTGATTATTAACAGGTGAAATCCTGTTGTTCAGCTTTTTGAAATTGTACAGATTATTGGAATTAAGCAGTTGGTTTAAAAAACAATATGTCATTGTTTTTGAAAGATTCATCTATCAAGAGAAATCCCAGAACAACTAAGAGTGAACTTTGCCCTCTCAAGAAATGTACATCTGTCAGTGCTGACTGAGGCAATACTCCTTACTCTTGATGTTAAGAAGACAATGCGGCTTAAGAAACACAATAAGACAGACAGGCCTGTCAAGATTGATCCAACAAATAACATTGCGCTTCACTTTGGTTTCTCTTGGGAACTTTACCCATAGTCTTATTTTCAAGCATTAACAGCAGGCCTACATGTGCATTAAAGTTATTTCAGCACTTATTTGTGCAATTTACATGTGACAAGATTAGTTAATCTCTAAAATGGCTGCTGTGGTAGCACACATCTACTGTATGTGCATGGATAGTGAGTCTAAATGCAAGCACAATGAATTTAATTTGACTGAGGTACTTGTGAACTGCATAAAGAATGAAAAGTCACAAATGTCCTAATTAACATCCGGGTTGAACGGTGTAAAATCCCTCTTTTGTGTGTTTTAATAGCCTGGCTGTGGAATAATCAGTATCTTTCTATCCATGTCATGTTTACAGAGGCAGTATGACTGTGAAACATTTGCAACAGTGATCTTCATTCTGCACTGCAAGCTGCGCATGTTTCAGTTTAATAAAAAAACAAATAAGTAAAAAGTTATTTCTTCTGTATTTCACGTTTGGAAACTGCATAATGATTTGAAAAAAAAGATAATCCAAAGGAATTGTCAATATTTTGTATATGTTGTTGTTGTGATCAATGTTCCTCTTTAAACAGTTTAACTACAGATGTGCAAAGTCCTCAACTATTTATATATCTTTTCAACAAGTGCAGATTTTATTGATTTAATTACTTCCTCTTTATACTGTATATTTGGCCGTGCTGCTCGAAGGACATGTTTGTCATGCTCACTCTATTTGCATTTTGTGATGAAAAGTCAGTAACAGATAAATGGAAGTCAAAGGAAACACGGCGGTTTGCTGAACAGTAAAGGCGTCTCCATCACTGATGCTCCTTTCATTTATCCTCACATTGAAAGCATAAGGCTCTCACGCCGTGGCCAGAGATATGGCTTTGAATCTCATTCCCAGCTCTCTCTCTGTCTGTTTGAGGGTTATAGCTATGTTACATTGTGGGGACCAAATAAAAACCTGTATTTTGATGGTGGACAGACAATTCTTCAGTCATATATATATATATATATATATATAAAATCTGTGACTACAATCAAATACCTAAGAATTCCAAAAGTTTTGTATTTTGTTTGACTTGGTTAGGGCTGGGTAGGGGTTAAGGTGTCATTGTTTGGAGTTTTCTCCACAGAAATGAATGTCCCCACAAAGATATGAGTACAGGTCTCTGTGTGTGTGTGTGTGTCTGTGTGTGTGTGTGTGTGTGTGTGTTCTCTCTAGGTTCTCTGCTGTCCTTCCTGCAATTAAGTCAAATGGTCTTTAAAGTCGAACCAAACTGAGTGACTTTGTGTCGTGAAGCAGAATAATGTTCACTGCCTTGTGTGAGTGTTTCCTGGAAGGGGCCTCTTTGTCTGGTATGGATAGTCCTCTGTGTGTGTGTCTGTCTGTCTGACACCCTAGTGAGACTGTGTTTGGTGATGGATAGCTATTTTGTAAACAGCATTATGCATGGTAGCTTCAGCTTTACACAAACACACACAAAGACATTCTGCAGCAAACAGTAAAGGTGCCGTCCTCTGTATTCTCTGCTTGAACTCTTGTCAGAAATATTCTGACATCTTTTCCCGTCACGCCGCTGCGTCGGCGACGGGCCTCTGACGTGTCGATATCACAGAGCACAGTCCAGCAGCTCCCAGCTTAACTACCTTTCTCATAGATGCATATCCAACACTTTTAGTGATATATTAAATGCATGATTACTTTGCATTTAGTGCTAATTAAGTGTAGCTAATGCAATAAGTTTAATGTATTTCTTTTTGGGATATTTTTTGTACAAGTGAAAGACAGATTTCAATCAATAGCACACCTCACCTTTTTTTAAACTGAAGATCCTAGACTACAGTGCATTTATGACTTGGTCAATATTATATCAATATAATGAAGCGATCCTCACTATCTTATCAACAAACTTCATTTACACATTTTACTGATTCATATAAATCCCAGGAGGATCCTGCTGTTGTACCCCTGAGGAGGGTACTTAACCTGAATTTAATTCAGCAAACATTCAAAATTGAGCAGAAATGCAATCATTTTGCAAGTCTCTTTGGATAAGATGGTCTGTTGCACAGCTAAATTAGATCATCAGCACTCAGGATGCAGGGGTTACCTCAGATGATCAGGATGAGAGTCTGACTCTGTGGTGCTGCAGTATATTCGTTTTGTGTTTTTAACATTGAAAAAATGTGATCATAAAGTGTTACTTCTCAGAACTAATTTTGAAATGAAAAAATGTAGAACTGTAATTGAAATATTTTTCTATGAAGAATGATTTTGTCCTTTTTTTGTTTTGATATCACACATATTGCAGCCTTGTGACTCAGATGGCGGCACAGTCACCCTCACACATCCAGTTTGCAGCGTTTACATTCAGCCCCTTTACTCTGCACACTGTTCAAGTCCTTCCCTCAGCTCCGTGTGTCTGTGTGTTCTTCCCTTGTATCTGGTCCAGTTCCAAGAACTCACTCCTCAGGCAAATCGGCCACAGGAAAACTCCCTTGATGCTTGCATATCTGTACGTCTCATGTCCCTGTGATGGATCGGTGTCCGGTTCAGTGCTTACCCCTATATGTCACTGGCTGGGCACCAGATACAGCCGGCCCAGGTGACATTAGCGGTGACTGAAAATGGATGGATGAAGGTTCACAGTGCCGTGTGGCTCTGATCCCAGCCTTTGGAGAGCTCATGTCCAGAAAGTCAGTACAGGGGCTTAGAAAAGGATGAGAGCAGCAGGCAGCACTCGTGGGGGGGGGGGGGGGTAATCAAAGAAGGTGGCCATGGAATAGGGGAAAAGGATAAAGACCCAGTGGACTACCAGAATCTTTTTGAGAAATCGGCTCGTTAACTGGCTATCTTCAAGTGTAGGCTTCCCCAATTCCTGTCCTGGGGGGCCAACCTGCAGCACAGATTGCAGATTTCCCTGCTCAAACCCACCTTAATCAGCTAATTGCCAGGTCTGAACAGGGAAATCTGCAAAGTATATCGTAAACTGTCCTCCAGGTCCGGAACTGGTGAAGCCCAATCTACTAGTAAAAGTGCTGGATTATACATGCAAAAGAAAAAAGCTCCTGAAAATAATGAGAATGACAGGAATCACCTGGGTCTTGCACTTCCATGACGGAGCAGTATCATGACTTAATGGGTCGCTCCAAACCTCTGTAATAAGACACTCTGCTATTTTAACCTTTTAACAGGCTTTAATTAATTTCAACTTCCTCAGACAAAATATTGCAACATCCATTCACACCAAATTCATAATCCCGTGAAAATTGTGGCCAGTTATTTACTTTAACGAATTTCTTGATGATCTGTAACTGACCCACAAAACATTACTGAGGTTGTCAGTGAAATTTACAAAAAAGGCCTTACTTATTTGCCCAGGAAATTAAAAAAATAAAGATTACAAATCCCACTAAGCTAAAATTAACTGGATATTCACAGTGGATTATCTTCAGTGCAGTGAGTCACCTTTCAGTGGCTTAGAAACTGGGGAATTTTAATGTGATTCTTCAGTTTCTGTCAAAAAGCTGTTTTAAAATCTATATCAAACTAATTTATTCTGTTTGCTTTAACGTGAACAGCAGGTACGACCAGCACATCTGACAGTGTGCAAAACCTCTGGGAATTTCCTTTTTTCGTTCACATACAACAAAACCTTGAAAGTATCAAATGACAAAAAAAAGAATCTGGAAATCAAATGAAAAAAAAGACCAATAAGTTATAATAAGTAAACTAATAAAAGAGTGATCTTCCATATCAGCTTAGGGGCAAATGTGATGTTTCACAATGGAGGAGAACATTGAGCTCGGAAGCTAAAATAACGTTCTCCATGTTCTCCACGTTCTCCACGGCTCATTGTGGGGTTACCTCTGAGGTGACCTGAAATCTCAAGATTGTCTGAAGGTGGAAAGTGATGGGTTGGTGCCTCATCCTGGGATATTCCCCACCTAGTGCCCATGGTGTCTGGGATAGCCTCTGCACAGAAAACGGGTGGGAAAAAGGAAAATTTACTTTGATTATAGCTGACATTTTCATTTGATTGTATCCAATTCATAAAAGTCACCTAGACAATATGCAGTTTAGAAAAAGCAATGCATTCACTGGTGAGCCTTCTGAGCACTTACAGTGTGTAAATCACTTTGGCTAAGGGCATCTGCCAAGTGCTGTAAAGGTACTGTAAATGTAAAGAATACCTTCAAATCCTAGACTTTTCTTTAAGACTTTTCTTTATGAAGAAGGGATGTCTCCAGGTTTTGTCTCCAGGTTTTGTCTCCAGGTTTTGGTGATGCTTTGCGTAATCATCAGTAATGAGTGTTTTGACAAAAAAACATGAAGACATATCAGTTTGCAGGTGACTTCATTTTCAGCTTCTCGTATTTTATTTGTATTTTTTTTTTCCATTTTTACCTCAAAAATATTGTCTTTTACCTTGAAAATATAGAATTTTCATTTTAAAATATATTATTTTGAAATTCAGAAATAGCTTCATACAATATAATACATAGAATATATCATTCCCACCCTTTTCCTAGTGAAATTAAAATCTGTGTCTGAGTTTATTTTCCATATTACTTATCTGTGTAGCTGATGTATCTAGGTATGTATTTACTGTAGGTGTAGAAAAGCGACGCCAAGATCAGTGGAAAAATATTAACGTGTTAATTCCACTTGATTTTAAGTGCTAATTACAAAAGGAATGATAAATTATTTTTTTTAATGGGAAAGTTTTAAAAAGTATTTTTACATTTTACTGGGAGGGAATAACCCTAGATCCTGTCATGTGTCAAAATATGTACTATTGAGCTGTTACATATTTTTTTAAATGTAAGGATTTGCTCACCAGCTGAGTCATACTCTGTCAGATACCATGAGACAAACAGAAACACTGCAGCTATCATACGCACACATAAGCGGAATGCAAGTGTCATGCAGTCAGCACTGAATCTCATTTTCAGAAGAAGCTCACACTGCTTTTCACTGGACACCTTCAAACCAGTGCATTCTGCTCACAGTTAGCCAAGGGCCCAGTCAGCCATAACCTGGGATACTGGGTGCAGATCTTTTGCTGGAAAAAAAAAAAAATCACAGTAGCGACCTGCCGCATCTTCCAAAACATCTGGATTTTGATTTTTTTTTTCAAAGTACATTTTGAAAAGAACAGGATATATAACTTTAAAAAAATGCTTTAAAATTCCTGCAGAAAGTAATTATCCCCAAAGGCCTCCTCTGCTGACAGCTAACCCTGCAAATGTGTCAGAGAAGCTGGGAAATCTCCTCTGGACCTTAGCTAATAAGGGACCACCATCGCCGGAGAGTGGCACAAGGCGCTAATCCCTGGCTACATGTAGACAGTTGTTGTGAGATGTTTACTCAGATATGGCCTCCATTTCCAGCTTCTCCAAGTGGAACAAACCCATTGAACCCCCCTGAAAACCCCATTTAAGGATCAGGAACAAGATGGGTTCCATTACAGTGGGTAGGCTTTGGGATAAGATACCTGAAGACGGAATCTAAGCTTAGTAAAATTCTAAGGGACAGCCTGACTCGAGAACAGCTGTCCCACTGAAGAAGTAGTGTAAGGCCTTATTTCTGGATAGGCCGCATTGTTACTGTAATAGAGGTGTAATTATCATAGGAAGGTGTGAGATGGAATTCTTTGGTCTGTAATTGGCCCCCTGGATTTTCATATATTTCTCTGTACTGTTCTATAATGTCTGTCTAACAGATTAGCTACCCAGCATGTAAATTCATTTTGTAAGCCAGTACATGGCAATCTTTTGTCCATCCATCCATCTCACTGTTCATCCAGGCCAGGGTCATGGGAATATGGCATTCTTTTTAAACAAGACTCTACCCAGATACTATATATGGTATATTATGAATTTACATGGGCTAGACATTTTGGTCCCATCAGATTAAAAACAGGTTGTTTTTTTTTTTTTTAAACTAGGACAAAGAAAGGACCTGCTGGATATATGAACTATTATTAGATTGAGGTACATAGAAGCAAAAGGACACAGAGTAACAAAGTGTTTCGGTAATTAGGTTAAAAAAAATCGAAGCATGAGGGGCAAACAAACATTATGAGGAAAATCTCAGCCATAACCCCGGAGATGCACGGGTGTGCAGATGAAGTGCGAAGCCATTTTTGGGAAATGTCATCTCTGTACTTATTCTGCACGTGTCACACAGCACAAATCAAAATCAATCTCCTAGCTTGATGTCTCATTATGTCTCTGTGTTTGTCTAGTGCTCTGTACACCGTGTTATTAAACAGGCACAGACAATTGATAAAAACAAGTCGTGAACATCACATTCATAGTGCTGAGTTTGTATTAACATACATTTCCATTTATTAAAGTTGCCTTAAGGGTGACATGCTTCAATAATGTTTGCTTGTTGTAATGGGGGCAACAGGTGCTCCCTTTTTTCCAGGCGTTATGAGGGGGGGCTGTCTTTCAGACTCCTTGTACCTGAATGATCTATCCTACCAGATGAAACGCAGGTCGCTTGGGCCACAGTGTTTGCAGTGGCTTTTTTAAAGCAGTGATGAATCACTGCATTGGAAATGTCAGAGACTGACAAGCCATTTGTCTGTTGGGAATATTGTGTGTGCATCTAAATAAGAAAAACAGGCCAAGCAGGGCCATAATTCCAACCCACAGATACTCAGAGGGAAGGGGGCTGATTTAATCTTGCTTAACGCGAAAGCTCTGCATTAGACCAAAGCCGTTTCGGGGTTTATTGATTGTCTTCATGATCTGCGCAGCCACCCACTGGGCGCTCGATACCCGCGGGACGGGAGCGCAGAGGTTCTGTGTGTGAGGCCCAAGCCAAGAGCTTCCCACGTTTTTCCGCCGTGCTGTAATGTACTGTTGCAGTCATTCGGTGCAGTGAAGGACTGAGATAATTCATGGCACGTGATCGTAGGAAACAGGCCTCATATTTCAACAAACTAGCTCTGGAGCAGCATGCAGATTCATTTCCACTGGGCCACACAAGCTCACACCAAACAAACAAGACTATATCTTAGAATCATGTGGCCTGAGTTTCAGTATCATCACTGGGTGCTGGCAAGCAGATGCTCTTCAGGCCTGGAGTTTCGGCTGCTGCTCTTTCATTCTTCCAGATGTCAGATAAACGGCACATTTTTTTAGTTATGGCTGTTTGGAGAGACCTCCTGTATGCCTTCTGTATCAATCCGGAATCACAAACAACCAATTAGAGCCCTGGTAAGTGTTTCATCTTTGTGATGAAACCTTAATGTCACTCTGCTAAGGTTCCCTGGTTAAGCTTTAGGACGGCAGGCTCTCGTTATTTTCTAGGGGTGTCAGATAAATGGCCGACCCTGCACTCAGACCCCAGGCCTCCTTCCCACCTGTATATGTGTATGTCTTAACAGAGAGCATGATGGGATATGTGAAGACTAAGGCATTCCAATGTGCCTGTACTCATACTTTAGTACTTTCCTTCATTTCATAATGTGTTTGATTTACTATTTATTATTGTTGCCCTTGCCTCACAATAGAATTAAGTGCACGGTTGAAAATGATGATTTCTAAACCATAATTTTGTCGTACAGCAGCCATGAATACACTAAAACACGGGTAAACAGATTTTTTATATAAAGAAGTTATGTTTGTTTTTTTTTTGCTGCTTTTCTCTGAATCAGAATGGATGGATTTATTGGCAGTGGCTGTAATTGGCATTTAATCATGCATTTTGCCTCTGCGCCAGCACCCCCAGTCAAATCAGGGGGGGTCCGTGCTATAAACAAACAGATTAAATACAGAACAAGGGCGCCGGTGACCTGGAGTCAACCCCAGGCGTGAAGATGAGGTGACCGGGCGGGGGTCCCGGGAGCGGCAGGGAGGGCCCCGTCTGTCCGGCGCAGGCCTGACACGCTGGACGCCAAGCAGCTGTTGGGGGGTTACGTAACGCGCTCGCCGGCCACCTAGAGACGCCTCTCCCCAGCTCAGCGTGAACCTGTTGTCCAGGCTATATTTAATGTCGCCGTGCTTAATTAATGGCTTTCTATTTATAACAATGAGAGGTGCTGGAAATATCTTATCACAGTTTGCCTGTCCTGTTAGCACCCACTAGCTAGTCATTCCTATGCAATATTGATGGGTGAACAGGGGGGGGTAGGGGGGGTTGGGGAAAAAGGTGACTGAGAAAAAGCTGAGAAGCTTTAATTTAGAAAGAATTGTTTTAACGTTTAAAATATAACTGGGAGCGTGATGCACCTGGAGTGTTTGTGTGCGATTTAAAATCTTTGGACATATTGTTATTAATATTATATATATTGATGAATTAAAGTCCATATTATGCAGAAATATTTCATTTCACACAAATAAAAAAATGGTAAGATTATATACTGAGCTACATTTACTGTGCTTGTTTCTTTGTTCTTTTTTGTTTAATTCATAATGCAATCGCGATGCATTAATTAGCTTCAAATCAGAATTTCTGCCAAACAAATTCATGTATATGTAAATGTAGAGACGTCCTCTGTTAACCCACGATGCATCACAGACGCAGCACCAAGCTTCGGGATAAGGAGACGTGTGGGTGGTTTCCAGGCCACACCGGGGGTCACCGCAGTGTCTAATGACTAGCGAGCTTTTTAAGTCCTACTTCAGTACAAGGAAGTCCGGAAGTAGAGCAACTTCAGCTGGTGTGTCAGGTCCTGATGCAAAAGGAAGTGACTGTAGCGTTGACCCCATTCTTGGTGTTAGGCGGCCAGACCGCGACACTACATCATTGGTTTCTACTCAGATCTTTGCATCTTTCCTTAACAAGCCATAAACCAAAGCCAGGTGAAGACCCATACATCAGACTTGTGAATGTGTTGCAGGCCCTTAATGAGGTCATGCATGGCTTAATGATAGGCACAAGTCCTGAGAAAAGCGTCATTATGCAAACATCGTGGAGTGTACTTACACAAACCTAGATGGTATAGTCAACTACACACAGACTACATGGTATACTCTAAATAGCAATAAAAAGTACATTCTAGTAAATACATAAACCAGTACTATTGTTTATCATCATTATCAAGTATTATGTACTGTACATAATTGTATGGGCTATAGTTTTATAGGAATAGCAGAGTAGTAGGCTTATTTTCACCAGGATCACCACAAACACCTGAGTAATGCATTGGGCTACGATGTTACGACGACTCGGACGTCACTAGGCGATAGGAATTTTTCAGCTCCATTATAGTCTTATGTATGCAGTCCGTCGTCTAGCAAATTGTATTTATATAGTAGTTATAAAATACATGGCTGTTGCACCAGAAATTTGCACTGCATAATTTAGAAGCGCTGCAAAGACTAATGCATTTTCCTGCGGCATTCCTGCACATTGCACAGGCTGGTTGCTGTCCCAGGCTGTGGTGCTGAATGGACACGACAGTTTAGCCCCCCTCCCCCCCTGCAATCAGCGCACTTCACAGGCCTACGAAGCCCCTGTATCCTGCTCAATGTCAAGAGCACTTCCTCAGAGCTTTGGGCAACAAAACAGTGAACAGCAGGGTGTCCTGAAAACCTTGTCAGGACACGAGTAATAAATAGTAAGGGAACCACATTGTTCCTTACATTACTGACTTTTTTGTCTGTTTGTATGACAACAGTTTACTGTCATTTCCATATACTTCTTGTAAAATGCACTTTGAGACATCAAATAAAATTCTGAATATCTATTATTCTTCTTCATAAACTACAAAAATATATTGATCTCCTTATAATGTAAAACAGACGACATCGGATAGCGGGCTAGCTGGCAATAAGGCTGCAAAAAGGCTCATGGCTGCTTCTGACTGTGTAATTTGGGACACAGCAGTCCTTTGCCAGCGGCCATGACATCTTTGAGAAAAACACCTTGAACCAGATAATGACCCATTGACCTACAAAAATCTAGCGGCTGGGAAGTTGGTCCCAAAGCCAAATCATATGGCGACAGATCATGAAATAGCAACTGTCCTGCTTCCAGTCAGACCCTTTAGCTTCAGCAGATGCTACTTCAGGCAACACTTTTGTAAATGTTGCAATCTATAAATCAGAATCTAAACTTGTATTGATGGGTAATTATCGTCCAAATTAATTTTCTGATACATATTCAATTTGCATTTTCCTGACAATAATCTAGAGCTCAGATTCAAAGGGCAATGCTAAAATTTTGTAAGTAGGAATCAATTAAATATATGATATAATCTTGTTGTAAATGGAAATTAAGCCAACATAATAAAATCTGAATGATTACAAACTGAAAGACCATTTCAAGCGCATATTTTATCTTAACAGGAGTTGCATTTGTTAGATTATATTGATTGTCTGTAATCAATTTATGTTGCAGCATAGTTTTTTTCATGCTCATTACTCATATACAAAGGTAACAAACCTGCTATAATAATAATAATAATAATAATAATGAGTAAAAAGTAGTAGTAGTAGTAATTGTTGTGGATGTATCCGGCATGTACTGGTGCAGTGTATACTGTAATCTTGCTCTGTGTGTTATCATCCATCCATCCATCCATCCATCCATCCATCCATCCATCCATCCATCCCTTCTCTGTAACGACTCACCTTTCAGTAATTATTATTATTATTATTATTATTATTATTATTATTATTATTATTATTATTAGTAGTAGTAGTAGTAGTAGTAGTAGTAGTAGTAGTAGTAGTATTGTCATTGATGTTAGTTGTGGCTGTGTCCTGCATGGACTGGTGCAGTGTATAATCTTGCTCTGTGTGCTTGACCCCCCCCCCCCCTTATTCTGTGGGATAAGTACTCGGTAGATGGATGGACTATCATTATAACAACATCATTGTTATTATTGTACATTGTTAAGGGATAAAAAGGCTTCCAGAAAGTCAGCACTATGAAAAGATGGACATAAGGTGCAGAGTAACGGACGGCCAGTCACAGAGTGGGCAGCTGCCCCCCCGGAGAGGTTTGGCGCCACTCTGCCGGCCGGTGACTGCCCACGTACTATTAAGTGGAACAATCGACCATGTGAAAACCCCCAAGGAGACGCGGCTGCCGGCTCGTCAGAGGGGGGGTGGAGAGGCCACCTTTAATGGAAAGGAGGGGGGGCAGACTCAGTGCCCAAGGGCTTGCTTTTCTGGACCCTGGGAAGCTGACTTCAGGTCAAGGAGAAGAGCGGGGGCCTGGCACCAGCCCCGACGCTCCGGATGCAGCGTGAGCCCCCGCCTGCCCCCGCCTGCCCCCGCCTGCCCCCGGCTGCCTGATCTGGCGGCTGTGTGCCGTCCTCTGGCCCCGTCCCACGCCGTACAAGAAGCCGCTGAAGCGTCCAGCCTTCCATCCTGCTCCTCCAAGATGAGGTCAGCTGCCCGAATGGTGCATCTCAGGAAGCAGCCCTCCGCTGCGCGCCAACGGCCTGCACGTGCCTCCTCGCGCCTCCACGCGCCTCCTCGCCTGTCCAGAGAAGATGGCAGCCTCTGGGCCACAAGATGCCACGTCATCCTTATGTAATATGTGTACCCAGCCAAACCGTGAGAACTTTTATTTCTTATTTTCCAGAGAAAAATTGCACTAATGGTACCATCTGGAATTTTGTGTTGTGTCGGAGTTTGCGTCATCCACATTACCAAGCAGACACAGCAAATCCTGATTCTGTCTACAGGCTGAAAGCAGCTCTGGGGAGGAGAAGTCATTCCGCGTGGCTCACTGTAGCTCTGCCGCCTCAGAGCTCCAGGGTTCAATATTCTACTCCCAGATCTGCTCTCCAAGTTCTTTCTGTATTGTATGGGCTTCCCCCAGCTCTCCCAGTTTCCCGCCGCCCCCAGTTCAATGAACATGTGGTTTAGGTAAAAGGGTGCCGTTACAGTATATACACCCATATTGTGGCTGAGCGCGAGCCATGTGATACACTAGCATCCAGTTCATGGGGTCCCTGGGCTCTGTGATCCAGCTAACTGCTATCCTGCAATGGAAGGTGAAACAGCCTCATTCAATTGAGCAATACATATTATATATACATAATAATAATAAAATGTTATATCATGTTTTATTTTATTTTTTTTCCCCAAGCACTAAACAGAGCAGTTATCATGGTCAGGGTAATGAGTGTAATAAGTCTTTTTGTGTCTTTTTTGTGTCAATGATAAATTCCTTATCAGCAGGTTCAGCTTCTGCCTGCTGGTTTCCCCTCGGACTCAGTACCAGGGTGTGGTGCTGAAAGGGTCATTTCAGGGCCAAGGGCAGCAGGCTGCCTTTGCCAGCGGGGAATCGCTGCAGCTGCTCTTCCACCTGGACTTGGAGGAGCCCCACAAGCTGACTGGCTGCGGCCACTTGGCCCTGACCAATTATCTCCCCCAAAAAACCGGCGAGCAACATTCAGGGGAAATGTAGCACTGCAGTTTAAGGACTGGTTTTATGACTGAAATCTCCCAGAAGAGTTTTGGCTGTAGAATGCCTACGAACCTACATATCTGTAAATATAATTCCCATTTCCTTATCTGCTCTGATTTTCTAGTCTTTTCTGTGAGGCAGGAGATATAGTCAAGTTTAACTGGACCAAAAGAGCAGTCCTACTAATCTCTCTGTGGCTGTAAAGGCTGCGAAGAGTTAAGGTATTTTGTGCTGCTTTCAAGTCCTAGTTTCTGGGTTCCCTCCCCCTTTTCCTTATTGGCTATTGCTGTTCCTGTTCTTTCTGTCATTGGCTGAGGTCTGAGCCCCTGCAGCCAATGAGTGCCCTCCAGGTGCTATATAAACTATTTGAAGCTGCTCTTCAAGGCCTTTGGCCATTTGGGGTTTTATTGGAGCACATGTTTGTGAGAGCTCTCTGCCAAGCTATGCCTTATGGCAGTGTTTCCCAACCCAGTCCTCGAGGAACCCCGGACAGTACACATTTTTTGCTCCCTCCCAGCTCCCAGCCAATCAGGAACACCGTATACTGTACCTGGTACAGGTGCGCTGGGAGCTGAGAGGAAGCGAAAACGTGGACTGTCCGGGGTTCCCCGAGGATTGCGTTGCCTTATGGTAAGTTACTGCTTAGGTCAGGTTTCACGTTTCCTGTAGCTGGTTGTTACTCACACAGATTCACGTTTTCATCGTTTTTCTGATACCTCTGCCAGAGAAAACTTGTAGGAGAGAGCTGCAATTCGAGTTTGACCAATACCTTTTTCTCATGCTTTTCCTTGACTTGTTGGCCTTAGCTCTCCCTGAAGTCCATTTACGCTTTTCTCTGAAACATCCTGGCAAAAATAAACATTTCAAACTGAGCCAGACAGACTCCTCATGCTTCTCCATCTAGTGCAGTGCCGCTCCTTATTCCTCTAGGCCAGCTTGGGGATGTAACAGTGGCATTTAAGGTTAGTGACAAGGGAATGATCATATAGATTCATGGCAAAGTAATCCAGCACAGCAGTTTTAAGGACATTGAAATTTTTATATAGTGATAAGTTCTTTCAAATCTCAGAAGCTTTGCGGATAGCAAAATTTAATGAGGCGAAATGAATACATCTACTGTATATCTCACACACACATATATATATATATATATATCTATATATCTATCTATCTATCTATCTATCTATCTATCTATCTATCTATCTATCTATCTATCTATCTGTGTGTGTGTGTGTGTGTGTGTGTGTGAAATTGCAGTGAAGCAATAAAAAAATATTCTGTCACGGTTGATCATTTAATTCAGTTGCTTCCAGACCTGGCAAGGTTGTTACTCGCGTTTGAAATCAGTCAGTGACAAACACTGAAGGGTAAGCAGTACTTGCCATGTTTCTAACAAAGTGATTTTGCGTGTGTGTGTGTCTATGTGTGTGGACATGATTTATTTTCCATTTTTACAGAATATAAATCAAGCTTCCCCAAAGGAATCTGAATGACTGGGCACTTTTATCCTCACATATTTTAACCTACAACTCCACCCAAGTTAAACCAGATTGATTTCAAGGTCACTTCAAGTGTTTGCCAGTGTCTGCCTATATTATATAGGAAGATGGGAAGAATCGCATAGAGGAGTCAGAAAACAGGGGTTCCCTGTTTTATATTATATATATTAAATATATTACCTGGTTATGTATGATGTGTAAAATACCCGTTTACTAATGTGTTACAGTCTGACATATAGCGTGTATTACCTTGCTATATATGACGTGTAAAATACCCGTTTATTAATGTGTTACAGTCTGACATATTCACAGCCAGGTAATACACGCTATAACATGTAAAATACCCGTTTACTAATGCTTACAATGTGAGAGTTAACAGGAATCCTTTATTTGCCCCTAAAAACTAGACAAATTTGAAGAGCAGCTTTAGAAACTGAGCCCCGAAGTGAATTCTTTGCGTGTCACAAACACATTTGAACTCTGACCTAGGCTGGAAATTGCTGGACAGCAGACAGTCTGACCTTTGACCCCTCAGTTCGTCTTCCTTCCATTTTCCACTTACAAGGTGTATTTTTATCTGCTAAATGTCGGCGTCTGTCTCATTCCAGGGCTCGGAGGCTGCCGGCTGACATCACCATTAATGGGTGGCGCCTGGAACATTGTGCGGCGTCGCTGTTAGCAGACTGGCTAACCGCCCCCGCTTAATTACTCCGGAGTGGCTAATTTGAAGTGGGTGGCGCGGAGCCGGCATCGATTGTGCCGCTGGCAGGAGAGCGCTTCAGCCTCGACGCAGCTGCCTGGCCGTGGAGAACGCTAAAAGGGGTCTGTGGGTGACGGATCGCCGAGGTGACATCCACAGAGTCTCCATCCGCGGCGACACGGCTCGATTACGGGATGTGCCCAGGCTCGGCGGGCGTAGTTATTTACAGCTCGGTGCTTCATTGTCAAAGGTGGTAGAACCACAGCTTCACCTTGGCGCCAAACCCGCCGGCGAGTGTGGCACACACACGGCGACTATTGTTTTCTGTCTGCAAATGGAATGCTTTACGTGCAATTGGGAAGATTACATGGGGGGGGGGGAGGCAGGTCACCAGTTCGCGGTGAAGCGCTGTAGGGTAAACTGTGTCACTTCTGAGAGTGCCGGAACTATTTATAATTTTTATGCTTAATAATCTCAAACCTCATGCCGTATTTTATTGGAATTGCCTCATATAACCGTACAGGCGGCTAAAAATTTTTAATGTGTGTGAGGGCAAAGGAATTGATACCATGAACTTTAATTTTTAATGGGATGGACATACTACCTGCCAGAAACCGTATGTGAAGAAAAGACTTTTGGTGCAATTATACTACTGATACTATGTCTATGAATGCTTGTGTACGTGCGTGAATGCTTGTGTACATTTGTGTACTTGCGTTTTTTTCAACATGCGTGTGGGCCTGCTCTTAAGGTTTTTTTTTTTGCCAGTGTGTGTGGTTGAGTTTGTATTAGTAGGGGCATGGGGGTCATGTAAATGCCCAGCAGTCCTGCTTCCGGGTGTGTAATTCTCATTTCTTGGTAATAAACCCTAAAATCCATGTAATGTCCATTCACAGTAATGCACAGTCCTCCTTTCCACTCAATTAGCTCTTTTTATGAAAGTTAACTATAAGTGACAAGAGAAACTTAATAAAATACTCAATGTTCATTTCATATATAAATTGCTGTAAGTTAATTTTTTTTTCCTAGCCATTGCCCCTAACCTACTTTCCTAACTCCTGAGTAATTTGTATAGACCCTGATCACATGCCAGCCTGTTTTGCATTGATCACTATTAAAGAAATATGTTCTGTAATTTGTCTCTTCTCCAGCAAGGCCACTGCTATGGAAAAATTCCCGCCATAATGATGTAACAGCGATTAGTGTGTCTGCACCAATGGCAGAATATAATGCATCTCTTATTAACAGAGATACATGGGCTTTTCATCAAAATGAACACTAACCAACAAATCAGTAGTGTCATCATACCAGCCTTTACATAAAAGTTCCAAAACAATGTGTTCCATGACATGAAGAACAACCAAAATACAGTCTGTGTGAATGTTGAGATCCGGTAACTCTTGAGAAACACCTGCAAAATCAAAAAGATTTGAAAGACCTGAACAAGTACCTTCTTTTACATTTAGTTTCGATCCGTTCTTGTTTTCTCTTATGTAACCGCATGCTGTCTGTTGAGTTCAGTAGCAGTCCTTAATAAGCCTCTATGCATAAATGTATGTATTATTGTGTCCAAAGTTCACAAAAACTAAGAAATCACCTGCCCTACTCTCTGCAGTGGCACCCAATGCACAATCAATCAGAGAGCATTGTTTGTGGTGGGTACTCATGTATTCAGAAGCAGGGAGTACACTGATGCTTCAGTATTTAGATAAAATCTCCCAGAATTCCCCCAACCTTCAGGAGCCTTATCAAATATCTAAAACCTCAAATCCCATTCAGATAAAATTTCCTGTTAGATACAAACACAAGCCCGTTGCAGAGCCACGGAAGACCCCCCCCCCCAGCACTTAGTTAAGTGAATGTGACCACCCCCTTTAATTAGTGTCATCCAATCGGTCTCGCTAGCCATCGCTGGCCTTCTCACTGACTGGAGGTCAGCCGTTAACAGCCTGTATTTCACTGCCCTGCACTGACATAGCGCTGAGTTGCGATTATAGGGCACTTCCCTTTTTCTAAAAAATTCAATTTGCTCCTCTAATCATATCGACACATACTTAAGTATGCGCTGCTTTGGGCTAAGACATTGCACCACAACCTGCGGCAGCATGTAGCTGGAATCAATTACCACAAGCTTCATTTACGCGTGTCCACAAGGCCCATTAGCCGAGGAAATATCTCTCCATTACATTTAAACTGTGGGTTGCCAATTTGACGTTATCCTTCTTTTGAGCTGACCTTTCATTCATTGTTGTAGTAATTGATTACCTGATTACAGTGAAAAACACATGCCCTCAAAAAACGTTGTTAGTAAATATGGGATGGAAATCCTTGCCTCCATCCATCCATCCATCCATCCATCCATCCATCTTCCACACCCGCTTATCCTATTAGGGTCTTGGAGACCGGAGCCTTTCCCTGAAGCTACGGGTGCAAAGCTGGGAATAACCCAGGATGGGGCGAGAACCCATTGTAGTGGAACAAGAATTATCATTCTTATTTATACTTTAAATGTATTTTGCATGTTCTAATACTTACATTTTATTTTAGATGGTGCATATATAGGCATTTTTGCAAATAAATACTGACCAAAATGTAATATAGCAATTGTTCAATTTAGCAAATTAACTAGAGCAGAAAAATTAACTTGTGATGTTGGAAATACAGAGAGGCAAAGCAAAATTTAGGCTTCATCTAATGATTTTGGATTATTGTAATTTTGTGTAAATATATTTACTTGGTGTGATGTTTACATGTGTGATAAATGCTCATATTTAAAATAGCACAGGCTGTGTTTTTACTAAAGGTGGGGGCTCAGGTTTCAAAGAGGGGGGACTCAGCTTTATTTACTTAAGTTTTATCTACAGCCTTGGCCTCAGTTTGTTAGATTAATTATTTGAAGCAAAGACGTGATTCCAGTAGTGCCAGTGTGTTTACATTTAAATCATATTACAGATTCCATATTGAGTCTCACTTTAATGCAGTTATCACTCCGTAACTCCAACGCAACAAAAAAGACGTAGATGAAATTTGATTTTGAAGACTTGGAATTTTGTCGTTCTTATCAAATGATGCTATAAAAAAGTTTTTTTTCTGGGCTTTTTTTCTGGCTTTTTGATAAGTCGTCAAGAAGCATAATGGTGGTGAAAGTAATTAATCTTGTTTGATTGAAATGCATGGTGTCTGACAGCAGTGACACGGGTCTGGAAGGAAGAGAGAACCTTGTGTCATAAAGGCACCACCTAGCTGTCCTGAGCAGTGGCCAGTGCGTCCTCACTGGAATGCCCCCGTTTGCCTGTCATCTGTCTTTCACCTGCATCCTATTCCTGGCATTACAGGGCAAGGGCATCCCTGTATGGGATCCATCAGCGTAACAGACTATGGGTATGTGGAGGCTCCAGGTAGCTTCACCGTATGTCTTTGGACTGCGAGAGGAAACTGGAGCCCCCAGAGGAAACCCAAGCCATGGGGGGAGAACATGTAAACTCCACAAAGGCAGAGTAGACTGCACCCCCTACCCTGGAAGTATGAGGTAATAGTGCTTCGTACTGAGTCACTGCATTTCCTTACGTTTACGTCATTCAGCAGCCGAGAGCAGATCTCCTGGGGAGGGACTCTTAAATGTTATAGTCGCACTTATAATCGTGTCATAGGGGCCATATCCACCCTCCCAGCCACATTTTAAATTGTTTTTCGTCTGCTGTGCATCTTTTGATACCTCGTGCTGTATTTATGTGTGTATCAGATTACTACAGTCAAATACCCCAAATATTAAACTTACATTTATATAACCAAATGATGCCATTTAATTAAAATACAAAGTTGAAATCAGTGTATACATTTCAAATGTTTCATAACATCATTATATTCTATCCAGCCTCCAGAGGTGAATGATGTGTTATTTAAAGTGTGAAATGAACTGTTTTTTTTTTTTTTTTAATACATAAGCATTCCAAACCAGCTCCTCTTAATCAACAAAGCAAGGACGGCAATCTTACGCGAGTAATTTCTTTGGAAAGCCATTAAATTAACCGCATGGTTATTGTTCCCCTTCTCCTGTCACCACATTTCTTGTATTTCCAAATTCTGTCACTGTAAGGGCATGAGTTATGAATAATGGTATATATAGTTATGGATTCCACTTTTGTTTTTAATAACAGACACTTAAAACCCATAAGCACAAGGAAATGACATGAAAAAGAGGACATTTTGTCAGTTTTGCCAGATGGTTATAATGCACAAAAGCTCATTATACCTGTGAAAAGATTCCATGTGACATCACAGATTCACACAGCCAGACACAATTTGTTGTGGTGTCATAATAGCCACAAAATGATCGTTTGTACATTATCTTCAATATGTGGCAATCACTGACATTTAGGAATAAACACTGAAATGTGGCTGACTTGAGGCTGAACGAGGCTGACTTTTGTGAAGGAAAAAATTGCATTTTGTGTAACCGACTTCAGTAGATAGTTGCAGAATAAGCGGGATGTTTATTATTGCCCAGAATTAAAAATAAAAGATTTTTCCCACTGTATGAGCTCATTTACTGTAAGTTTCATTCCACAGACCCTTGTAGCAAAAGTATTTGTTCTGTTTCATATTCAAGGGAGCAGTTCCGAATTGCAGTGTCTGACCTGTGGGGTACAGTAAGGCAGCCTCCCCAGGGATGCACAGTTTCACTCTGACTCTTGTACCTTATGTGCGGCCACATATTTCCTAGGAAACATGTACATATAGCGTGAGACGTGCACGTGTTGTCGCCAGTGCTGCTGGATGGTAAAATGTCACCGGATCACAGAGAAACCCCGTCAGTCTGCGTGTTTAGACACAGTGAAAGTTTTGCAACACAAATCCTCACTGACAAGTCCTGCAAAAAGCAAATAAGAAGTTTATTTGGCAACATTGTTCAATAAAGACGATGCCGGCTTTAGTTATCTGAAAATCTGGGTCTAATGCGTTTCACACGCTATATAAATGGAAGATATTTCCTATATAATTGTGCATCTTCAGTACTACTTTGCTCAAATCCCTCAAGTTTTGGAGCAGTTGCAAGATCTACTGCTTGCAACATCTAAATCATCTTTTGGTAAAATTACGTTTCTTTTGATTTTGTTAGCTCATGGGAAACATTGCTCTAAATATATTAAATGTATTATATTTTTAATCATTTTAATTTGGTTAATAGTCTTTTTTAATCCATGGAGATGCATTTAATCCTCCTTCATTAACTTACAGTAATACATCAAAATAAAAACTTGCCCGTATGTACCTCCTGAATTTCAAATGAGGGCCTGCTCTTGTTTCCAGTCCTTAAACGACCGTACCACCTGTCAGTACCTGTAACTGTCTCATGGAGACATTGCCTTAACAAGTGTGTTTCAAACCCAACCCCACCAGGGGAACGAAAGTGCAGCATTCATTTTAACAAACCCATAAAATGACAGATTGCAGACCTCTAATAGTGCTGTGGTTATATAAGGTAATTCAACTTTAAAGCATTAGGATGAGTATAACATCATTCTCTCTTACAGTAAACATGCTCAAATTTCCAGAGGATTCCACAGTTTTCACCGAAACGTTTTTAACAGAGTTGGCATGATGCTCGGTTGACTGTCTGTCCAAAATTCTCCAACTTTTATAATTCTCTTGTATAAAATGAATTTGAAACGAAGCGTGCCAGTGAAAATGTCCCCCCCCCGAAAGGCTCCCAAATGAGAGATTAGCCACCTTCCATGCATTTAAAATATGCTGGCAGAGAAACCTGCTGTTCTGTCACACAATTAACAGATATGACTCTGGACTTCCTACCGCAGTCATTTTAAGTTTGCCTTTAGTGTTAGACAAAAGTTTCATGTTTGAAAGCATCTTTTCCTGGAAAGACAGCAGTTTTTTCTTCCTCCCCCATATTTTAACAGTTTTCTGTTCATCAATGACATCACGTGTGGTTCAGCCTATCATCTGCATTCTGCTACCCTTTTCTGGTGTTTTTGAAAGTCTGCGAGTCACTTTTCTGCTGCTTCTGCAAGGAAGCTCAACTGTCAGTGGTGATTAGGAAGAACCATGGGTCCAACCTAACCTGTGCTGGGGTCCAGCACCCACCCCCCATGGTAGGTACATATAATGATAACTATGATTGCTATAGTGAAAGCAGGGTCATCAGTCCCAGCTGAAATCTGTCAAATGACATACTGATAAAACGTTTGCCTGAAATGCAGCCAATAAAGCAGCTCCAGTCAAAATTCAACAGCTGTTGTGCTTAGGAATTGAAACATAGTCTATGTAACTCAGACATAATACAGCCCTGAAGCTGAGCAGGACGTGGGCCAAAACTCATCCACCCAATGCAGTATAATCAACCTCCTGCATCAATAAAATCCTAATAAACCTACAAATAAACAAGACAGTGCTATTGCATTATTGCTAAGTCCTTTTGTTATTAATTTTATTTATCTGCTTGGCAGATATCTTTATCTAAAACATGCCAAAAATTGATTTCTAGACTTTTATACAGCTGGATAGAGCAGGTCGATTCAGAGTCGATTCAGGTTAGGTACTTGGCTCAAGGGTAACAGAAACTGGGCGGTTTATAGGATTTTATCTTTTGGTCACAAAATCTGCTCCTTTACTACTATGCTGCCTGGGGAAGATAAAGGTCTCTGACCAGAAAGATTTAGAAAGTAACAAGGTATCCTGCCGTGTATCGAGGACTCCAAAGTGAATGCCAGCAAGAATACTGTTTATTCTGACATAGCGACTTCTACGTTGGCATTTCTGATGTTAGTGACTCCTGTATTGCTTCAGATTCTGCTTAGTTCTAGACATTACATTTGCACAGGGCCCCATAATTCCCTCTGCGTCTCCATAATGCCCTCTGTGTCTCCATAATGCCCTCTGTGTCTCCATAATGCCCTCTGCGTGCCATAGTACATTAGAATTGTTTTCATGTTTTGCAAAACCTCTATTTCCCAGAAGCAGAATGTGGTAACATGGAAGCTTAAATTGTGAGGACTATATGTTACGTCGAGCTACTCTTTGCATAGGGTACTATTTACAAAGAAAATTATTAGCATATATTTCAATATCTAACACCTTTTGGCAAGCTTTGTTCCAGAAAACAAAAGCATCCATCAATCCATCCATCTGTCCATCTAATTTTGAAAGTCACTTTTACAATCATAAAAACACAACACATATAAAATCCAAGAATTACTGTAAAGTCGTATTCATTCATCCATCATGCCATCCTTACTTATCAGATATAGGGGCAGAGTGAGTCTCAGTGGGCAGGGTGCCAGGTCACTGCAGGGCACGCGCCGACGGCCACGTACGACCCGAACCGCGTGGTACATCGGAACCTTACTGAAGCTTTACTGAGTTAATGGAAATCAGTTTTTTTTCCAAGGTACCAACATTTGTAACGACAAACATCATGTTTACGTTGTACGCGAGATAACGCGTGTTATTTACGTTCGGCATCTTCCTGTCGTAAGGCCGGAATTGGCATTCTTCCTTTCGCACGGCTGTGATTACGGTCCGGCTTTCTCATATTCTTCCTGAGTACCCCGGAATCAGGGCTAAGTGCTGGACGATCTAGTTGTGGCCTTGCTGTTTGTGTTTGGGAGTCATTGTCGCTTATGGTGCTGCATTACTAGGGATTTGATTCGATTGCATCAGCGAGGAGAGGATCACTTTGATTCAGTTCTCGCCGGTGCCACCCAGGGACAGGTCAGCAGTCACCTCCGTGAAAAGGCAGACGGCTGCTCCAATCGGCCGCTCCTTTCCTGAGCAGGGCTGTGGGGTTATGCTGGAGAGACGCTGCACTAACTGACAGCTGTATGAATCAGAGGAGTGCTCCTTATTAGGTATGATAAAAATGCTGGCACTGGGGATGGAGGGGGGGGGGGGGGCGCGTTTCTCTGCTGGACTGTGAGGCAGAATTGATAGAACAGGGATGAGAAAAGCCCCTGAAAAGCGATACCATTGTTTAGTTTCTTTGACATGATCTGTTTCATGTCATTCTTTAATTCCCTCTGAATAGAAACAGATTTACATATCTAAATTTCTCATAGCCCTCCCATCCAGGGTGTTCCCCTGCCGTATTTCCTGGAATATAAGCCCCAGACTCTACACATTTTTTTTTATTTAATAAATTTTATTTTTGTATATTGTCAGATTTTAATCCTGTTATTGTTGTCGATTGACGACAAAAAAAAAATATATATATACATACACACTATATATATATATATTTAAAAAATCAAAGAGAAGGTTCTGTTCCTCTAAGAGGCCAGGCATCGTCCCTCTCCTTCTCTCTCCCCGCATATATTAAGCACCTCTGTCACATAAGTGGTATAAATGGAACAGACCCCAGAATAGGGAAGTCTTTCATCTTTTGAGATAAGAGCGTCCCGATTACATCTAAATGTGGAGCAACGTTTAGAAGACCATCAATCAAAGGCAATGCGCCGGGGCCAAAAAGAATTAGTCCAAAAATGGCTCCCGCCTTTTAATTTCCGAGGACGCCTCGCCTAGTCACCGAGCTACCTGGGCCCCCGCCCTCCCGCATGCGGGGGGGCATTTACAACCCTGCCTGTGTGTGGACCGTTACCAACCCGTGCTTCTGATGCATCTGTTACACTCCATTGGCTCTTATTCACCCACCCTCTTTAGATGGGGGGGGGTCCTTTTGAATGGCTGTGGGATTCCACCTCAACGCAATATCTAGACCAGTCACCCTGAAAACTAACTAACCGTAAAAGCATCCATTTACAAAGGCAATGGGCGGTCTGTGCCGTGACCTCTTCTATCCATTTTGTCTCACTCTCCTCCTGTTTCCAAAGCAGACGAATCTTCACAGAATCAAGATCAAATGAGGGTTCCTACGGTGTCCTGGCTGCAGCCACAAAAGAAAATCGTTGGATCATTGCCTCTTTTTCTAGTTCACTTGCTGCACTCAAGATGTTGTTTTCATAACTCCACATCCCATTCCTAGGTGTTGAATACATTATGTTTTGTCTTGGTTTGGATAGTAAGGAGATTAATAACAGTACTCTTCCTTTCTGGATCTTTCATAGGCCTGGTTCTTCACTCCTGCCTCATTCGCTGCATTTCCTCATGTACTTTTGCAGTAAACCTGTAAGATATTGTTACATGACACACCATATGACAGCCCCCTTCCCCCCCAAAAAAAAAACGTTCATAAGAGACAGACATTGTGAAGATGAAATTTGAGATTACTTCAAGTTTGATAAAAGGCATGAAACTTTTAGCTACAGGGCTCACAGAGTCTTGAGGCGCTTGGTTAATTCAGTAAAAAGATAGTAGATTTATTGGCTTTATAACAACATCATTACTTTATTCATTTGTTTACAAAAAATATGTATCACATTAGAAAAAACTCTCACTGGCTGATTTTTAATTAGTAACACCTCTGCAATAACATAAAACACTAAACATTTGCGTTTAGGGTCCCTTTGGGAGCCAGTGACTGCTACTGAAATTAATAGCAAAATGGCAAGAACAGAAGTGAATGAACAGAACTGAAATTATGGCACTCACTGAAAAGAAAATGTCTGTGCAGATATGTTAAACATTACCTGTCAATGGACTTTTGATATGAAAACCAATAAATTGGGTAAATTTTTACAGAATTAAGCAAGAGTTGCACGACTTTCTGTGAGCCTGTATGTGCTTTTATTTCTTTGCGTCATTCCTTGTGTTTAAAATTTGATTCAAATAGCCTGAAACGTTTATCCTGATCAAAAAACACGATTTCTAAGCAGACTGGAGACTTATTCAGTTCTATGATCAGGGCATGTTACATATCAATGTAAAGAGCGATTGTCTTTTTCACTTTTGAAATGTCATGTCATGATATGGACATACAGTAAGGGCAGATTGCTTTACTGGTCTAAGCCCTGCCCTGACACTGTAGATCTGGAAAGTGCACCATCTACTGGTTAAGCAACATATACATAAATCTAATACAAATACACAAATGCAATAAATCGGTCAGGAAATCCTGAATCTGCTGTACAACTTCCTGCAAGTTTTATGCAATGCCACAGAATAAACAGCTGTATTCTCAATACAGGTATTCATAATATTCAAAATATGAACACATATGGTTTTTAAATGATGCAAAGGTAAAATTTTACATACACAGATATTGCAATATTATACGTTATATGCATATGATATATATGCATAATTGTCATGGAGAATACTCAAGACCCAGACAGAAGATTCTGGAGGAATACCACTGATATGGGGACCAAGAGTCGACGTCAAGCCACATATAGCAATAATCCAACCATCCATCCATCCATCCATCCATCCATCTTGTACGGTCTGGGTCACAGAGGCAATACAAACTGTAAACATATTGGCATCTAACGTGGTCTTTTGCTGCTGTAGCCCATCCGTTTCAAATTTCCATGAGTTTTGCTTTCAGAGATGGTCTTCTGTATACCTTGGTTGTAATTAGTGGTTATTTGAGTCACTGTTGCCTTTCTGTCATATATAACAACTACAGATGTCTATTAGCATCTTGTGTCTTGTGGGAGAAAGGGCACTGGGAAGGGAAATGGCTGACTAGCTACATGCCCTTCCCATGCGTGACTGCCGGGTTCCTCTGGGTTCCCTCCCGCAGTCCCCAGACATGTGGTTTAGGGAAATTGGTGTTTCTAAAATTGCACATGGCCTGTCATTGTACCCTGTTATTGGACTGGAATCCCATCCCAGGGGTCCCATGCCCTATACTGGATAAGCAGTAATGAAAGATTGCTGGATGAATGGTATCCTAATACAGAAATGTTTTAGCAAGATTGAATTTAACGTGTCGTTAAGGGCATCACTGCCTCATTTTGTCCACAAACTGTGCTCTTTGTCATAGAGAGCTGTTAAAATATGTCACATATACCAGAAAGGCAATTTTAAATGGTAATGCCTTATGGTTTTGAACCAGTAAACAGCATCTTGTGGGGGGGGGGGGGGGGACCTGTGGGTCATGCACA
>JAODLC010000113.1:888340-947480 GCA_026781145.1 Hippopotamyrus pictus
ACACACACAGACACACACACACACAGACACACACACACACAGACACACACACACACACACAGACACACACACACACAGACACACACACACACACACACACACACACACATACACAGAGACACACACACACACACACACACACACAGAATGTGTGTGTTTTAATGAGGGTTCAATCTAAAACCACAATAATGGCAGGGCGATCAATAAAAGTGTCATCATTCTGAAGGTCTGTGAACTGGCAGCTTGGCTTGGCAGTGATTGCATACACTCTGTGATTCCACCCTGGAATTGTGCCCTGTATATTTTATCCAGCAAATTTTGCTCATTTTGTTCACTTTCACTGCGGGTGCCAATCATTCTGATGTGAACTGTCTCTAGCTAATTAATTTCAATGCAATTTATTTTTATATAGGGTGTGGAAGAAGGGCACTGGGGTTAGGGGGAATTATGGAAATAATGTTTTGTCTTAGGCCTGAGATGCTGTTGCATTCTGGGATTGTGGCCTGTGGTTTCAACACGGTCGACCCAAAGAGTTTAATAAGAGTGTGTGGTAATCCATTACTACGTCATTTATATAAAAGGGTAATGAAGCAGGGAAAAAGTGAAAGAAAGAAAAAAAGAAAGAAAAAAGAAAGAAAGAAAGAAAGAAAGAAAGAAAGAAAGGCAGAAAACAGAGGGCAGGAACCAGAAACTCCTATGTAAGAAGAAAAAAAAATGGTCTCTTAGTTCAAGAGTATAATTCCATATTAGAACTTGTTGCTTCTACCTTCGTATAACTAAATCATCAACACAATAGTCAGCCCTTTTTCCTGCTTTCCTTTCTGTTTCTTTACATAGTGCTGGAGTCTCCAAACTGACCAGGGGCCAGAGTGGAGAGCTGCGTGGTGACAATGCAGGACCCTGACACAGCCACCTCCACTGGCGTGCTGTCGCCCATCGTCATCACTGGACCACGGTCACTCAGCGACAGCTGCTGTTTTTTCAACCTTGAAACATGAATACGCATTAAATGCAACTGTGTTTGCATTTTGTCTCGAATGCTCTAACAACTAGGGTTTTTCCATTTGTTAATGCACACACATGTATGTAATATAAGGTGCCACTTTACAATAAGGCTCCCTTTTGCCACCTATAAATGTCACTAACTCATTAATAAAAAGAAAATCTGTGTTTTAACTTGTTGATAATCGTGTATTGATGATTTACGAAGTGCTACAACCTAATTAATAATTTGATTATAAACCATTCATAAACCCTGTATAAAGGTAGTCTTATTGTAAAGTGGCACCTAAGACAGTAATGAGTTATGACATCACGATCATAACTGTTTTTCTTTATGTCATCTCACCATCTTCCTGTCACCACAGACCAACCTAATCTGAACAATGAAGAGTCTCATCCTAGCCATCATACTACCCCCACTGCAGAGCCTGGGGTGTGTTATTGCAAAGTAATTGAGGGGGCGAGCGCTTATCTTCAATCAGACATTTGGCACAGTTAGGCCACCGTACTTCGGCCTCTTATTTATCCAGCTGACTGTGATTAATATTTCATTTTAAAGAAACAGGACCTGGGGCCTGGGTGTCTGTCAGGCAGAAATGATGCCAATTAGTCTGGGCAAAACCTTCAGTCGCCTGACTCAGTACTTAGCTATTACTTTCATTAATATGGTAATTACTTAATTACTGTTACTGTCTTACATGAGACATGGACAAATCTGTAGTCGTTCTAACAGTTGTCATTAAATGTCTTATTTTGAACTGCTACGGAACTACAGAAAATTAGTAATATTAGGGGCATAATAGGCATGTTATTTGACAGGAAATATTTGTTTTGAAACATTATGAAATGCCAGACAACAAGGAAAAATACATACAAAAAATTATAATAATATATAAAATAAAATACTCATTATCAGCATGGTGCTCAAAAATGCACAGAAATGTTATCCTATAAAACAGTAGTATAAGAATAAGAACAAAGTCAGTTAGGTTAGATTCTGATTATGAATTGGCTCTGTCCCCTAATGATGGCCATTTAAAGAGCAGATATGTGCGGTCGGCCAGCCGGAATGTTCCAGATGCCACAGCGACGGGGTGGGCCAGCACATGTTCCCGCGCGCGGTCGGCCATGTGTGCGAGCGTGTGCCTGTATGTTGGTGCGTGCTGACTGTCAGGTGGCCCGGCCTCCCTGTGGGGGGGGGGGGGGGGGGGGGGGGGGACCTGTGAGTCATGCACATAACATAAGGCATCAGCAGAACAATATGACTATATAACTCAAATTTTCCATGGTAAACTGTACTGTAATACAAACTTTTGAAACAAGCCTTTTCCTAAGAAAGTAAATAAATGCAATAATAGACTATTATGCAAGTCTTTTCGGGCATTTTTATTGATTCCTTGAGCTGAGTTTCCATTTCAGTCTGCACTTTTGTTATGCATTTTTCCCAGCCAGATTACTTTGAAGATCATTTCCACCCCGCCCAAAAAATTTTGTATGGCAGTGGGAAACGTTAGCCTGTGTATATGGTTAGATGGGGAATTCGGGGTCCCCAGTTTGAAGAGAAGCTGCCGACCCAAATCTCAGCAGGCCGTGGTACCAGAGCAGGTCGGCAGGAAAAACCTCAGCCAGCTTCTCACATCTGAAGATTTGACGTCTCGACATGCGAAGACAACACCATACATGACAGAGAAACGGAGCTGAACACTAATATAAACATATAATCGTATAATCTCTTTATAAATAAGAGGTGTTAGATGATAAGCTATTTGTGTCAGTTTCTATAATGTTTTTTTTTTTTGAAGAGCAGCTGTAATAAGCTATCGAATAAGTAAAAAGAATAAAATATTACTGTAGAATAAGTCATCAGAAAGACAACCCAAATGCTGATTTCACATTTGTTAAAGTCATTTAACCTATTGAGAGTAGTGGCGGGAGAGAGAGAAGGAGAGCAAGAGAGAGACAGAAACACTGTGGTAAATAGAATCCAATATGTCCCACTTATCAGGGAAACAATGGCCATTGTGCCATCTGCACTCACATGGGTTACAGAGCTGGCTGTGAACAGTGCAAATGGCGTTTCACAGCCTGCAATTTCTGTCTTGGCAGGACCTACAGGAAAACACAGTCTGCGGGTAATAAACGGTGGCCAGAGCCCAGTCGAACAGTTGCAGCATGAATATTTGCTGGAACGCCACGCAGTGGTTAAGTCTCGGTGACCCGTGATTGGGAACATGGTTTTCCAGGGTTTGAAAGACAAAAATGGGCCGGGATCCCTACAGGCGGCACCGGGAAGCACAACGCAGTCCAATTGGTTTTACCTCACGCCCCAATCAGCTCTTTCGTGAGGAATAAAGACATCTGTTTATTGGTGTAAGCTAAGCCAGCTATCACTGAGAACAAGGGTGACATTTAGAAGTCAAGTTATTACTGTGATCAAAGGTTCTCGAGTTAGTGTGCATTTTAAGCAAGCTTATTTCCATATTTGAGTTATGATGTAACATACCAACCACTTTGTGCTGTGGAAACAATATGCTACCTTTTTTCTCAGTGATAAATTAACCTCCAGAAACAGAATATTTGGGGCAAGAAGTTTCAATTTTCTGTACAATGGCTCTTGAGATCAGGATTGATCATTCATGAAATAATTGTACTCATATGATAGGGGACAGGAAGGCGTGATATCACATGTCCAGGCTTGTGGCTTCAATTCCCAACCCCAGCTCCACATGTGTGACATTTGCATGTTCTCACCATTTCCAAACAGGTTTCCTCCTGTAGTCCATACACTTGAGATTTGTTGCCTCATAATTTGTCATAGTTATTGTGATCCCAACCATAGAGTCTGCATCCCATCTAGGATGTCACCAACTACATGCCCTGTGCTGCCTTGAGACTCACCATAGCGGTCTACTGGACAAGCAGAGTTTATGATTGATGGCTGACTGGGCATACAAGAGGTTTTCAAACCAAAGGTCACAAGATAGTTTTCCCTGTCTTGCTTCACTAAAAGCAGAGTGGAATTGATAAGTAAAAATATTCCCAGCAACATCTACCATGCAATAAAAAGTGTCTCCAGTAGTGGCCACATATGCAAGAATTCAGAGCATCTGTTGATGACAAATGTTAGTCACCAGTCTGAGGAAGTTTCCTGTGTTGTGCCTGTGCTCCTGTCACGCAGCATATTTTCTTATTCTCCGTTGGATCCGTTGCTGTGACAACTGAGGTAGTCCCTTTGATGCAGCATTTTTGTTTAGTCGTTAGACTGGAAATATATGTGAGGAAAAAAATGTAACTGCGTATATATATTTTGCAATAAATGTGTCATTTCCATTACTCTTACTTCCAATAAAATAAAGTCAGTCAAAGTTCTCCCTCCATTATACACACACAACTATTCTTGTCTCTTGCATTTGTAGAAAAGCCCCAATAACCCATGAAGGTTGCAGACTACAGCTTGGGATGAGGGAATCTGTGGAACACAGTCTAAATGGCTCTAAAATGTCCAGTGTGCTTTACGGCAGAGTGTACAGGGAAGGTCAAGTATAAATCCCTCTCTGGACATTCTCCGAAACACAAGCTAAAAGACTTCTTCTTCGGCTGCCCCGAGCCCCTGGCTTATTTGGCTTGATATTAGCTTATTAAGCTTCATGCCTTGATCCTCTGTTTGCCCCCCACACTTTTCATTGCCCCCCACCTCATTTTTCAATGCCATGTATTCTCCTGAGAAATATATAACCGGCTAGATAAAATAACATTTTACACAACAACTCTGTCTAAAATATGTTATTTTGGACATTGTTGGGTGCATGTAGAAAGATTAACTACTCAGTCACGTTCTTCCGGAAACCTGGAATCCTACCACAAAACCAGAAATATTACTTGTGTTAACATTTCCCAGAATGCCCCACAGTGGGCTGTTACCCATGTGGAAGACGCATCTGCGCGCTGGAGCGAACGGTGATTGCGGCAGACGACAAATCGCACATCGTCTGAAAAGGCCCGACAGGTGTGACAGTTTGAGTGCCATGGTGTTTCCACTCCTCAGTCATGTCTGGAGCTCTGTCACTCGAAACCGACATTGTCTGTAAAGTTGTTGTCCTTCTTCAGTGGCACTTGTGTCACATTACTGCAGCCCTATCCGCGTCGTATAATCGCAGGCGTTAAACAGCCGGTGTCTCATCGTTATTTCAAAAGCTGCGCCACCAGGTAAAATAAAACAGTGCTATTAGCAACTGCTATGCTATTGATCGTCTGGGGGAAATTCTCTTTATGCCTCCTCCAAGTTTCTCTCTGTGGGTTAGAGCAAGCTGGCTGTGAAGGGCAGCCAACCATAGCAGCACCCAGGGAGCTGGGGGTTAAGGGCCTTGCTCAAGGACCTGCAGATGCACTGAAGTTAGGCTTGAACCATTGACTTTCTGATCACAGGAACAAAGGCTTAGCCCACTGAGCCACACACTGACCCAAGTTTGACATGTTGCTGCATTGCAATATCATGGGCCAACTTGACTGCTGGTGCGTAATAGCTAGCTGGAGACTATAACAGTGACTATGAGTCAATGATGTAAATGTAATGCAAAAGGATGAGTCTCTGAACAGGCAAGGGGTGTGTTTGTCAGTTTGTGCACGCGAGTTTCAGCCTGATGTGTAACCTTGAAAAACGGAAAGGTCAAAAGCGATTTTCACCTTAAGTGTACGACAGTCAGTTGCCTCAGGAGATGGATCAGAGACTGCAGCAATGGTTTATGGGTGAAATGGTCCATGGTGCATAGAACCGTCATGACGCCATGACGGTCAAAACACAGACTGAAAGTAGACACCACTTGCTGGAAAAAAAAGATCCAAAAAAAGGCATCCATGTTTCTTGCTTTTAAAAGAAACTGTGTCCGCCCAAGTAGGTCCCTCCAAAATGTGGTAATGCTTTGCACAACCTTATAGTGCTTTTTATTAATGACACACTGGTATTATGAATGGACTTGGAACTTTGAACAGTTATTACAAGCTTATTTTGAATCTGATTGGCACAGCTTATAAATAGCAAAAAGTTGACTGGCATCCCTGCCCGGGTGTCTCCCCAGCCCTGTGCACTGTGCACGTTGAGATGGCCTTCGGCGCCCCCACGTCCCCCCCACCCTATAGCGGATAAGCAGTTGGAAGATGGATAGAGGAATGGATGAATACATTTGCTTGTATGTTTTTCTTTTCATTTTATTTTTGCTTTGCAAACAAAAGGGCTGTTTACAGTACAGTTTTTTTACTGAAACGATACGCATGCCAGATGTGTACGCCAGTGGTGATATATGGTAGTTGCTGACGTGATACCTTATAGGAAATACTATGACCTTCTGTAAAATGGCTGTTTAGCTGAAGCAAATTGGGTCAGCTGTCATTTTCAGAGGTACAACAGCTTGGACCCTCCTGGGAGTCGACATCCTCTTGATTTAAAGCCCAAATCCTTTTCCATCTGCTATTTCCGCAAAATTTGCCAAAAAAAAAAAAAAAAAAAAAAAAAAAAAAAAGGTTTCCCATTTTTCCATGAGCGTTTCTTGTAAAATCATTCATTTAAAACGTAAATGAAACTTAAAATTATTCTGAAAAATATATTGAGATATTTAAACACTAAACTATTCCTTTGCCCAAAGACATGTAACAGAAATATTGCTTAGCTAGTTAGAGGATTAATATTTCTCTCAAATAATGCCACACCAGAGGCAGCTCTCATCCCTGATTTGGCAGGCTGCCTTTGGAGTTGCCATTCTGGAATTTTGTCCACTCAATATCCACCATAACCAAGCCACAGAAAACAAGGAATAAATTTGGTGCTCTCTCATATGCTTAATTTCTGACATAAATGGAATGTTGTATGCCTGCTGCTGTACCCACATCTCCTGGGACTTCATTAAGGCTGAAATCCCAGGGTTTTTCTGAGCATCAGGGCACCGTCTTCTTGGTCCTGGAGTGCATGGTTTTTGCCCCATTCTGATGACTCGTCAATGTTTGTAGTTTTTGTAAATTTTTATTTTTGGTTTCCGTCTTGTGCTTTGCTCCACCAGCCATCCATTCTCAAGTCTCTTTTCCAGCTGACATTGTTTTGGAATCTCCTGTTCAGTCAATGACCCCAAGGTCTGGCGGCTACACGTTTCCTACTTCGCCTTGTTAAGTGGTCTCCGGAACCTTCCGGCAAGAAGATCTAACAATATGTGTGAAACGGCCCGATTTAGCATGCTTTGAGTTGGTATCCTCTCTCAGCTAAGCCTCTGTTCTGACAACTTATAAGGTAAAAGACCGTGAGTTGCCTCAAATCAAAGAGCAAACATCCAATTACTCGTCTAAAAGAATGCTTTGAGTAAAACAATCTTTTTCAAAAAATGCAATATAAACTAAAATATTGACATACAGGCATATTGTATTACAGTTCAACGCAAATCCATTACAGCCCCATTTCCAAAAAAGTTGGGACACCATATATATTTTTGGTCTTGTCCCTTGCATAGAGATTTCTTTGGATTTTCTGAATATTTTAGCGATATTATGTACCATAGATTATGGAATTCCTAAAATCTTTGCAATATTACACTGAGAAACGTTACTCTTAAATTGTTACACACAGTCTTTCACAATGCAGTGAACCTCTCCTCATCTTCACTGCACAGAGACTCTGCCTCTCTGGGAGGCTCCTTTTATACACAATCATCTTACAGACCTGTTGCCAATTAACCTGATTAGTTGTGAGATATTTAACCAGGTGTTTTGTTTTAGCGTTACGGAACTTTTCTTTTGTTGCCTGTCCAAACTTTTTTGAAACGTGTTGCTGGCATTAAATTCAAATTGAGCATATATTTCTCATGAAACAATAACATTTCTCAATTTCAACATTAGAACATTTGTCCTATTTTCCATTAAATATGTGTTTATACGATTTATAAATCATTGCATTCTGTTTTTATTTACGTTTTACACAGCATCCCAAATTTTTTGGAAACAGGGTCGTAAAACATTCCTGATGTAATGTAGGGCTCTTGATGTAAACATTACTTATAGATACACCCCTTTCTGTGTGAATCCAGCACACTGTCTACCATCGTGATACCTGGGTATAGTAGAATATAAATCTCGGCTGTCTTCTGTAATTGCGGCCCTTGCGTGCTCCTCTCTGGTGTTCCTCCGCACTGCCTCCACCAGCAGTTTAATGGGGATTCTGAACTGTGACCGGCGGAGTCTCTCGATTTCACAGGACTGTCAGGCCGTGTTACTGCATTTCAAATAATTCTTCCTGCCTGACTCAGGCCCGCTTCTTTTCCGGAGGGGCAGGACAGCAACTGTTCCGGAGCCAATATCAATTAAATGCACAGTAAAACTAATGTGCAGGGGGGTGGGGGTTGAGTGCGGGGGCCATTAATTGCGAATGTCAACGCCCTCGAGCGGTAAACCCCTGCACAAATTTGTTCCATTTAGCATTTAGTGAAATGGCCAAGGTGAATGACCGAAGAAAAATTGGAATGACGATAAACCAAAGCGATGACAGAATACATATATCTACCTGTGCCCACAGAGCAATAATGACCTCTTCTTTATGCGGACTGTTTCACATTGAGGAAGGTGTGAGTGTCAGTTTCAATACATACCAGCAGTACCTCAGCAAGGGCCTAAACTAACAGAGAGGCTGCGATCCCCAAGGTGTGCTGCTTCGCTCTCATGCCTCGACGGCCTGCATGTCAAGCATTTTCCCGCTGCGTGAAAACAAACCCAAATAACAGGGAGGGAAAACAAGGAAGTGTTGCATGAACGCCCGATCTCGTTAGATAACTTTCGGAAAAGTTCAGTCCCCGAAGGGAATGTTCTGCGCAAACCATCAGTTTGATGATTCAGGGAACAGCGGGAAGATGGAAATAGGATGTCTGGTGCTGTAGCGTTTATGGAAACGAGAGCCCAAGCTGAAAGATGCTAGGCTAAGTCCTGGTATGGACCTTTGAAATACGTTGAAGAAAATTCTTAACCTGAATCTGTCAGGGTCTGTCCTGTCTCGTCCTGTCTATTGTGTCTCTTCCCTGTTTGGCCAGCAGGTGTCACTGGCCATCCCGTGTTGTCCCTTAACAAACCCTTGTGTTTCTCCTTGTTCCCCAACCACCACATAGCTTAGTGGGCTGAGCGTGTGGCTCAGAGTGCTGCTGGTTAGGGGTTTGAGGCTGGTCTTGGGCCAGTCTCATCTGTTTATTTATATTTCTTCGGTTTTTGTTTCCCAGTGTTTATTTTCTATATTAGTTTTCTTGTCCTAGGTTTTCCCTGCTTGTGTTCTATTCTGTTCCATTCTGATTTCGTTCTATTCCTAGTGTTTAATTCCCAGTATGTAGTTAACACTTTGTAGTTTTTGGGTTTAAGTTTCCTAGTTTCTGTGATTAATTGTTATTAGTTCCACCTGTTGCCTGTTTTCTTGTTCCAGTGCTTGTTAGTTGTTCTGTTCTGTTGCTTGTTCTCCTGCGCCCTGTGTAAAGTAGTTAATCGATTGTGTTTTACACCTGCTCCTTTTTTTACCTCAGTTTTATACGTGTATTTAAGTACCAGCCCTGCTCTGTTCTCCAGTAAGTCATTGTTTTGGATGCATTTGTACTTTGTTATGTGATGGTTGCCTTGTTTTGTTCCCTGTGTTGCTGTGGTCTCTTGTTATGTTAACTGTTTCCTTTCCATATATCTTTTGGATAGACAGTCAGTGGTGAGCAAAGGTTTCCCTTCTCAGTTTGGTGGAGATGTGTCATCTGTCTGTTTAGGCAGCACCCACCTGGGATTGCTGTTGACAGGAACTGGTGGTTGTGACGGTCAGGGTGATTCATCTTTCCCTTCTCGTCTTCACACAGATAGATGCAACTATATACTGCATCTTTTTGCTGGGGTAGGATTTTAAATGACCCTTTCCATACCTTGACTACTACGGAAGTCCAATTTAATATGCAAATCATGGGTGTTATTTTTGTGAGGTCATACAATACTCAGATGCAAAGCACTCAAGTTTAATGCCATACCTGCCCTAGTCGGAGGATCAGCTTCGAGAAACGTGGACCCAGAAATGTCCAACATCCTAGTTGGAGGGTCAACTTTTAACAACTGCTCAAAGTAGCCGGCCCAGTGGGTCACAACTGCAGTGTTATCCGTAAGGACCGTTGCATCACCGGGCCTGACTGCAGGTCTCCAAGGAACAGATTCTGATGTGCGTAATGCTATGATTCCTCTGTAAGCGGGATGTGGGTCACTAGACCACAGATGGTGTGTCACCTGCTCACAGATTCATCTAACAAACGCCTCCTTATCTGTGCTCAGAGCCCTCACAGCCGTCCTCCTCAGTTCCCGGTACAGACTGGAGTTGCCACCAACTAGTGGGCTGCGACTCCTCTCGATAATATACATGGTGTCCTCCGAGATGAAACACCTCCTTCTGGGAACAGTGGCGACACCAACACAACCCTTGGCAACCTTCAGGGTCTTATCACAGAAGGTCTCCCACATCACATTAAAGTCAGCAGTCGTGCCCAAGTCTGCAAGTTCTTCATGCAAATTGTGTGCAAACTCATCAGAAACTGCTTGATCTTGGAGTCTGGCTAAGTCCAGCCTCATTCTCCTAGTAGGTGGTAGCCTACTGGATTTAAGCTGAATTTTCAACACCTCTGTGATCAGAATTCATAAACTGGGCACTTCTGCAGGGTCTGTTGACCCTGCATTTCTGCAGGAGCCTCCAGCATCTGCCCACGAGGATGTGACTGATCTCCTTCACCGCACCACCATTATTGGAGTTCTTTGTCCATCAATGCGGCTCAGGGCGTTGGAACCAGGATCCAGCGACCCGCAGTCCGTGACCTATCGCAAAGTCAAGGAACATGGAGTCACTTTCCCCCTGGTCTCCAGACCCATGGGGACCAACACAGTCCTCATAGCCAGCCCTGTCAGTGCCAGTGGTTGCATTGAAGTCATCCATGACCAGAGGAGTGTCACCTCAAGCACCGAGTGAAGTTGCGAGTAAAATATCTCCCTCAACTAGACCTCACTCACCGCAGTTGGATCATACACTGAGACAACAGACAAGACACCCAAGTAGTGCCTTAGCCTGAGTCTCATGATACACTCGTTGAAAGGAGTGACATCAGACACCATCGGAAGGAGCCAAACTGCTACAGCAACAGCTACTCCTTGAGTATGGCAGCCATTAGACCGACCTGACCAAAAGTAGGTATACCCACCTACAGAGATCTGGCCACTCCGTGGTCTTCATACCTGCCACCGAAACGCAGAGTTTACAAAGCTCCCCTGACAGCAGAGGAGGATGGTCAACTTGCTGGAGATCCAAAACGTTCCACATGCCTACCCGGATGTGTCGCCTCAAACTTGGACCTAACGCCTCAGCACCACACCAGCCTCGATCCCCAACAGGCCTGACCCTATTAGCTCTCTGGCGGTTTCAACCTGTCCGGGGATGGGGCTCCCGAAGGCTTTCCCCCACCCCCTTCATGGTGTGTGCGGCCTTCCTGCGGGCAGCTGCAGCAGAGCTACTCCCACGGAAAGCAGAATGCTACCATGCCTGTTTAAATCGAGGAGTTGTGAGTTGTTTTGCGGTGGCAATCCCACCACCAACCCCCAAAGTTGGAGGTCGGCCGGATGCAGGTTAATGTCATACCCAGGACATGTCGATTAACGAGTCATATAAGCTACATCATAACAAATTAAATCCATGATCTGCATTATTGTCTTTCTGTTAAGATGTAATAAAATTATCATACTGTAGCTTTTCAGACTCCCATTCCGATTCAGCCTATCCCAGAAAGCAGACAGCACAAAGACGTGTACCCCATGAATGGGATGCCAGTCCATAACAGGCTGTTGACACACCCCAACCTATTCTTAAGGTTTAAGGAAATGCATCATCACTGGATGCATGTCTGGGTACATAGAACAAAGCGGGGCCATGGATGACCCCACACACACACACACAGCTGAGGCCTGGGATTTCGTCCTTGAGTTTATCCCTGGGCAGAGTTACCTGTGACATCAGCATTTCACCTCCAGCTGAGATTCACCGCGAAACACACTACACCGTGTCAATGCAACACCAACACTTTAATCCAATTCACTCTGATTGCGGAATGTCTTTTAACCGTACTGTTTTTTTATTCGTTTATCTGCCTTGCGTGCTTTTTTTATTGTTGTATATAGTCAGAGATGCATTTTTTTTAAAACTAGAACCTATTGCTGTTTTCTGTCTGCGAGTTGCACCACAAAATAGCACTGTAAACATACAATGACTGTAAACTCTAATCTAATGTAATCTAATGTAATCTAATCTAATAAATTAAGTCGAGTGACGTGAAACTGGCTTTATTGTCATACCATCCCTGTAATCGATGTTCAAAAATAATGTAGCAGCAGGTTTCATTTTGGAGAATTAGTATGATTAAACTCTGCGTCTTCAGTCTTGCCTTTTTCAATAGCAGTCAGGTAAAGGCCCCGGCATTCATGGTACTGCCCTGCATCGGTGGTCAGAGAGTCAAAAAAAGATCCATTATCTGCTTTTCATTCTCTCTCTCTTCATGGTGCGAAATGGCAGGCTGCTTCTGACCCAGCATGCATGCAAAGTACAGCCTTTGCCTGCACATCTACACAGCGGCTTCCATTTCAAATAATTACGGCAATTATTAATTTTGTTGGTATGATTAGCTTTTTGACAACCGGCCTTTTGTTGGTGCCATTCGTCTGCATAGATCATTGGGTTTGTGGAGCACAAGTGGATCTTCAGGGAATGAAGCGGCCTTTCAGGGCGGGACCATGATGAAGTGGAGCCCTGGATACCAGCTACAGAGCCGGCTGTCCTAAGATGTCTTTATGCCGTGTTGCATCAGTGACAAGACAAAATAAGAATGAGAAGCAGACATTATGTTTATTCAGTAGATGTTTGTTATATAGCAGTCACGTGCACAGGTTTCTGGGGTGGCAGATGCTCAAACGGGGGGGGTCATGGCTTACCGGTACTTTTTGCCAGCTGGGAGGCAGCTTGGTGAATTTCTGTGATTGGGGGGTGGTCCACCTTTGGAGATTTTGCGTGATTGTCAGTTGTTATCTAAAAAGGGCACTTGGACCATCAAAGGGGTGGGGGGAGCACTTTCATTGTTTTAGGTAAAAGGGGACACCCCCAACATGTGCCGCTTCAAAAGTGATGTGCAACTGTGACAGCAGGATCAGCTGCTGCCTGGAGCAATTCAGGTATTGAGCCCAGTGTTGAGGCCTCTCTACCGATCATAGGATTTGCACTGGCAACCTTCACATCACAGGCGCTACAGTCTAACCTACTGAACCGCACACCACCCCTGCAGGCTGTTTCTAAAGCAGGCCCGGCGATGAACGGGCGTTGCATCCGAACAGCTCCCTTTCTCCCATCCTGGGATAGACTTCAGACCCACTGCAAGCCTGTACTGGAGAAACTCTTATGGAAGATTGATGAATGACAAATGCGTGCATTATGCACTGCAGAGATTTCAAAAACACAAAAGTATTAAAGCTTTAACCTTTGTCACATCATTTAGATGACTGGGCGACAATCAGATCGAGAGAAAATGGAGGGCAAGTGTGATCTGGTTAGTAGAGAATAGAAGTGATTTTCAGTTAGGCACAGACATTATGAAAATGATTATCTCAATAATAACAGCAAGCAAAGCCAAGGTACATCATTACGCCTTAACTGTATTACTTGCTAATTGGAGAAGCCTCTGCAACACTAGCATGGCTAATGGAGATACTGGAATTGCACTGAACATCTTTCATTTGCTCTGATCAAAACAAATAACTCCCCTATAATTTGTCTTTCCTAGCACATCCATATAAAATAGCCATCAAAATTGAAATTAAAATAATTTAAATGTATTATTCCAATGAAAAAAAAGTGTGATGCATTTTAATTCCACACCCATCACAATTACTAATCAAGACAAAGAGAAACAGCAAAATTAAAATGAATTTCTGATCCTGTGGCTGGGAATGATGGTAAAGTATTATTTAATTCCCACTTTTGTATCTATATTTTCAATTATTGTCTGTGTAATTTCTGACTGTATGCAGTTAGGCAAATTTTTACTCTTGCATCCATTTTATTACACATTGTAATTGCATGTTTTTGCTTCTTTCTAAATTCTTATATGCTTAAATTTTATATCTGTCACACCATGCATTCCTTGCCCCTTGTTCTCTCCGTTGAGCCACACCTGTTACTTGTTTAAGCCTTCCTATCATTACAGCCCTCGTGTGGATTACCCCAGGTACCTCTCGTCTGCTCCCTCGTTGAGCTTCCCAGTGCAGTCATTGATGTTGTTGCCTGCATGTGCTCCCCAGTTTGCACTTTATCCTCTACTGATTCTCCCTACCCTGTTTTGACCCCCTTGTGGTCTGTCTTCCTTTTATTCTGACCTGTAATTTCAGTTAATAAAGCCTCCTTTGATTTTCCCTATGCTTGCCTTCACTTCCGTCCTTGCCTGTGACGTGACGATAACTAGTGTTTCTCTCGCAGTGCATTTTAGTCCTGCTTTGTAACATACATGTAACAGGACACCCTCATGCCATATAATGCTGTGTGGGTGTCAAAATAGTCATTTGTTTGTTTGGACCCAACATGGGCCACAGCCACCATGGTACTGAACATCGAAAATCCGGAAAAAAAAATCATGTTTGAGTTTCTGCTTTGATTCTGCGGTGGTGGAACAAATGTCCCATTCTGCTCTTCAAGAAGGAACTCCAGAATTAGCCATTCAGCTAACGATCCCTTAACGTGCTTTAAAAACATATCCTGTCCAGACAATTCTCTTTAACTCACTATTACACACACGGTTTCATTCGTCTGCAAAGAACAGCACTTTTGCGCCTGTGCCTTTTCGAAGATGCAGTCTAATTCTACTCACTGTTACTCTTTTGTGTGATATCCTGTGAAAGTGTTGGAAAAAATCTTGAAGTTCATGAGAAATTAGTCAGCCGATTTTGAGTGCTGGGTGATGATTTGGTGATGAGCTTGAATGTCACCAAATTTAGTTTTTTTTAATGGTGATGTAGAAATGTAGCATGTGTTCTGACTGGAGCCACTAACCCATGAAAAAGTAATTTCACAACTGCTAGAATCTCTGAAGCCTGTAAAATGCAAATATCACAGTGTATTCGTATGTTGCTTAGATATCTTATATATCACCACAGATCACTTCACCTCTTGGTTTGCTATGATATTAACTTGTTAGCCATGTTAGTATGCAATGATGTCCTTGTTTATGTTGTTTACCTCTAGGTATACTAAGTCAAGCAAGGAGGCAGTTAAATTATGGTCTGGTTTAGCTTGTGTGACCTCATCTATCTTATTCTAGTGTATTTACACTACTCTACAGGCATGACTTGGAAGTCTCACTGGAAAAAAGCATCAGCTATCATCTGTTAATAATTGTACATGTAAAATTGCCCTTGCAGTCATGCAAAGGCACATATCTGTATCATACAATTGGAACTGTTACACTGCAATTTTCCTCTGCATTGGCCTTCCTCACTGATGGGTCAAGGTTTTAGTCATATTAATACTTGCCCTCCAACACAATGGTTTTATGTTCAGTTAGCAAATAAGTCAACAGTTTTGGCTCTTGCATATGTTTATTTTGTTTCAGACTGTTAAACTATTTGGTTTTATCACTCACTAATAGCTAGTATCATGTGTTTAACACTACCTGAGGTTCACACATAAGCTATGTGTGGTTTTGTAACTTTTTAAGTTAATTATGTCCATTCCAAACAGCGTTTAATATGGAAGGGTGAATTCATAACTGTATCTAATTTACTTGCGGGTGTAAAAGAAAGTGCAAAAAAGGAAGCATAGTGTACCATTTGAAAAAATGCAGGAAAATTTCATGTGGGATGGGTGGGGGTGGGTGGCTTCAGGGGGCAGTGACATGTTTGGCAATTAGCAGTGTGGCAAAGTCAGTGCCATTAGCAAAGGAGGCCTGGGTGTTATTCGCACCACAGCTATTCATAGCGGTACACAGATGTCAGAAGCAAAATCAGCTCTCAGTATCTGAAAGGGTAAGTGAGAGGCTGATGGCATGAGGGTGTTAGGGGGGTGGGGGGTAGACATGACAGCAGCCATGAAGTCCTGCTTAGAGATCTAGGCTTTGTGGACAAGAAATACACTGAAAATGCCTACCTGAGTGTATAACAAACTGCATAGTGCATGCAGCTCGAAAACTCCAATTTAGATAAACTCACAGCCGTCAGAGAAAAAGTCACATCGCATTGAATTAAGGTTTTCCAGTGTTACTGCTCCAGTGACCGAAACTGCAGGAACTTCCATTCCTGCCCTTTGACAACATGAACGTTCACTGACAGTTAATGCATGTGAATAATGCAGTTTTCATTTTGTACTCCTCTTTGATGCTCTGAAAAATATGTGAAAGTATATATCAGCATTCCCTTAAGATGGTCGACACTGCACATTAACACATATCATCTGTAAAGTGTCATCAGTGTATTCCCCAGATAAATTAAAAAAAGAAACACTCAGAGATGGCACTGTACTGGAAATTAGCTTGACTTTTGATCGATTACAGTAATGAAACAATCTATGCTGTACTGTATATGAATTATGTTGCTATTGCAGTGTACTCCAGATTGACAAAGCCTCACAAAACACTACTGGAATACCTTAAAGCAATATTTCCCAGCCCAGTCCTCAGGGACCCACAGACAGTCCCTTAGGAGGGAGAAGAAACTTATGCTGTCTGCGGGTCCCGGGGACTGGATCGGGAAACACTCCCTTAAAGTCTCCTCCACTCCTTCTCACCTGCATGAGTTGAATGCACAGGGTAGGGTCGCTCTTGCTGGGCACCACTGCCTCGGACACGTCCACCAGTGCCTCAGTTCAGCAGCAGCTCATCCGCATGGAGCCAGTCTCCATCCATGTCTCGTCCCATTCTTGCTGGTGAGGCAGTGGTCATGGGCGTCTCCCAGGCAATCCCAGCAGCTGGATGCAAGATCCTGTCATTCTGTTGCTCTTTTTATTTCTTCACACCAGGAGTTCCCTCCTTTTCTGTCAGACCTTCTACCAACTTCATACTCCCCGGGTTACTCCTCGTGACACTAGAAGCTCCTACTTCACTTCCTCATCAACAAGACAACATCCTGCTGGAACACCTGATGTTCTGAAACAGCCACACCTCCGTTCTTCTGATGGGTTTCATAAGTCATTATTCACTTGATAAACTTTCATCCTTCATTCTTTGACATAGACAGAAGCTGCTTTTTCCAGCCTGCTCCTACAACGTATTCTTCAGCTTCATTCCTGCCACTCCAGTGTCCTTCACAGACACCAAACAGATTCTACCTGTGCTGAGTAAGTGACAGTCAACCATTCACATTCCCTGCAATCTGCAGTTCTGCATCCTTCTCCTTCCTGTCATGGGCTCTCACTCCTTCCTCCCACAGGATGGTATGCTCAGTCATTAAAACTTTCTTTGCGGATGAAGATCATACCACAATATCAGGCCTTCAGGAGGTGGTGATGATTTCAGTGGGGAAACGTGGCTGCTGGCTAAGGTCTCCTCTCATCGTTCAGTCATGTCCGGAAACCAGAATGTTTTCAGCTTCCCCCGGCAAGGTGCCACGTGGAACCCCTCCTTCCTTCACGAAATGAGTCAGCCGTTCTTGTAGGAGGTGCTGATCTTTGCTTGCCTTTACTTTGCAAATCTCCAGGATCTCAGCCAGCTTACGAAGGACCTAGTCATGGTGCCACCTGTACCATCCTTTAGTAAAGACCCTTTTGCTGCAGGCTAACTCTTACGACATCGTAGAAAGAGGATTTCACTACGGTGCAATTCCACTGGAACAGGAGAATATCACAGGTGGATCTTATGAGGATACAATCTTGCCTGTGGGTCCACAGCTTGTCCCGCTCATTGTGGTGAAATGTGCTGTCCCCAGGGACGCCCCCCTAATGAGGTGCCCCTCCGCATCCAAGCCAGCTCTTTCTAATTGAGTTCTACTAGGAATGATCTGCTGGTGACCACAGCCCAGCGTAAGCATGGTTGGCCACACCCTCTGCCGTCGACGCAGGACTTGTTCGGACCTGGACGTCGGCGCTCATTATCGACTTGCATTTTTCTCCTGTAGCATCGACACCAGTCCGGTTTTCTCCTGCTTATAACCCAGAGAGATGTACTTCAATAGCAACTGTAATGGATTCCTCCCAAACCATGCTGTATCAAAAAGTCACTGAGATAAACCCAGCCATCTCTAGATGTAATTGCTGGCCTTGGCATCCATCCTTGGTGATTGCACACATCTTCTGGGGCCATCAGGTGTTTGGTACTGAATAAACTGAGAGGGTATAGCAGAAATGTTGTTTGAGCAGACTGGGGAAGAGCCAGGGAAGATCAAATTGCATATGAGAAATATAGATCATATTTCGTCCCTGGGCCCCGGAGCTCACAGCCAGCTCAGTGAGCTGCTGTCGTTTTGAGGCTTAACTTGTCACCTCCATTGTAGAGAGACTGTGATTCCCTCAGTGGTGGAGCGGAGGTTTACAAAAAAAAAAGCACAGAGGAGAAATACGATGGGAAAAACAGCAAAGGGCTTAAAAGAACACAGGAGAGCCCGGAGATCGGCGGCGTTTGCCGCCCGCCTGCACGATGGAGAGGAAGCCGCTGCGGGGGAAGATGTGTGGAATGTGGAGAAGGAAGCCTTCTCATGTTATTGCAGCTTTGCAGCTGCTCACTGTACGACTTAATCATTTAACCCACCCAGCCCGGATCCACCCAAAGCCTGGCAGGGACCCAGCCCCGTCGTCGTCGCAAGCGGGGAGGAGTTAAGAGCGCTAAGCCCCCGGCAGCATCCAAGCGCTAGCAGTTAATCAGGGAATGCTGTCTGTTCTGTGCTTTGCTTCCAGTTTGCTGTTCCCCGCTGCAGGATCTGCTGCCCGGCGGGGCGGACATGATTGCCGCTGCATTTCAGTTCACGAGAGGGTTCCTACCTCCTGCATGCGGAGCAGTCTTTCCGTCAGTATGTGCATTCTGAGCGCCTGCCTGATTTCTGATAGGGGTTAATCTGCAAAATAAGCGATGGGCCTGATAATCCACAGCAGAGGACATGATCCTGGCTTTCTGTGACTTGTGGTTTCCACTTTCAAAGAGTCCTGAAGTACAGACCAGCAGCTCCCCTCCCACAACTAAGCTGCATATTTGTTTTTCAAGACTTTTGGAAATAATACAGGGCATTTTTCTTGGGGATTCACCAGACACTCGATACTTTAATTAGCAGCTCCAAATTCTGACTACCAAAGATTAAAATTCATTTATTCTCCCTCAAAAGCAATTATACTTTTGTCTGTAAAATATTTGGGCATTTGTGCAGCAAAATGAAGTGCTGTTTTTGGCAGATATGAACTAAAGCAGTAAAAGGCTGGAATCTCTGTGGGCGGCACATGGAGCCCAAGAGAGAGATTGACAGAAACAGGGGAGATTTGTTCATTTTTCTCTTTTTTTTGTTTTACCTACAAAGTACAAGACTGTTATAAAAAATAATTTATGAAGATTAGGAAGCAGGTAACTTATAAACTTTAGCTTCTGTCAAACATCCTGTCTTTTTTAATCTTTTCTCTATCCATCCATTCCTTTAACTTAACAGGGCACCATGAAGGGGATATCCTGGGTGAGAGGTCCAGTCTATCACAGGGCACCATGAAGGGGATATCCTGGGTGAGAGGTCCAGTCTATCACAGGGCACCATGAAGGGGATATCCTGGGTGAGAGGTCCAGTCTATCACAGGGCCCAAATAATACACCGTGTTCAATTTAAAGAGAGCAGCTCACGTGACTGACGTGTGTATAGGCAGAATATAAAAACTGGAGAACACAGAGAAGACCCAAGTGGGACACAGAACATACATCCAGAGGCAGGAACTGAACCCCCAACCCTGGAAATGGGAATTACAACAAAAACAAATACAACAATAATCATCATGGAGAAGAACAGGGAAGAAACTTCTGAAGTAACTATTAGCCTATTAATGCAATCAGCAAGCAAACACTAGCCTGCAAGGTGGCCGTACCAATTTGTGAAGCCTAGCGAGTGAGACGGAGCAACGCGAATGATTTAAGTCACCTCTCCGGCGCCTCCTTCAGCAGGTGGCCTCGACGTGAGTCACGCATCACACAGGAACATTATGAGGGTAGAAGTTGAGGGGAGGGGAGGGGAGGGGCGGGGCGGGGATGGGGGAAATCTCTACGTGCCATCGATGGTGTCACTTCTCTGCTCCAGCTGGGAGAGGACAGGAACAAATGCTGCGCTAAACGGGAAGCGGCCAGGAGCCGCTGACTCCGATCAGCCTCACATTCGCCGCCCTTTGCTGTCGGCTCCTTCCTGGGACCTTGCGTTTCATTGGCTGCTTGGCGCTCCTTAAAAAAGCATAGAGTCTCAGTAAGGGATCCCAAATGGGAAGCAATAGTGCTGCCTTCTGAGCCCCCATAAATACTGCCTTTGTTATATTTATATATAAACTGTATAGGTCCTATACTGTATATGTGGTCGCTGTGACCAGCTGGCCGTGAACTGGTTGCGGAACCTCGGTCAGCGGGCATCTGTTAAAACTTGAGGACCAATGGACATGCGGCCAGAAGATGGTCACGAAGCCACGCCCACAACGATGCATGGCTGGCGATGACTAATGGCACCAGCTGCCACCGCTCTGCCAGCATCAGCACCGCCTAAAAACAGCTCCTCGCTCGTGCCGAGAGGGGAAGCTGGGCATTACCAGCCAAGCCTCCGGCTGTATACTTTGCTCTGACTTTGGCTGACAAACACCCAGTTAAAATAGCATTTTCCCATTTGGTTTCGGCCTGCCAGCCTTCTCCCCGTTCTCCTCCGTAGCCCAGCCCTCCACAGAGGGAGGACGCCGGCAGTCGTTGTGCAGTAACGTCACGAACGTCTCACCAGGTCAGCAAAGCTCAGATTCAGCAGCCTTTCCCCTGCTCTTGCTTCTCCAGGGCCTGAGCTCACCCAAGCACCACTGGCCCTGTGCGTTTGTGCTCTGGGTCGCCCAGAGCCTTTCCCAGGCAGCTCCCTGGATAGGATGCTGGTCCATTACAGGACACACATACGTGCCTAATCACCCCCAAGGCAATTTAGAGTAACCAATTAGGCTAACTGTATGTCTTTCAACTACGGGAGGTGACCAGAGTACCCTGAGGAAACAACCCTGACATAGAATACAGTGCATGACGCACACACACACACACGGACATGAACACACACATGCATGCATGCACACGCAAACACATTCATGCAGACATGCACACAAACACACACAGATATACTGAAAGTGGTGTTTAAAGGCCTGACTAGATGAGAGACCGACCTCTTAGCTCAGCTGTGACTCCTCCAGCGACTGCCAGCCAAAAATCCCCACATCCCTCGCTAAGAAACCCATTTCACACCATTGGATATTTTACCGAAGATATACGGGTCATACAGAAGCCTTCACTGGCTAGAAGCTGCATGTGCTTAATGAGAAGAGCTATTTCTCCACCATAATACTACCTGCTGTCTTTTTAGCACAAATGATTTTCTTACTTTTTTGCAGTAATGAATATTTTAACACCAGCGATCACCCTCTCTGCCGCAAGAGTATCAATGCATGTTTTAGTTTCTTACAAATATAGATACCGCTTGCTGGCATGTATAGCAGGACATCGCCAGAAAACTGAAAAAAATACCTGAACAGTTAAAGTGCATGTGCATTTGTGTGTATGTATATGTGTGTATATTGGGGCACCTTTGTACGCATGCATGTGTGTGCATTTGTGCCTGCTTGTACCTGCATATTTGCACATGAAACAATATGCCTGGCAGCGTGCTGATAGTTGTGTCTATGTATGTGTTGACATGTGTGTTGTCTCAGTATATGTGTCTGTTTTGCATGGGCAAAGTGTAAGAGTATATACGCAGAATATAAGAGGAAGAGACAAGAGGAAAAACTGACAGCACAGGGTTGCTTTGGGTGAGCTCATGCGTTACCATGGTGATGGATCACCATCTCCATATAAATAAAGACACTTCAGGTAATGAAAGATGTTTCAGGTAATAATACCCAGTTGACCCTGATTGGACTGATCCCAGTGTAAGGGTTTAAATAAGGTCAGCTAGTTGGATATAGGGAGAGAGAGAGTGGCAGGCAAATCCCCAGGATTCCCTTTGCTATGTAAACAATGGTTTTATGTTATGGGTTTTTTTTTTAGTTTTACAGTTGTCTTTTAGTTACAGATGCAAGGACTTTATTATGATAAGATGTGTTAAATGGGTTAGCTGCCTCCTCATTCCTCCCTAGGTTGTCTTCCTCCTTGAAGCACCTCTCGCAATCCATGGCAGCCGCTCCGCGCACCACCGAAGATGTTCCGTCTTCTGTCCAAACACGTAAGGTTCATGGAGACAGACCTCGCAATAAGGGTCCCAGACCTATACCCCTGTCTATCAAAAAAAGAACCGCTGAAGGAAAGGTTTCCAGCTTAATGCTCAGAACGGGAGAGAGGTATTAAGCGTTAGGTGTGAGACAAGGTCCACCCGGGACGGAAAGGCAGTCCATCATCAGAGGGAGGTATTACCTTGCCATTTAAGTCATCTGCTGTCGGGCAGAAATTCAGATTGTATGCAATTTTAAATACGACTAACCCTACTTCTATAAAGCAGTGAGGTAAACCAAAGCCTGCTATGCAAATGTCTATCTTCCTGAAGCTTTTCATCCTACCTATGAAAGTTTCCATTACAAGGAGGAAAAAAAAATCTGTAGACCAGTTATCTAACAGAAAAGTGTGAACAGAACCAGAAGGACTACTAATGAACTGAGGAGGCAGATTGGCCTGGTCACAATGAGACAGTGAGGGACTTTGTTCCTGTGTACGGATCACATCAGAGAATCTACGCACAATGTTTAAATGCAACTACAGTGGAGCACAATGGATCGACTGTCATAATGTTAAAAACAACTATGTGAGGTAGTAACTGTTTGCTTTACTGAAATAAATAAAAATCATGCTCTTATTATGAGAAAGACGTACACTGTGTGGTATAACACGTCATTAAATTACATACCACAAATCACAGGTTATCTACCAAAATGATCCTTAGTCATGGCTTTTTAGCGGAGCCACTGTGAGAAAGTGAAATATCCAACTGACTAATTGCAAAGAGATGTTTGTTTAGTGAATCCAAGCTCGTCATAAATGTCTTTTCATTTTAGAGCATTGTGACCTGGTGCCCAACCCTCTACCTGCCATGGAGAACATGGACCCCAACCCTCTATCCGGCATGGAGCACATGGACCCCAACCCTCTACCCGCCATGGAGCACATGGACCCCAACCCTATACCTCTAATGGAGCAGATGGACCCCAACCCTCTACCCGCCATGGAGCACAGGGACCCAAACCCTCTACCTCTAATGGAGCACATGGACCCCAACCCTCTACCCGCCATGGAGCACATGGACCCCAACCCTCTACCCACCATGGAGCAGATGGACAACCCCACCCCCATTGGGATATGTTGGGCTGAGAAGGATCAGAAGGATCCATTGGTTGCATTTGTCATTTAGAGGAAACATGCATTTCTAGTCCTCATTTGAGGGACCCTATGAAATGGGACAGCTTTGTGACGCCACTATGATGCATTAGGTTTCTAAGTGTAGCCTTAGAAGGATGCAGCCCCTGGATTTGGACATCCAAAAAAGAAAAAAAAAAAAAGAAAAAGCACGACGTGGTCAAGCAAGGGAATACACATCCCCACAGTAGATGGATAATTAATGTGTGCTTTGAAAGCACAGCTGTTGGGAAAGGTTGAGCACACAATGCTATCAGAGGCAGGAACAAAGATAGTGTCTCAACACACCCATGGCAGGAATCGCCCACCGAAATAATGGACCTGGCCTGTAAGAAGCCAAAACTGGGCTCAGGCCACACCGCCCAATTATTCTAGTCAGGCTCTGGAGCTGAACTCCAATTATCGGTGCGGAGCGGCCATGCTGGGTTCGGGAAGTGTCACTTACCATCTCTCCCATGAAGCTTAGAAGAGCTGATAATAAGAGAATTTCCTGACACGCCAGACTCAGATAAAGGGTTTTCATTCCATGTGCCGGAAATGGCTTCATCTGTACAAATGCAGTTCCATATGGATTCCATAAGAATTGTGCCCCGAAGTTGTTTTTCTGTATAAAACACAAGTACATTAACATATAAACCATATGTATATAACTACTTCTCTTCTAAGTCTCACTAGAGTCCTTTAATTTCATATTTACTCATATATACATCAATGGTTTTTTAAATCTGTTTTCAAAAACTGATTGTCCTAATGGGAACTGTAGACGCTGTATTTATCTGTATTGAAAAATTGCTTTTTACCATTAAATGAATGATTAGTTTTCACAGAGTTGTGTTATCGCTACATGCAATACCTTATAATGGAAAATGGCTGCAGTTTATGTTTCGCATTTACCTGTCATAATTTTTCTCTTTACAGACTGAGCATTTAATTTGCACTTGTCCTAGCTGTGGTGTTTTTCATTGTAGGATGTGATTAGCCAAGCTGATTGGACAGAGACGGCTTACAGAGGTGTCAGATCCAATGACAGCGTGGCTCCCTATAGTTAATCATTCTCCGTTGTGTCTCTAAGTTGTGTCTCAAGACTCACAATATTGCATTTTGGTTCAGACGTGGTGACATTAAAAATTCACACATGCAACAATTCATCTGGAGTACCAAGATATTACTGTGGTATCTGTTTCTTACCGTGATGGACACCAGAGCCTAATTGTTAGCATATTTAAGAATCACACTTGGCAGGAAAACACGGCCAGTGGGCCAATATAGTTCTTTTTTTCTCCTCTCAAGAGGTGGAAGGTGTCAGTCAGTACAGAGGTGTCTAACCTGGCTGTCTCACCATCTAATTATCTTTCCCCACTTCGGCTCTAAGCTTACCGAAAAAAAAAACCTTCGCCAAACCAAGCCTAATATATGGTTTCCCAAAACACAATATTGATTTACATAACAATATTTTTGTGGATGCCATAACATTAAATAAATTATTGGAAATCATCCATAATTACCAATCAACTAATCAACTAACGTCCAGTCAGGTAGGCCAGGAAGCGCTGGTTCAGTGGGAGGATATGTATCTGGGATTTCTGCCGTTTTGTGGGGCCATACATTCTCTGTTGGTTTTCTTGTTCTACAGCTCGTGACAATTCTGTGTTGACTCCATGCCACTGAGATCTGGAGTCATATAATATCTGCTGAAAGACATTTCTCTCCTCTTGTCATGCGGTTTTACAGTAGTTCCTATGATATTTGACGATATAATTGAGAGTTACGATTAAACAGGTTTGACAATAACAGAGAAAGACTATGACCAGCGACAACATGGATGGACTCAATGATAATGAACATGATTTTGGGAAGCCTCAATGTCTAGACAGAATTGAGACCCAGAAGATTGAAGGCTCAGTAACAATGGTAATATATATATTTTTTGCTTTGAAAAGAAAGTTGCAGTTTTCATGCACACGCGCATCTTTGTCAGCATCGTGAAGAATATGGTGGCGCAGGCTACAGTCAGGGCCAGCATTTGCAATTCTCCTTCTTCCCACTCCCCAGCAGGGTGCACTAGTGGACATGACAGTTCTGCAGTTCCTCCTTCCAGCAAGATAGCTTCAATTTCCTCTGCTCCCTGAAGCGCGGCCTCAGATGTTTGTGGGGATGTTAGATGCACTTGTTGCCATGGGCAGGCTGGAGACAGTCTGGTTAGGACTAAGATTCTGAGGGTAGCCTGCTTGTACAGTAGCTCTGAGTAAGTCTCTGCACTTTAGCTGGAAAGATGTCCAGGTTCTTCTGCTCTTTTCTGTGGTGAGTAAAGAGCAGGAAACAATTGTGTTACTCATCAGAATTGTGCACAGATCACCAGAGCTATGTTTGGCAAGTCTGTGATATTAGCTAGGGTCAGTAGTTAGTCTGGAATATCAAACTGGATCTGATAAGCATCATTGTATTGAACCTTTAGATCTGGTATAGTTAGGACTGGGAATAGTGGCTAATACATAATGTCTATGCTGTATATTCTCTATTTCAGGCCCACAATCAGTGTAGTCAGGGCAGCGTGCAGATTGCAGCTGCTTCCATATCTGCAGGAAGCCACATGGCAGGTCCAGAGAGCCATTCGGGGATCTACTTCACAATGCTCTGTGATGAAGATGTTCCTTCCAACAAGGTTGTTCTCCACAGGAAGAGGAGGGCTCCTTTGTAATTCCCAAAAAATAAATCCATTTCATTACCATTCACTGTTCATCTTTAGGGTAGAACAATCACTAAGTAGGAGCACTGTTGCCGCACACGTTCAGGGTTCAGGATTTAAATCCCACCCAAGGCTCTGTGTGCATGTGAAATCTGTATACTTTCTCTGTGAGGAGCAGGTTTCCTTCAGGTACTCTGGTTTGCTTCCACTGCCCACAGGCGTGCAATTAGATGAGCTGGCATTTCTAAATTGCCCATAGTATGAAATTTTCTTTGTGCCTTGTGGGGTTGGCATCCCATCCAGGGTGCCCTATACCGCCTTGAAGAGGCTCTTGGGCTCCCATCACCCACTGGAGGAGCCTGGCAAGAGCCAAATGGGCAATCGCCCAGGGCAGCATCTTCTCATGAGGTGCCAACTTAGCAAACCATCACCCCCCCCCCCCCATTTAACAACACTTACTGTCACACCCCCCACCCCTTGTTACAAGGTGAAATTGTGCGGTGAAGTTTGCGGGGGAAAGGAAACGTACTAAAGCCTGTCTATGGTCCCACATGGTCTTTGATCACCACTGCTGTGAGTTTCTACTGCGGTGTTTCCCAGTCCAGGAAACATTCCTTGTTTTTGCTTCTGCCAGGAACTGGAAGGGAGCAAAAACATGGACCGTCTGTGGATTTCCAAAGACTGGTTTGGGAAACACTGCTCTACTGGAAAAACATTTGGAAGATGGATGGATGAGTGATTATCTTTTAGATCCAAGTTAGGGGTGCCAGTGTAAATACAAAAGTTTTTCACCACTACCACAGCCCACTTACAGGGCACTTTGAATCTCTGAGAGCACATCAAATGAGACATCTTGAGGCCTGTGTGTTCTAAATCAAAGTGACCCTCAAGGTATCTCTTGGTTATTTGTTTGATGTCAGTGGTATTGCTTCTAAGCTCCTATTTTCTTGATGACCGACTTCCGAGAGCTGGCTTTGCTATGAAGGCAAAAAAGTTAGTAATGACAGTAAAGGAAGCTGCATCACAATAAAAATAAAAATAAAAACTGCACAGTGAACATGTTGCACCCATCAACACAAAGTTCTGTGCCAGAGTTAAGCCCACTTTCATGAGATTTAACAAAATCCCATATTAGTTGCGGACAGTTGTGTTAAATGTATCTTCACCACAGCCCAGGTCTGCAGAAGTCTGTCTACTTCTGGAAAATGAGAAAGCCATCTGCTGGGTACAGGCCAAGAAATTCAAATCAGGCCTTCGGCTCACTCACGTGAGTTGCAATGCAACACAACTCATTACATATCTTAATGATTAATGACGTAAGACTCCTGTACCTCGTGCAACAATAAATAGTAAAGCTGTAACTAATGGGATGACAAAACAGCCTCTAGCCTCTTTCCAGATATTTGTAGTTAAAACAATATTCTCAAACTGAAACTTAAGTCGACTTAAATCAGTGTCAAAACCAGCTGCTTCAGTGAGGAATTCTTTGATACTCATTCAGTTTTATAATATATTAGATAACATGCATATCTAAAGATGGTGGAATGTCCACATTCATTCATAACTCCTGCAAATCCCACTTTCATCGATCTTGCCGACAAAACAAGAAGAATAATCAGATTTGTCAAGTGCAAATACCAACTCTCACCTGAGACAGGCAGCCAATGTGATGCCTAACGCTGTGGTAAATTAATGACAACTACAAGCACCAAGGCCATCCTCCATTATTCTATACAAAGACTGCACAATGAGGGAATCTTGACAGTCTAGGTCCCAGCCGTCTCCTTCTTATGAGCTTCTGATGCCGCGGGTGGAACACGACAGGTTCTGCATTTGGTAGATCTTTTATTGGTGATGTCTTCAATCTGCAATGCAGATTCATAAATTTCATACTGCTCATTTCATAAATAGCAGAAAGCTTTGTTTTTCGTAGCAGGATGTCACGTCCATGCCTGCTGCATCTTCATTATTTTTATATAGTTTTAGTGTATTTGTTGTATCAATATTTTGATTGGCTATTGCAGGGAATTTTAGGACCCAGTAGAGAGCAGTTGTTTCTTGAGTACATGCACACCTTGGTGGCTGAGTTACAGTTAAATGCCATTTATAGTAGGACACAAACAGCTAGACGATAGGACAACGTTGAGTGTTTGGCAAATTAAGTGAAAACTTGCCATGACAGAATAATGATTTTATTAAAAGCTGTTAAATCAGTATTAAAGTTTGAGCAAAGCTATACGAATACGATCAATGACATTAAAAACTGAACAACAGGACACGGTCTGAAGATCAGGCTGGCTTGCTTAAAGCTAGAACACTGGCAGTAAGAGAATTAATCATGTTTATCATATCCTGCCTTTGAAGCAAGGCCTTTAAAGGAAGAAAATTATTTTATGTCATGTACAGTATATTCTGCTGCTCGGTATCTTTGCAATGTAGAATTTCTATCTAGAAAGCAAATGAACGAGATATTGCAACTACTCATTCTTTACAGAATTATGCAACATCTTTTAGTTTCTGTCTATCCGAGCACCTCTGCACCATAGAGCAGTGTTTCCCAATCCACTAGGCAGGAAACGGGCACCGTCTGTGGAGCCCTGGTGAGCCGCTTGGGAAACAAGGCAATGCAAGGCAGTTTGATTACTTTCATACTTTATCCTGAGGAGCAACGTGTTGTATTTAGTAGGCCAATAATACCTCTGGCCGCAAATTTATGGATGTTAGTAATTCTAGTCAAGGCTAGAATTAAGATATGTTAATCTAAGTCATAGGAAGCACAATCCTGAATTTTAGAGATAAGATTCTCAGAATGTATCCAAGCTCATACCGTGAGCAGGCGGCCTGTGATGTACCTACTGCTAATATTGCTTCTACACATACTCAGCATTCTGAGTCATCTTGTTACATCAAGTTAACTTGATGCTTTAGTCTTTTATGCCCAAAATGAACTTTATTTGTGCATTCTTTACCTCCAAAGCTAAAGAAGGAAGATTAATTGTAATTGGAAAACCCAGGTTAAATATAATAAATGTTAGAAAATCCTCTGGATATCTTCTCAAATCTCTTAAGTCTGCTGAATTAGTTTGATTCAAGGAAACACCACTGCACTGAAATAGCACTGGTCAGAGTATTGAATGACTTGCCTCTCATCTGAACAGCAACTGTGGTCCCTGCACTGCTGCTTCTGAACATTACTGCCACTTTTGACACAACTGATATTACAAAACATCACGTTTTATTGGAAAGAGTACAAAGCATCTTTGGTCTCTGTGGATCAGTGCCTTTTGGTGTTTCTTGACTCTTATCTGTCAAACTGTGACTCGTTTCTTCAAATAAATGATGAATTGACAAAAAGCTCAGCTCAGATATATCGTTCCACAGGAATCTGCATCTATCCTACTGCTCCCCTCCTTATATATTATACCCCTTGGAAATATAATTAGTAAAGCATTCATTAACTATACTATGTTGATGACACACAACTCCGTGTATCTGAAAACTGGGTAAAAGTTTTCAATATTTCTAGGCCTGAAACTTGTATACATAGTAGAAAACAGATAATCCTAAACAAATACTTAAGGAATAACCTTTGTGCTGCAATAGACATCGCTGTCTCAAACTGAAATGACACCTCAAGTGTCTGTCCTTCAGCGGTTTATGCCTGGAAAATGCCGCCTCTCATAATGCAGAAAAACATCCCGTATCTCCTTTATCTCACAATACATCTGACTAAAGATGTGTCCCTGAAGTGTCTTCACTGGCATAGAGTTAAGCTGCTGGAATTCTTACAGAAATGCATTAAAATGTATTTAGAAAACTGGAGAACATTCTGTACATACTATTTCTCACCTTTAAATCCTCAAATGAGTTTGCACTGATAAATCGTAGGGACACACTTCTCCGATTCACTCTAAACTGAGTGCTTCATTCACAATATAGTGGTTGTTATAGAAAAATACTGTATGACCAGAAAACTCAGCGGAGCCTTCCTGTTTTGTGGAAAACTTTACCTGCATGTGTCCAGGATTCAAACATACTTTGTGTTTAATTCAAGAGCAAAAAACTAGATCTGTAGTCTCTGCTATTGCTAGAGAGCTTGAGCTGAGGCAGAATGCTGCACACAGCTGCGATTTGGCCATGGAGCCTGTTCTCATGCATCACCATAGCATGCAAAAGCGCTCATCAGATTTCTCTAATGATGGAACATGGCATTCCATATCGCACCGAACCATGCATATGTGCCACTTAATCACCAAAATGCTTCGGCATACTTTGTTTTTTGAGCTTCCTGTTCTGGACCTTAAAGATCATCAGCTGGACCCAGATTCCCACAGGAAAATAAAACTTGAATGTTTGATGATTGTGAACTAAAATGGGACTCACAATCAAACACTAAGGACGATTTTGACTTACCCAGCCACGTTTCTGGACTGTGGGAGGAAACTGGGGTGCTCAGTGAACAGGAATAATTAATCTTGAAATTTAATATGCTTTATTAGATTATATCATCTTTTTGCAGAGAGGTTGTGGTTCATGTTGTATATTACTGCAAATTAAAGTTCTGCTACCGATGTCTGATTTCGATCGAGGTGCAATGATTGATTTTGTCTTATTTGTGGAATTTGTCCTTGGAGAATTATAGAATGTTTGTGATAGTTCTCCATGTCAGCCCTCAGTCTCTGTAATAATCGTTAATAGTTTGCCGAGCAAAGAACACCACAGTATGAAGGTTTTTTCTTCCCCTCTCTGTCTACTGAACCTTTCCTGTAAAAAACCATTAAGATGAAGGAAATCATATGCTGCTGTTAAACAAACCATTTGTAACTCTGCTGAAATTTACAACGCTGTGTAGAACTCATTATTCCCATTTCAGACAGCAATATATATCGGGGGAATTGCAGAAATAAATTAATGATAATTAGAATTTCAATCATCAATTAGTAATTTGGTAAACTATGCAATTTCTCGCAGCTAACAGCAATGGATAGATTTTTTTTTTCTTGTTCTGCTGTGGCTAAGGGGTTTTCACAAGATGGATGAAAATGGGACAGTTAGGGTGGGCTTCTAGCAGCAGTGGTTGTCGTGCCAGTGTCAGGAGTGCAGATTTGACCTTTGTTTGTATAGAAAATAATAATGACTGACCTCACATCAGCAAATCGTTTTTTGACAACAAAAACTAAACACATATAATGCATTTAATGAAAAGAAATAAACATTAAAATACATTTTAGTAGAAAATATGTACAGTATAGCTTTCAGATAGAAATTTGCGTTGTTTTTCAATCTTCCTCAATTCTTGAATCCTTTCCTAAATTTATTATTCAGTCAGAAAGACAGAAACGTCCAGTGTTTTTGGTCTAAATTGGGTTCTGATTAAAATGTATTGCCTAAAACCGGGCACTCGGGAAAGGAGTTTGACATGTCTGTCCTAACAGTTCCAGGGGAGACAGAATGACTTGTAATTAATTTTCTAAAGCCAAACCATCAAAATGTGCAACAGAAATAGTCAATAAAAGAATTACTAATCTCATAGTATTCTAGATTGTGTCATTTAAGTAATTAACATCAAATCACCTTAGTATCCATTGTTTTAGGTATCACAGTTATAATCAGGCCTGTAGCAGTCAGAGGGGCATGACTGTAGGACTATATTTGTCAGGAGCTTCAGTTAAGAAGAGCTCTCTGCTTCATCAGGCTGTGCCGATGTTGGCAGGGACCACAAATGAGGGACTCAAACATGCACTCATTCCAGATGCAAACAGATGGATTATACTGAATTATTATATAACCCCAAGGCATCGTCAGGTAGTTTTATGATGCACAGCAAATTTTAAGGGACAGTTGAGTTGAAAATCAGTCAATAGGACCGTTCATATGTCAAAAAATTGACTTTAATGAGTAAAGTAGTGCAAAGCACAAGGTAGTGGTCCTACTGAGCAGGGGAAATAAGCTATATATTCATATGACTCATCCTTCATCCTCTTTGGACTAGTTAAGGGTTCTGGCAGTTCATTTTTAGAATGTGGTTCATTTTCCTGGCATGGTTTAGGTCCACTTAGCTGTGTAGAGGGCAAAGTAAATGCTTTAAGCATTATGGATTTGGGTTGAATCATCCAGTATGACAAAGCCTCCATCCACAGGACAGAAGTGGTGAATGGATGGCTTGATGAACATGGGGATTGCGTAAAGTATATGGCCCTAACCATCCCTGTCACAAGATGTTAACCCAAATTAATATTCATATTGGGATTCTGGAACAGCTTCAGGGACAACATTTTTCAACCAGCGTCAACAAAACATCAAATGATTAACTAATGCCATTCTCGCAGCATGGGGTGGATGAACATCCAATTAAGACATGGCGTGTTGATGTTTTCTTTATTTTGGAATTTAAATGTATGAGTGATACTCTAAGTGTCATTGACCTGAAAAAGAATGTCATGATCTAAATATTTTGAGTAGTTTTAAATTTAAATAATTAAATCTATCCTAGCGACCGTCAAAAACAGGACACATTCCTTAGCAAAAAAAAAGGCTGCTGAAAAACTATTATGGTGGTACATGTATGGTATATTATGGTACATGTATGGTATATTATGTTTGTCATGGAACCAACTTTCAGTTAAGTGTAAGTTATAATGGTAAGAATGACAAACAAATAGATATGCATTCTGGGAGAGAAAAAGAGATAATTGCTGTATATTTACCATCCAATCTCTGTTTGCAGCACAAGTTTCTGGCAGACAGACATTTATACTGAGGGGTACTTATATTTTAACCCCTAGCATAGCATTTAAAAATGGATGAAAGGATTTATTAGAGTGATGTTTAGGAAGTAGTTTGCACCCCCTGTGCATCATTTATGTTTCCTGGCAACATGTCTGCCTTCCAGAATCAGGGCTCCATGTTAGAGGTGGAGACTGAACACGGGAAACAAGAAATGCCTTCAGGTTCAGAGAATGAAAGATTCCTCTGCTAAGGAACAAGGGCAAGTTTCTCCTTTACAGCTAAATGATGTGTATGAGGCTGAAAATGCCAAAAGTCTTGTATTTTGTTTGGTTTCTATGGTTGGGTAGGAGTTAAGGTTGTCACGGTTGGCGGGTGAGCGAGCGGGTAAGCAGGCACACAGAGCCTGATGGTCAGGGAAACGGGGTTTATTTGCAGGAAGGAACTCACAGGACGGGCAAACATGGGGCAACACTACAATGACGAGTCTGGGGAAGACTGACTCTGACAAGGACTTAATACAAAAGACAGAGCAAACTAACAAGGCACAGGCGAGAACAATCAGGTAAAAACACGGGGTAACGAGGTGGGCGTGGCACACATGGGGATCGTACGGAGCTGGGCGTGACAAAGGTTGTTAGTGTTGGGATTTTTTCCATAGAAATGAATGGACAAAGATATAAATACTTACGTCTGGATTAGGTTTATATTACATTGTGGGGACCAAATGTCCCCACAATGTAATAAAAACTTATTTGCACATTGTGGGGACTATTTTTCAGGTCCTCAAAAAATCTGTGTAGACAATCAAAAAAATAAAAAATTCAAAAGTCCCATATTTCATTTGGTTACTTATGGTTAGGATTGGGACTGGGTAGGAGTTAAGGTCATTGTACTGGGATTATTAGTTTTCCCCAATGAATAGACAGTCCTCACAAGGATATAATTATAAACCTGTGTGTGTGTGTGTGTGTGTGTGTGTGTGTGTGTTTGAGGTTAACTTCGCAGAATCAGAAAGAGGGTGAGAATGGTCAGCAGCCAGGGTCATGCTGCTCCTGCAGGAGAAAGTCTGTTAGGCTACATACCAAATATTGGCCTGGGGGGCAGGTAAGGGGGAGGGCAAAGGCAGGAGCAGACGGGGCGTCGATCGGCTTCTCAGGTAGCCGCTAACCTTTGTTCTGATCCATTTCTTCCCGGTTTCTCTCCGTTGATGCGCAGTTATTCATTTTTAGTTGTATACACAAGTCTCAGTAAAGCCAGCATTTTTATTCTTTCCATATTATATACAAATACGGTTTGGTGACAGTGAAAATGAATTCTCACAGTTCACACTTTAATATAGTTAGCCCTGTAAACATACACTTCAGACAAATACAACTACAATATGTGTTTTTTTAAACACCATTTTACAGTATATGTATGTTGTGACTATATCAATTTTCTTTTTTGTGTTTTAATAGTAGAAAGCACTTCCACTGGAAAAAAGTCTTAAACAAAGTCTCTGAGCCGTGAAGTCAGCCAAAGACTGGTTTGTAAAATTGCTCTTGGAAGCGTGCACACTTGTGATACTGCTGGTAAACAGCTCCAGTGGAGGCGATTGTGAGCACACTCACACTCACACTCACACTCACAGGGTCAGCAGGGGCAGAGCGGCTGCGCCTGGCTTTTGCAGTGTCCTTTATACCGGCACCGCTCACTCACACTCACACTCACACTCACAGTCACAGGGTCAGCAGGGGCAGAGCGGCTGCGCCTGGCTTTTGCAGTGTCCTTTATACCGGCACCGCTCACTCACACGCGCACACAGTGCTGCACAGTTTAAAGTTCTTACCTTTCTCACACCCGATTTGTCTCATTTGTTATCTATATATACTGTTTGATCTCTTTTGCTTTTAATTTCCTGTGGATCAAGGGAGGATGAAGTGTTCCACAATATCGCTGCCTGTCCCGCCATCACAGAGCGATGTCATTAACGTCTCCTCCCCCAGATTTTTTAGCAGTCAGTCAGTCACCCCTCACATGCCATGGGCCTTTGTCAGGCCCACGAAAGCAGCCTGCCTACAAACACTGGCTGTTGGTTCTCCCACAGCAGAGAGGGAGCTGTCAGTCTTCAGCATCACCTACACCTGTGAAGGCTGCTCCATCTCACTGATGTTTGTGCTTGGGACACACCCACATGCCAGTCTGCAATTATCACTCATTTGTTTAAACTCATTTTAAGATCTGAGCACCCTTGGGATGTGGTGTGAGACACATCTGTGCAGCTGACACATCTGCAGCAATTATATGATGCAATCACATCAGTGTAGATCAAAATCTCTAAGGAACACTTCCAGCACCTTGTTGAGTTCATGCTGCAAATAATTCAGACTGGTTTGAGAGCAGGTGGGGGTGGGGGGGGGGTCCTAATTGTTAAGCCCCTGTCTAGTGCTGAGACATCCAGATTTAGAACAGAATCAGGAAGGGGAAGGGAGAGAGTGAAATGTGAAGCGAAGAGCAATGACGAGTGAAGCGAAGAGCAATGTCGAGTGAAGCGAAGACCAATGACGAGTGAAGCGAAGCGCAATGTCGAGTGAAGCGAAGAGCAATGACGAGTGAAGCGAAGAGCTATGACGAGTGAAGCGAAGAGCAATGACGAGTGAAGTGAAGAGCAATGACGAGTGAAGCGAAGAGCAATGACGAGTGAAGCGAAGAGCAATGACGAGTGTATCAGTATTGTAGCTGTTCTTCAGCCACATGGTACAGTATGAAGCGTGAGGACAGTAACACCCAGGCAAACTTCAGGAGAAAGATAAGTGGGACAGGTGAGCTAACTGAACGAACTGCTGCTAAATCTGCCCCTAAACTAAAAAAACCCAAAGACAAACACTACCCTAACTAAGCAAGTGCCATCCTCACTAATCAAAAAATAGAGACAAAGCAATATACACTGTGAGGAAGAAAGTACCAATTTGTACTGTACGTTTGAGGGTACAATTATTTGTCACTGGGGCTGTACCCTCAAGGGTCTGCCAATTGTACTGTAGTTGTAAGTAGATGTACCTTTAAGATACAGAAATGGATTCTGAGGAACATTTTTGTACCATTCTGGGTATACAACTGTACCAAGTCAATAGCCTTTTTTCTGACAGTGTTCCAGTCACTCCCTACAATTCATACATGGAACATTTACACACTATGTACAGCAAGCAACCAAACCAAATCGGGATCCAAAAGAGGGTGTCAACAGCCAAAATCGGATTCACAATACAAATACATGATATATATACTGAACAAAAAAGCTAATTTGAAATCCAAAAGGAGTAGTCAATAGCCAGAAGAATCAAGGTCACAATACACAGAATAATGAATCACAAATAATAGTTAAAAAAAAATCGAAGCGCAGGAAACAGGTACAAGACAAACTGTTTTTTCATTTCGTGCACATGGAAAACCGGCACTGGAACTGCTGGAACACGGTATTGGAAATGACAGAAAAACACATGACTATGCAAAAGTCTTAGATCATCAAAACAAATGTTTAAAGATATTTATCTGGGTGGTAATGATTTACATTAACTGCATCTTGATAATACATTAGAAGAACATCAAGCACACTTGCATAATGCATTAATAATGCACTCATAGAACATAGAACACTGCATAATGTTGGTTATTAATATTAGTATTATAGCTGTCATGTCTTGTTCTTCAAAAGTGTTATGAATGCAATGCTTTAGGACATATTAAGGTACATTTGGTGCTTAATGTTCTATGAATGCTTCATTAATGCATTGTAAAGGTATACGCAATATAAATTGTTGCCATCTGAGTAGTCAGTACGAATATTGTAAGTATATTTATTCAGAAAAAAAAACAAATTGTTAATGTAGAATATATTCAAATGGACAGTAGCACACACACACACAAACACAACAGATTTTCTGTTCTATGTTACTGACATCTTGATGGATATCAATAAGACTGATAACTAGAAAATCGTTTTGGTTCACAAACCTCTCAGTGGGCACCCCAGCTATTCCAGGTATTCATTAAAGTTCATAACCAGCTCACTTTATTAGTTGACTTAATTAGTTAAATAAATTTGGGCCCACATGAAATACAGCAATGTGTCTTAAACTTACAGCTGATCAGTGTTATTTCAATAGGTGCAAGATCTCGCGTGAGACTCCTGCTTACACGCTACAACTCTACCTTTAACGGAAATGCTCTGCGGTTTCAAACATAAAAAAATAATAATTTCCTACTGTATGTGCATCACATGACCATTATGCTGCATGACCAGCCTCATTTCAGCATGTTAACGGTGTGACAAAGGACCCCAAATACTGGGCGGCATCATTGCTAACATTGCAGGATCCCTGCTGACTGAAGGAGTTTGTTTTTTGACTCATCTACTGTATCTGTATGAAATATATCATCAGGGCATTAGAAACACTTTAGAGACTATCTTTGGACGTATCGTGGCATGGTTTCCATATAAACTGTGATCTATTATCAACTTTGGCAATAAGGACCAAATTTAGCCAGATTTATATAGCGTAAAATTAGCCTAAAACACTCAATACTATTTATACAGCTGGCTGGTTAAATTAACTGGGGTAAGAGTAACTTTTTTTAAATACCCCATTTATACGTAATAATCGTTTTGTAATGGAGACACAATTACGTAACTTTCTCCAATTTTTCCCCATTTGCAGTTAAAAGGCATCCATACAACATTCAATAATCCTTGAGAAGCGCAAAAGTTTTACAGAGTTTCCACAAAAAGCTACTTGCATTGTTTACCCATTTACATATATACTGTATATATTACTTTTGAATACTGTATTAAGACTTCCCTCTGTTGGGGAAATAAAACTGTCTTAAACACAGTAAAAATACGGTAGCTGGTGCCCCAGTCACTGGCTCAGTGACACGTGTGTGTATGTCTCGGTGAATAAGGAGGACAGCATGAACTGGAAAAGCAGAAGGTATAATCCTTTTCATACCGTCTCTCTCCCGATCACTGACGTCTAAACAAAAGGACACTGCAAGTATTTAGGAGTGAGAAGAACAGGCAGTAAATGAGAGAACCTTCTTTCCTGACTGGGATGTATGAATTCCCTGCATTTAAGTGATAACAGTTCTGTCTCTTTTTTCTTTTTTTGCATGTCATGAACTGTTTATTTATATTCTCTAAAAACAGCTCAGCCTCACAATGAACTTGAACTCTCATTGAACTTTTTCGATCTACCACCTTTTTAAATACATGTTAAATGTCCCATTGCTCATTTTCTTTTGTAATAATGCTACCAAAGACTGATAGGGGGATTTTTCAGCAGCCGAAATATTATCACAATTATTTTCTGCTTCCTTTTCATAAACAATGTCCATTTCATGTTTCTGATGGAACTCATAACGGTGTCGGAAATGCACTGGCATTATCCTGTTTCCATTCGTCGTTTACCCCTAAAGCGCTGTGGAAACGATGTGATTTCTCTTTTGCTTGTTGAAGAAAATATGATAATTGTGCATCTGCAGGACAAGGCTAGAGATTTGAATATGTGCCAGAAAAGTATGTGGCTTCCATTTTTTAACACTTGTCGCTTACCACTTTAACGAAGTGAATGATATATACCTTAGGCTATAACTATTGAAGATGAACACGCCCGGGTCTTCAGGCCACTAAATAATTGCCATTTCTCTCAGTTAATCTACCCTTGCAAGGTGTACTCAGTGTTATAAAGTGACGGCACGTACTCCTATGTGGTACAGTGAGGTGAAGTGTTGGTTAAGGAGCACAATTTATCCCACAGACTAGCACCACATACTTAAACTTTCCCTATTTGTATGAAAACTGTCTGTCAATCAACACAATGTATTTCTTATTGTTTTGAATAGAGCAAAAAAAAATCAGGGTTATTCAGAAACCATTTTTCTCAGAATGTGTCATTTTGCAGTAGCATCAAATAAAACTTAGGAAAGATTTTAAAACTGAAATTCGGTGTTCTATCCAATCTCTCTTTAGTGAAACGGGGGGGTAATATTTTTATGGTGGCTACCATGTGTCACTGTAGCAGTCAGCATGTCCCCTTGCTGATGAGCCTAGGACATACATAAAGCTTTCAAAGTTCATTAGCTCTACTTAAAAATGTGAAAAAATTATTAAATAACAACCACAGTGCCACATTTATATTCAGAGGGAGGGCATATTACCTGACCCATTCCTGCCAATCATAGGATGACCACATCATATACGCTCTCAAAATAGCACATTTTCAGCTAATAACAGGGAAAAATGCTTTAACGTTGGTACAGACAGGTAGTAACACACTCACATTCTTTATTATGATTATTATTATTATTATTAATAATAATAATAATAATAATAATGATAATAATAATAATAATATTATTATTAGATATGACATGTTACCATTTTTTCTGGTCCAATCCCGATATTGAAATTTTGAGCATCTGCCAAAACAATACCAATCCAATATTTTTTCCCCACTACTAAGCATTAAATGCAATATTTGTATCAATTCACTTGTTCACATATTTTCACATAAAAGAAAGGAAATAAGTGAAAATTGTGCGATTTTGTTGCCAAATTGAATATAATAAAGAAATAAATCATAAAAAGTATCACTATACCCTAACCATTTCTGGTCAAAACATATGCATAAGTCTCTAGTATTTTATAAAGAATACTGAAAGTCTAAAGTCTGAAGACATCTAGTTTGTTTACATTTCACTGTGTTCAGACTAATGAAACATTAGCAGTGCCCTTACACACATTGCACTCTGCAGATCTGCTTAATTCATCCCTCAGTGTAAAGTACAGTGACTGCCTTTCCACACAGCCGATATGACAGCTAGGACGCTCATTGTACGATCCTTATTTATGTTTACAGTATGCAGCATTTAGGCTACTAGCATTTCTCACGATTTCTCAGGCTAAATCATGATGGAAAATCATTAGCAGGGGGTGTCTGAAGAACAGAATCAGGAAGTTTTACTGTATATGTTGGATTATTTTGGGTGAGGGAAGGTTCTTTTTGCTTTGGAGAAGGAAAGAGTAGGTGCTGACACTGCTTGCCTTGCTGTTCTGTTGCAGGGGGGGCCCTGTCATTCAGAGCTGCTATGAGGACGGCTTGCTGCTGGCCATCCACTTCAGCCTACCTTGTCACAGAGTGGGAGGCCATGGTTCATCACCATTATATGGAGCGCATGAGTTCCCTCCTGAAGTCCATTAATCATAACTGATTAGCACTAGCTCTACTTAAGCGTTGCCTCGCACAGATCTGACACTGCTGCCAGCGAGCATAAATAACCCAGAGTCCGAATCAATTTTGCACGCTAACTGCCAAAAGTCAGCGCCAGTCGCCAACATTGGAATCATTGTCAAACGCTGATAGTGTTTGTCACTTCAAAGATTCTCTGCTATACAGAAGCATAAATTAATGATTTTTACAGTATATCCTCATCAATGTTTTATTATGATTTTTATATAATGGGTAATAGTCTTGTTCTGTGAGAGATTACTATTGTTTTGCAATTAAATTACATTGCTATAATAATGTGGAAAACATTTTTAGTTCAAATACAGGCAACAGTCATCATTTTCCAAATTACAAATAATAGTTTTTTGTGACAGTAAACAGTGTAAATTTCAAATGCATTACTTTAAACTTATACGCAAGCATGTATTCTGTTCACACAATTGAACTCTGCAGTGAATATTTCTATAGATAGCACCATTGAATTCATGATCACAGTTGATCATAGTAAATATATCAAGACAGTAATTTCTGTTTCCATCCTCCACAGGAGTGTCTTTACCTGCTTATATGAGGGGTCGTTTAGGAAAGATTTTAGATTTTTATTACACAGCCAAATACCTAAGCAGTCACAAGTGAAATGTTCACACACACACATCCATAATGCTGAAAACTCACACACATACAGTATATGTGCAAGACATGCATCTATACTACTGAAAATTCACACATATACTGTATGTCAAACGCACCCCCCGCAACCCAATAAGGATAAAAGCAGGTTGGAAAATGGATGGATGAATGTCTTATTGCACTGCTGTTTGTCCTGCTTAGGCAGTGTTTTTTTACTCTACCATCCCCCAATGCACCTGCCCCCCCCCCACAAACACACACACACACACACACAGCTGCTATATTGCTTTACTGTACTTACTGTGGCAATTTTACTGCTTGTAAGTGATTGTTTGTTCAGAGATATTTCTGATTGACCCGTCTATAAAGACACCTGAACCAAATGGTACCAAGAATGAAAGTCATCATTCTCTTTGTCAGTACTTGTTCCTTTATTTTTAAAGTTCCGGAAAATTCTCACTGAAGTGGAGCAACAGACTGACAGATGTCTCACAGCATGGCATATTCTCCCTATTGAGGACCTGAGCCTCTGTGTCTCCCCCTTTTACATTTTAACATTTCCAAATATACAGGACCACACAAGACGTGGGCAAGTGTTTAAGATATCTACCCACTTGCATCAGCAGGCACCTAATTTTAATTCACTGAATCCCTATGCCGGTTCCTGAAGAGGCACATTCAGATGCAGACCAGCTAAACCTCCTGGAATGGAGTTAGAACATTTCACATTCATGTTGATATGTACTGGGCATGGAGCTCTAAACGTTGGCAAGCCTGGCAAACCTGCGTCTTTCCATCGTTGTTCCTGAAGCTGTCTTCTGACAGATTATTTTCCACGAACCTACCGTTAACACTCTAGCTTACACATCATAGACCTGACGTACGGTTCCATGGCTGACATATCATGTGGAATCAGATTCTTCTGGCATCCAACCCCTGTCTCTGGACCATCTGGAGTGGAGATGACATCCTCAGACCCAGACACAGCGAAGACATATAAACAATTATTTGTAAGTCAGGGACTACACCAAGTGACTGATATTTTGCGCAAAGAAAAGCATGGTACCTTGATCTAGAACAGAACCATTCTGATGCACCTCAACTGCACTTGCTATGAATTTGGCACATGTGGAAAGTGTTGGATGGAGAGAAATATTTTCCTGGTCCATGGCATCAGATGCTAGAGTGGAAAAACAGAAAATAAAATCAATGTACAGACAAAAAAAAAAACACCTTTAACTTCAGGACGGGATGTTTGACGTACTTGTTAAAGTACCTATTTCATGGGATTTCACTCACCCCTGGACGTGTGGCTTTCAGACGGTTGAAGAGACTGTCCTGAGGACCTGTTTCTCTCTTCATGTCTGTGATGCTTACAGACTGCTTTGTCCCGTGTTCACGGTTGGCGCCCAGTCAATGTTGCCTCTGTCATACATAGTCGCTGGTTTACCTAACATGAAAGGACAAGACTGGCCTTTATGATGTTACTACTTCATATTTTTTATAACCAAACAATAATTTGTCATCTCATAAATGTGTCACAAAAAGCCAGAAAATTACGTGGTTTCATTGTGAGATGCAGTCGTGTTAGCATGATAACAAAAAACAAGCTGAAGTACACCAGCTAACAAATATCAGTACTGCTATCTATGCAAACGAACACATAGAAACACTAGTTAATTGTAGCATTATTCTTACCACTCACAAAGTGATATCCAAAAATTCTGCCGGTAAGGTTCTTCTCAATGAGAGCCGCATTTGCTGTTGTTTGTACTCAACAATATAAAATATGGTAAAACTTCATCTCAACACTCTGGATCACTTGTTTCTTGTTTGTTTGTTTTTGGATTCCTAATTAGTTTTTGGAATACTCTGCTGTTGTTGTTGCAGCCAAAAACAGCATACCCAACCATAACAAACACAGAAAAATGTCCAGAGACATACACAAGTAGTATCCCGACCAGACAAGAAATGCACCAACATGGCGGTCTCTGTTTTCTGTGGGCAGTACGGAGTGACGTCATTTGCAAACCTCCTTCCATTTATAGTGAAATATCTTCCAGTAGATGCTGCATTGCAAATATATACATGTGAGTTTTCAGCAGTATTAATGTATGTGTGAAAGTTTCACAAGTGAATGCGTACATTTCATATGTTTGTGTAACAAAAGTCTGAAATATTTGCTAAATGGCCACTTAAAGGCTTACACCACTTAAACTTCATTTTTTACTTGTATTATACTCTTCATTGATACCCTGGTCTTGCTCATTACAGACTCTTCCCTTTATCCCCTGTAGAAACCGTTCTAACAAATATTTGTATTGACCCATTCCAAAATCCATAGCCAAAAGCTGAACATCCACACAGAGAGAGCTTAACACAGCTGTTCGCTGCTTGGCTAGAAATTGGAGCTGCTTCTGCTCAGCGCTGCTGGGTTTTTTCAGGGCTGGAAGAAGTACTCAGTATTCATGCTTAAATAAAAGTACAGATACCTCCCCAAATTGTTACTCAAGTAAAAGTCATCCAGTAAAATACTACTTACTGAAAAGTTAAAAAAAAAAAAAAACCTGGGTTTAAAAGTATTTAAGTATCAAAAGCAATAAGTACTATACATTGAAATCTATTGATCAAGCAACTGTAAATTCACTCAAAACAGATTTGAATATAGCATTGTAAGTTACAATGCATCACAATAAGGAAAACTGAGTGACAAGAGGATTAGCAGATATTTTCTTTTTATTCAGAAAAAGCAGTAACTTGATGAGTGTTCTGCCGCTTTTCCCTACCTGACCAAAACAAAAAAATCAATATTACATCACATGTCTACAATGTCTGAAAAGGTTTGCTGCCGTAGCGCGTTTGCATTGTAACTTTAGTGGGCAGGAATCGTAAGGGACAGATGCTGGAATATCAATCTGCAAAGCATGACTCCGACGTGCAAAGTCAGGGCTCACTCTCATTTCACAGTTACTTTTGTTGTTCTTCCCCTGGCTGTGGTACACGGCTGTGGTACATGGCTGTGGTATATGCTCTGTCAGGCTCCTTTGGGGCTTTTACACCATTTTTCAGGGTTGATCACTTGGTTGAATATCAGGTGTCCATTACAGGCAAGCCGCTTTTTAAAATCATTTTATATCATTTGAGAAGTTGCTGGCATCGCTGTTGTTCCCTAATGGCACCTCGGTTAAATCTGTTAGAGTGTGACTTCCTGCAGCTTCTGGGGCCGTGTGTCACACAAAGTCCAAGGATTCAAAAGCATGGTTTATTGCACTTTCCCAAAGCCCAATAAACTTCAATAAACAGACACTGAAAATGTGCTTTTTACGCCACACAATACTGGATAAAAATATAACCTTATTTAGAACAATAGGATTATTTCACTTTCACAGACAAGTTCTGTCTGAATGGTAGATTTTCATATAGAATTTTATTTCCAGATTAAAAACTTTGTCTCTACAGAATCCGAGGTGAGCATAAAACGATTTCCTCAGCTAATTTATTTAAATGTTTGTTAATATCTTTATTAGATTTTCATACATTATTTATGTTTTGCCCTTTCGCTGTTGTTTAATTTAAATGAACTGGAATCTTTTCATTTGATCAAACTGAGACATGAGGTTAAATAACAAAGACAGTTAAGACTGATTGCCTAATTCATTAATGCTTTCACTTTCTTTGCTTAACAAAAGAGTGAGGCGCTCACTCAAACTGCGGCACACGTTTTCTGGTTACACTTTCTTGTTTTCCTTCACCAGCTCCTGTCTCCTCTGCCACCTTTCTAACTGCATGGCTGCCAGGACGAGGCTTGTGCAAATGAAGGCGCAGACACAGATAGAGGAGGAAAAAGAGGTTAGTGTTCACTTTTGGCAATGCCCCCCTAAGTCACACGAGACTGACAGATCACTGTGTCTTTCATTTCTGCCTCCTAACTCCCCCCCTCCCCATTTTGAAATGAAGTGCCTGGGGAAGGCATAGCTGCCCGACAAGGAGCCGTCCTCTGTGACGCTTTCGCTCCAAGTTTGAAAGGTTTCATTTTTTTTTTTTTGACTGAAGTGACCAGAATGTTGAACAGCGCAGTGAAACAATCGACTGGCTGTTTTAATCCCAACTATTTCAAAGCTTTTTGTTTCCTACCTTTTCTACATAGTATCCAATATGATAAGAAGGGCAGATAATTGTCTTTTGTGGATGATTAACTGTGTAGTGAGACCTGTGGTTCTAGGGTTCAAAAACAGTGCAGTATTCTACATTTAATGTATAACGGTTTGTTTCGAGACCTTGGCATGTTGATTGGCGGTAGAGAATTCCACAGTGTGCATGCACAAACTAGCTCAAAGAAACAAGGTTAATATTTTGTATAATTTTTGTTTGCTGGCAAATCATACCATAAATTCATAATAAAATGATAAGGTTATTGTGTTAATATTTTTCATGTTACTATATATCACTGGACTCTGGGTCAGTGGAAATGTGTTCTGTGGAGTGAGGAATCACACTTCTCTGTCTGGCAGTCTGATGGACGAGCCTGGGTTTGGCAGATGCCAGGAAAACGTTACCTGCCTGATTCCATTGTGCTAACTGTAAAGTTTGGTGGAGGAGGGATAATGGTATGGGGTTCTTTCTCTCCTGCAATAAGATTCACACATTGATAAATGACTGTAATTCCAAGCTCTGAAAGACTTGTAAATTAGTCAAATTCAATTTATTATTTAATATTTGACAGCAAGCAAAAAATTATTTAGTGCAAGCTAACCCTGATCCTTTTTTTCAAATTATTACTTGTAGGCCTACTCTTTGTTAAACATTTGCACCACGCAGTGGTGCACTAAAATGCACTTGTACTCTATTCACAGATACTTAGCTGAAAACATATTTAACTCATACATACAATATGAATAACAGAAATGTGTAGTTCAGTGAAAAATCAAGCTTTCAAACCCTTTCATCATGTACGCTCAACAAAGGCTGGTTTAAACCAGTCAGAGCTAATAAAGTAAGTAATGGGAAGTAGGTGAAACTGGTCAGTGACTGGCTATATGGGAGAATCACGTTAAGTTGCTAGTTTAATTAACAGTGGAAAAATGGTCATAGTGCCAGAAGCATGGTTCAGAAAGGGTGTATTTAGTCTGGTGATTAGTGTGTGTTTGCCGTAACATGAACTATGAACCATCAGAGTGCCAACTCCCATTCCCTTTAAAAACCAAGTTCATATGCAAATTTTGTTGTACAGCAAGCTTGATCCAGTGGCTATTGTTCAGATAAGAATGTGTGTGATCACCATTTAGGTTTCACGTGGTGAGCTCTCCCCAAAAGCTCTGATGAGTTACACAGGAACTAACTGCTGTTTTTATACTGATTATACAGTAAGAGTTCTCTGATTGATTTGCCTTAACATTCATTACATTATCAGCTTCCGCTAGCAGTAAAGCAAGCGCACTCAGGCAATACCACAAATCATTTCTCTGTTTTTGTTTTTCATCCTGACTGATCAAAAACATTACAGAGCTTGTTAAATTATTATAAAGCTTATAACATTGAAGAGGGTAAAGACTGAATAGATTTACCACAGGTCATCCCATAATGAGTAATAAAATGTTGTGTCCCTATTTGAATCGACACAGGATGCATGTAGGAGAATATGGGACATGACTTGTCCAGTATCTTTAGACTGTAGGACCCTAGTTACAGTGTGTGCTGGTTATGTTCTACACCTAGAAAAAGGACTTGACCTTTTCCTCAATATCTCAACCTTGACTCAACCCTCCCAGAGTCTTGATTTTGACTCTGACTTTATCCTTCAAGGTCTTGATCTTGAATCAGACTTGATATAAGTGGCTTCATCCACATCATTATTTCCAACATCCAAATTTTCCCATCACTAGACGACCCCTTCGGGAAATGGACATGAGTTCTAGATAGCAAAGTATACATTTATCTTGTAATAGAATGCTTACAATCCTTCATTAGAGCTTCACTGGAGCTGTTGGGGTCTCAGTGAGAATGTTAACATGCAGCCTGTACCTTTAGATAGCATGCAGTCATAAAACTGTGCTGCAGCAAATAATACGGAAACGTCATGGAGCCATGATGTAATTAACATCTCTATCAGGTAGTGTTTTTTCGGTTGATTCGTGGTCAGTGATACCATGCTAGAGTTCACCATCTACTTTGTTCAATATCAGCTGGAGTGTCACAGCAGGGCATGATGGATGATGGTCTCAGTGTAGATTAGAAACAAAGGAAAACGTTAATTATAAAATGGAACACAAAAGAAACCAGAAACGAAAGGGAGCTTGATGGGTGTAAACACAGGCAGGTAGGCAAAATGAGAATTTAATCAACGCAAAGCTCAACATGAGGGATACACTAAGACCACACTCACGTTTGGAAACCACAACCAGGGACCACGCAGGATTCAGCATGTCCAGCTGAGTAATCAGGGTGAGGGCTGGCACACATATACACAGACAACAAGACTAGACAAGGGACAGGTGAGAATCACTGACAATTAACCAAACACCAGGAACTATGAATGACAAGACAGAGGTGAGGGTCACAATCACCAAACTGAGACTCAAACACTAGGAGAAACTGGGAACTGATACACGAGCAGGGAAAACAGAAGCACAAAAAGAAGAATCAACAGAAATAACATGAACACATGAACTAACAAGTGTGAAACAAAACTCAAAATACCCAACAAGGCCTTGAACTCATGAAGGGAGGGCAGCACAGTTCTCAGCTGTATACTTAGCCCATTCGGCCACACAACAGCCCATGAAGCAAGGGAATACACTAGGGAACAGAACAATGCCAACCTGGGGAAACACAGAGGAAACAGGATGGCCAGCGACACCTGTTGGCCAAACAGAGAGATGACGGACTAAACAGGGCAAGACAGGGACCAGTTCTGACACAAATCGTCTAATCGGATGGGAGGTTATGATTATGATTATGGTGAGCATGTGGGATGTGTTACATTCCTTTTACAGAGTTAAGTGTTTTAGAAAGCTGCTTGTGCAGTCTCAAGTATCGTAACCTTGAATTTTCTTGTTTTTTGTTTGTGCTTCACTCATTTATTGAAGCATCTTCTTTTCTAGTATCATAATCTTCACTTTTGATGTACCGTTATTGTTCATCTGTACTTTATTTCGATTGGCTCTCCTATCCAGTAATGCTTACAAGTGATGCACATGGGTGTCTCACACATAAGTAACGTGGTAATTCTAAGCATTTGTAAAGAACACCGAAGTTAATCATCAAGAAAATAATTTTTAAAAAAATCCACATGCAGGCTTTCTGGAAATTTTCCAGACAGAAGGAGCAAGGCAGTGAGGGACAGGATTCCCCAACAGGGCAAGCATGCTGCCTCTCTTGGACGCGGGTTCACTTTCCCAGCTGTGCCGCTTGAATGGCCGCTGTGACCCAGCATCACGCCCTTGTTCCCTTAGCAGGCCTATTGATCAGAAGCGGAGAGTGGCTGCCGCCCTCTAGTAGCTCTGAGACGCCGCTGCCTTCCATGCTGGGCCAAGGTCAGGCTGATTGGTCTGGCCAACGCTGTGTCGTCCTAATGCCGTTACAGACCACCGGTGCCCTCTGTTGTCAAGACACATAACTTCCTTAACGCAATGCCAGGCAGGGCTTAAGTGCCTGCCTTATAGCATGTTTGTATGCTGAAAGTCAACTACGTCCTAAAACAATAGCACATCGTCTTTATGTGAGAAAAGAATCATTTAAGAAATCCATGACTGTGTAAGATCCAAATTATGTGGAAATTATGCAAATCATGCATAAATCATTGCATTGTAGGCCAGACCTTATTTCAGTATCGGACCTGACACACTCACTTGTCAAACGTAAATCCTTGCTCACAAAGGTAGCTAATGGATTAACTTTGACTTTTCCTATTATAAAGTAGGAGATAATTAAACGTTTTTGGATCACAAACAGAACGCAACATAATTTGTCTAAAGTGGTGGTCACAGCCCTTGAGCAATCGACACTTACAAAGTCTATATTCCCATAACAAACTGAAATAGAAAACAATTAGTGTAGCTTCATAATTTACAATCAAAGAGGAAAAAGATGAACGGAGCCTTTCAAGGGCAACACGTTATTGAAAGTAAGAAAGTATATTTTTTCTTCATTCTAAAATTTGATGATTTTGTACCAAACTGTCACATGTACCATATGAAACCCAATTAGAATGAAATGGCAGTTTTAACCAGTTGGTGAAAATCACACAATTCTCAGGATGCATGAGAATTGTAGAATTCATAAAGTTTCATGTTTTTAATCAGTTTATTTAACTAATTGGACTAAAAATGTTTTAGTAATACATTTTACTGTATTTCTTTCAGTAATTTTACATATAACTGAATATGAGGAAATTTTACCTTCTATACAATGTCTACTGGTTTATAAACCAGGAACAAAAAAATGAGAATGCCTCAGTATTTACAGGTGAAGTACAATTATTAAATGGTTATTCATCTCAGCAAGAAGATTAATATTCCTTTTCTTTGACTTGGAATCATATACTTCAGTATATGATATATCATTATATATACTATGATATAGTATATCATTCAGCCTTTAATACTGCTTTAAAATACTAAATGATATTAAATTAAAATAAAATATTCTTTGCCAGGATAAATAAAGCAGGAGTGGGTTAATGGTTTCTACAGTAGCACATAGCAATTTTGTATTCAGGTCGTTCGTAATCTTTCCTCCCCCATTAAAGAAATCTCTCTTTTATGAATGCTGCCACTTTCAATTCTAGTTAGAAGAAAAATAGGAAAAGGCAGAAGGCCCACTCCATTAAAGAATGTTCTTGCTTTTAATCGCACAGAAAGCCTGCATTCTAATAAATAGCATTATATTGTTACATCTAAAGCCAATAAACAGTTCATTTGTAAAAGTCTCAGTTTTAGACTAATCCAAAAACACCTTTTCCTTCTAAGAATCTGAGATGCAGACTTACAGTATGCTGAAAGAAATCTGATGTGTTTCTCTTAAATTTAAAAATACTGCCACTGCTGATCATTTTAGTAAATGACAAGGGAAACTTAGGAACAGTGACACTTATTCCCTTTCTGCCTCATTTTGTTAAGGGTATAAAGGCATGCTTTGTCCGTAAGTCATTTGACAGAGGTATTTCTGATCCAGTTGTCATGCATCTGTATACACACACACACGTAAAGGCAGCATGGAATCATTTTATTTAATTAAATTCTCTTCAGCTTCAAGGGTGTTGATAGGCCATAAGAGAAAGATGATGTTTGAAGTTTGATGATGTCTGATAACAAATATGCCTGCTGTAGGGAGGATCGACTGTCTCACTCTCCCCATGTATGTTTACTTCTCCATTTTTTAATATATGTCCTTCTCATCTGTGGAAGGCATTTTTGTCCCAGTTAAGAACAGTTTGCTTTGATATATTGTGTCCTGATTGCAACTGTTTATCATGTACATCCCACATCTGTCATCTATTACCATAATGTTGCATATTCAACAGTGCTATTTTCAGAGCATAATCATCAGAATATCTTAGAGATCTATCAGTGAGTCCGAAAACACTAGAGTTACATCATAACGACAAGCAAGTCTTGATACAATGGGGGATGGGGGGTGGGGGTCATAGAGAAACACAAAGGCCTTGACTATAATCAAGCATTATACTGATAATACATAACATTGTACTTTTGACATGTATAGACTGATCATACACATTTACGCACCATTAAGACCACATGTGTCAGTTATAAGTAAGACAGTGTGTTGCAGATTCTCATGACATGACTTTATGGGCATGTCCTAATTAAGTGAATTTTAAGACTGTCTGTATTAAATGTTTAAAAAAAAAATAAAGAATATGCAGTCTGAATTTTCTACCCACTTCCAGGTACTGAAAACAATGCGTTATTATATTATTTAATTAGTTTATTCCCACAAAAAAAACTCACATTGTAGGTATTAAGAATAAAAGTTCTAATGTTAATGTATAATGTATAAGTTCAAATACAGAGTTGATCTGTACTGCAAACTGTGCAAGAAATCAACAATTCCCACTAATAAGGGAAGCAGTCACCTTCCTCAAACAAGTAGATAGGCTCCCACAAGCCCGGTCTCCTCTAACCAATCACAAACCTTACACTGTTCACAGGGGAACCGTCCCTTAGAAACTGTGACAAGTTGACAAGCTCATTACCAGACCAGTGAGGCATCTGGCCCTTTGTCATCCAGTCCATCTCCCCGGGGGCAGTTGTGCGGTAAACAGCACAATTCAGAGGTAATCATTTCACCATGAGAAATAATCACGCTGCACCTCAACACTAATCCCCCTTGATCAGCTACTGGAGCTTCTGCTTTGCACAAACAAATTGGTTTAGTTGTACCTCTCATGAAGCTGAAAAGTATTGCTATTGATTGAAGTGTTGAAAATGTTTGTCTTCTTTGGGATAAATATTTCCTTCTAAAAGGAAAGAAAAAAATAACATTCAGGTATTTAAAATCTTATCTTAGAAGTTCGTGCTTTGTGCCTAGTGCTTCCTGACGTCAGATCCAGGCTTTCTGTGGCCCTGTACTGCAATGTACTGATGGATGGATGGATGGATGGATGGATGGATGGATTGATTCATATCCAGTCTAAGGTTTCACATATCCAGACATAATAAAAAAATCATCCGGTCCTTAGCAGATCTTAAAATTAGGTACAGTAAATACAACCTCAGATGAAAAACAACACGATATATTACACTGTGTCATTATTTACTTAATGAGAACTAAGCCAACATGCAGAAGCAGTGTCTGAAAAATGAAGTACTGTACACCCTCACTGCTTCCATAGGAATTAGGGGGGTAAGTAGCAACCAGGTGTTGATGATCAAACGCAGTTGAGTAACTGATCTTCAACAATTGTGACCCCCCCTCTATGAAAGCAGAACGTCTGGCAGTTTGCTGGTCTGTAACGTTCAGGTGTGTGTTACCACAATGCCAAGGAGGAAAGACATCCGCAGTGATCTGAGAGAAGCAATTGTTGCTGCCCATCAGTCTGGGGAGGGTTATAAGGCCATTTCCAAACAGTTTGAAGTCTATCATTCTACAGTGAGAAAGATTATTCACAAGTGGAAAACATTCAAGACAGTTGCCAATCTTCCCAGAAGTTGACATCCTAGCAAATTCACCCCAAGGTCAGACGGCAGAATTTCAAAAAACCCAAGAGCTCCATCTCAGACTCGACAGACCTCAGTCAGCATGGTAAAAGTTAAAGTGCGATTAGAAAAAGACTGAACAAGTATAGCTTGTTTGGAAGGGCTGCCAGGAGAAAGCCTCTTCTCTATAAAAAGGACATGGCAACGTGGCTTAGGTTTGCAAAGTTGCATCTGAACCAAGCACAAGACTTCTGGAACAATGTGCCTGGACAGATGAGACCAAAGTAGATTTGTTTGGCCATAATTCACAGCGCCATGCTTGGCGAAAACCAAATATAGCATATCAGCACAAACAGCTAATACCAACCATCAAGCATGGTGATGGAGGGGTGATGATTTGGGCATGTTTTGCAGCCAAAGGACCTGGGCTCCTTGCAGTCATTGAGTCGACCATGAACTCCTTTGTATACCAAAGTATTGTAGAATCAAATATGAGGCCATCTGTCCATCAGCTAAAACTTTTAAAAATTGGGTCATGCAATGATCCCATGCTCATCAGCAAATCTACAACAGAATGACTGAAAATGAAAAGAATCAAGGTGTTACAAGTCCCAGTCAGAATCAAGACCTCAACCCGATTGACAGGACCTTAAGAGAGCATTCCTCCACAGCAACGTGAGAGACTGGTCATACAGTAAACGATTACTTAAAGTTATTGCCACTAAATGTGGTTCTACAAGCTATTGAATCATGGGGTGTACTTAGTTTTTCACATATGACGTTTCAATTTTGCCTTCATTAATGTTAAATAATGACACGGCGGAATCTGTTGTGTTGGTTAACACCTGAGATTAAATCATTTTAGGACTTGCTAAGGACTTGATGATTTTTTTATGTCCTGATGCATAAAACCATTGAACTGAAAGAGGGTGTACTCTCTTTTTCACATGACTGTGTGTTAGAAGTGCATATGATTGCATCGATTCAGAAACCTATTTAATAATGCTGTTAGAGTTTATTGCAAAGAATAGTTATTTGTTGTTTAAAATGTCATTTAACTCCAGCTGCTCATTATTTCCTGAAGGCAGATTAGTGGACAGGTTTGTCTTATAATGTACATATAACATAAATCACTGTAGTGAAATATCTGCCCTGGTAAGTAAGTAAAAATATGTTTCATTGAATAAGAGTATCTGCTAAGCATCCAAAACATAAAGTGAATGAGAACCTGCTTCAGAACATCTCTATTCTGGTAGGAGTGCACCAGGCGTACAGAATTAGCATTTGCCTGTTTTCCAGTGATTCACTGGCACATATTTCAATGCATTCATGTAGCATTATAGCTAGCTATCATTCTGAATCTTTCTTCCCCTAAATTTCACTCCCAAATTCTGTATCCAAATTCTGTATCTATGTAATCCTGAAAAAAAATGTGTGTACAGAAAAAAACGGATCCTTGTCAGGCGCATATAGATGATTATATTGTTCATTCGACAAGAGGGTATGTTCCCTGGCTCCCATGTCATTAAAATCACAGCAATCTCCCAGTGAAGGATTTACTGGCTTATAAAAGTGTTTCATAGCTAGCATTCTATACAATTTCATTGCCAATTCCCACAGATATCAGAAAAAAAGAGAAAAACACTCAATGCACAACACACACAAAGGTACAGAGCAAAAACAGATGTTTGTAATCCTTTCTACTTTGTAATTACTGTCTGTCAAAAGAGAAGAAAAAAGAAAGGTGATGGGGAAACTTTTTTTTTGTTTTGTTTTAAATTAATGAGCTTTGCGGAACAGCTGCTTCCATTTCTCCCCATGACAGAACATCCACGTTCTTCCACTTCATGATAAATGCTTTCTTGTCTGGATCTAAAATCATACATCATGTGCATATTCACCTTACCAGAGATACTGTGAGAATGAAACATGCACAAAATGAGAGAGAGTTCAGTATAAAACATGGTTGCTTGGCACAAAGTAAGAAAGTCAGCAGGTAAAGACGGTCTATCCTCTGTGAGCAAATGAGCTCTCTTCCCAGCACCACAGCATGAAACAAGGCCTAATAATTGGATTGCTAATAGAAATCGTATAGGAAAACCCATTGAATAATAAAATGAACCTGTGGATAATTGAAATAGTAATTAAATAGCAATGGGGCTTTGAAATGCTCGTTTCCTCTTGTGGCCCATCGATGTTGTAACAATGGACCACGTAAGCCAAATGTTGGGGAGAAGGTTAAACTCGAACGCCATATATTCCTTCTCTGGAGAATCTCATCTCAAATGGGAGCTTGACCAGCCAGAGAGGTTCTCCGTGAAACAGCAAATTGCAAAATATCAGGTTAATTTTCGATCGACCACCCACCCCTCCTCCTCTAACCCAGGCGCCTTGTCATCCAATTAACTGGCACACATTTATTTACATTTCAAAATATCTCTATCTATTCAAAATTTGTCATTTTTATCACTCAAGCTCCTCCTTATTCTGAAGTTTTCCTAGATAAACTTCATATTGCTGCAATTACGCTGTATATTTAACTTTGTATATGCTGCTTATCATTTAAACTGCCAACATAAATTATGATAAATATTTGTATTCAGCCTGCCGCTGATTCTAATGGGAGACACTCTCTTGCTTTTGTAGGTGTCTCTGTATGCTCTCTCATATGTCAGATCTTTAGGTACAATGTTTAAATCTGTCCTGTGGACACGATGAGTTATTTAATGCTATAATTCACTCTGGCATATCATCAAGATACCCCTGTGCACGTCTCTCTGCTCCCCTGAACAACAAGAACTAAATCTCCAAGTCTCAGCCCAAAATAACTGCAGGCCCTTGTGATTAGGTCTGTTTCACTGAATATTAAAATGAAATATTATCTGGAGAGGAATAACTAAAATGTTATCAACCACATCTCTCTTTTTTGATGTCAGTTTTTAAGCTGGGGAGTCATATTTTGTAACACAACTTCCAAGTTTAAAAAAAAAGTTTTAGGGTAAACATGAAACACATTTCTCTCGATCCTAAACTCCCATTTAGGCTTTACTGGTCTCTGACATGAGCTGCCTTTGCTGGAAATCTGCACGCAGCTTCACTTATGTTAGGCTAAGACCTACTTTCATCACTTTAGCTGCCTCGCGCTTTGATCGACATCCTGACGAATCGGTGACAGACAAGTGGGATATTTCTGTAGCGGGCGAGTGATTCACAATGTTGAAAGCCCTTAACAAGTGAGCCATGAGAATGTTCTTTACTGTGAAAGATAAAGACAGAAGATAAGGGAGATAAAGAGAATAAAGGGAACTGTTTGGGGAAAAAAAATGACGTCAATGACATCAAAATTGCCCTTTTTTAAAACCACTGGAATACTGCAGGTTTAAATTATACTGCTAAGTAACTGACTTTAATGTGAACACCCATATCACTTGGATATTAAGTCCATATTTTCAAACCTCAGTTATATCTCTTGTAAAGAACGGTGGTAGGATAACTCTGCTCATAATGTTGCGGGGGGGGGAGGGGGGGGGGTGCATTTCCCGAGTCCCTCATATGGGAAGTGAGAGAATATAAGACGTGTGGCAGCCTGACTCACGCCTTCCTCATGTGCACGCCTCTGTCACTGAGCCACAATTACACTGATGCACCAACGTAAAGGCTGTCTAGCAGATTGATGTGCCAAGGCTTTGCCCCTCCCCCTCCAAGAATACCTCTTTCACCCCCAAGAACATCAATACGGATATTACTTAGGAGGAACAATCTGAAGTTGTTTTTGATCAAAAATTGACCACTTTCTTCATCTCAATATTACCTTGTTGCTGTTGCTTGTGTTGTTTTCAGCAACATACAGATTTACTACAGCATTTCTTTTAGCGCTTTGGCATAGAAATTAACGTTCGATTTTCCTTGTTTCCTTGTGTGTATCATGTACCCCAGGCCATTAAATGGGGTTCACTATGAGCCAGAATGTCATAGAAAGCGATTAAAGAATTTCTCCCGAAGCCCATTGTTCAGCTGCATGTGTTAGAGCAGCCATTCTTGCTTAGGAGCTGCAAGCTAACTGCCATCAGCCATCGGAGAGGGTTCACCTGAGGTTGGAGTCACACTGAGATAAGCTATTTAATACTTCATATTCCCCTCTTTCGGTTGAGGGCATCTTGTTTCAGAGAAATTGAGTCTTTAATACATGGGATATATCATGTTAGACATTTTCAGACATATTGGTCTTGTTGCTCTAGAGGGTAGTAGGGGGTAACCATCATTTTCATTTTTATTTATTTAGCAAATGGTTTTATCCAAAGCGAAGTACAACTGACAAAACAGGGTCAGCCAGCCCTGTGAACAATTTGGGTTAAGGTTCTTGCTCAAGGGCCCAACAGTGAGATTATTCTGCCAACCTTGGGATTTGAACCAGTGCTCTTCTGATCACAGGCAGAGAGCCACACACCACCAGTCATTTATAGACTGTGTGTCACAGGGATAAAAGACTGCTTGTGAAACTGAAATAGAGCAGATGATAATTAAAATGAAAAATAAAATACATTTTGCAAGTGCAGGTAATGCAGAAAAATCACCTTTAAGACCTTTAAGATGTGTTACAGACAGTAAATTATGGTAAAAAAAAAAAAAAAAAATCTAGGAAAATCTAGGAATTTTATATATGTATCCAAAACTATTTTTTGTTTCAGATTTTTTTTTTTTTTTTTTAAGTTTTGTTTGTCTCCAAAATTGCCTTTTAATTAAACCCCCAGGCACCAAGTAACATGTACAGGCAGATTTTTTTAAAGGCCAATACAGAGTAAAGTCATTTCAAATCTGAAACTCATTAGCTAAGATGGTTCTGCAATACAGTACTGTATGTTCTCCAATTTTCTGGTTCTATATTTGAAGCATTTAGTTATTATTTTATTCCTCGGCCTTGAGGGAATACATATTGTTTTAGCAGACACTTTCGTATTTAAGCCAATAATTCAAAAACTGTTTGACGGATCTTTCTCAAACTTTGCACAGCCATTGTAAGGGGAAGGAACGAAAAATGGTTACATTTCGAAATAGATTACCCTAAACGGAACAGTGCTGCTTAGTAGCAGCAAAGGGAAGGGTGATAACAGACAACATTTGATATTGTAAATGTGATAAGTCAAAAAGTATTTGATTAATCTTGTTACTGCGCCACCAAAACATTATATAGAAAATATATACTCCAGGTTTAATTTTCAAACAGATTGCTACATAAAAAAATTAAGCAGCAACGCTGTGTAGCAGCAAAGGACGGAAACAGCAACTGTAGAAACTCTAAAAGTACTACATGGATCTATGTGGATCTTTGCAGACATATTGTAGAATTGAAAAACTGGAAGTGATCAAATTTTGAGACAGACTGCCGTAAAACAGGAGAAGGCCAGTTCAGACAATTGATAACTCAAAAATTATTTGGATGATATTTTCCTAATTTGGCAGCACCGTCTATGGGTGAAAATCTGGACCTGTTCAACTTTTGTGACAAATCGCTCCAAAATTGAAGCAATGGTACTTAGTGAGAAGGATGGAATAATCAAAGGCTTATCTTTGGAAACAGGAGCAATCTTTTTGTCATTATTTACTCTACTTACTCTATTTAATCTTTGTTTGATTTTATTACCACTTCCCAAAAAAAAACCCATTAAAATTCATGGAAATCTACACTTGAACATGTATACTTGATCAGATCCAAAATTATAACAACATCAACAGAGGGCAGCTGAGAGTGAAAACAGAGCTTGCAGCTGCCATCCTTGAAACACTGGTAGATCCATTCCATGGGGCTTTGTACAGGTGAGTATTTTTAAAACTGTTGGAGTAAGATGGTTTTCTGAATATAGTATAATACAGTTTATATGGATTGTTGTTTGGCTCAGTGGGCTAAGTTCCTGCGATCAGAAGGTCACTGGTTCCAGCTTGACCTCAGCACCTCATTGGGTCCTTAACCCCCAGCTCACTGGCTGCTGCTGTGGGTGGCTGCCCTTCACAGCCAGCAACCTCTCATGGGCAGAGTGCAAGTTGGGGGGAGGTGAAAAGAAAAGTGATCAATAAACTATCATTTACTATTATCAATTTTACTGTGAAAGTTGCAATTTCAAAATAGATCTGCCCCCAACTCAACAATCCACAGTCCCTCACTTGTACCTCTTCTGTCAGTGTTTTCCAACCTGGTCCTTGGGGAGCCCCAGACAGTCCACATTTTTGATCTCTCCCCGCTCCCTGTTAGACAGTCCACATTTTTGCTCCCTCCTAGCTCCCTGCCAGACAGTTCCAAGTATACTTCACACCTACAAACTACAACAAGGACTCACAACATTCAAGTAAAAACACATTTTTAACTATTTAATTTCCAGGTGATCCTTCCAGTACTTCTAGAAATTGTACAAGTTAGTGAGTGTGACACGAGTATAGTTTAGATAGCCGGACCAAAGGACAGGGCTGTCCGGGGAATACAATGCTGTTGTTCCTGACAGCACCAAATCTAGTTTTTTCCACAATGATCTGTGCTGAGTGAAACTTTAAGTTAAGGGTACTCAGGCTTCTGTACTGATCAGGCCAGCAAGCTTATGCTGTGATTTGTAAAACATATTTTTCTCTGTGCATTCCACTTCAGCTGCAGACTTCTGATCTGCATCTCCACTGAGCCCCACGGATTTTAATGTTGAGCTACAAAAGAGGCCTTCAAATGAGAAAAGTCTCTTTTTTTTAGGCTACTGGAAATGAGAGTCTCTGTGCCACATAAAGTTCAAGCATCTTGGTATACAACAACAGAAGGCAGATCCAGTTCACTAATGTGATTTGATTTCCCCCCTTAAACTTTAATCTGCTCTTTCTTCCTTTGCTGTGCTTGTTGCGTCAAATGAATCAGCTGTGGTTTTCGCGATGTTTACAAGCATGCTGGTGTTGTGTAGCCTGGGAATGAAAGTGAGCTGCCAATCACCTACAGCAAGGAACTCCAGCCCCCCCCCCCCCCCCCCCAATAGACCAAAAACATGCTGAGGTTGATTGGAGTTACCA
>JAODLC010000113.1:947580-958042 GCA_026781145.1 Hippopotamyrus pictus
CAGCAAGGAACTCCAGCCCCCACCCCCCCCCCCCCAATAGACCAAAAACATGCTGAGGTTGATTGGAGTTACCAAATAGCCTATTGGTTTGAATGGTGTGTAACTGTGCCCTCTGATGGGTGGATGCCCCATCCTATGCTGTCCCCCCCACCCCCTTTCCCATGACCACGTGTAGGTTGGTTACAGAAGGTGGATGGTTGGATGGATGGATGGGTAGAGGAGTGAATTCTCAATTGTCTCTTTAAAGATCCTGCTTGTGTCTCTGTTCGTTTCACTGCCTATCTTTTCTATTCAGCTGTGACTTAAATTTGATGTCGAAAGTGGCATCCAGGGCCTGTGTCCAGATTCTGAGAAGCGGGAGAAGACGATCCCTCCATCCTTAGAAGACCTGGAGCGTGGGATGGCGCAGATTGGCCAGTGTGTGAAAAATGCTGAGTGGCAGTAAAGACCTGATCGGCGGCATGAGAGAGGCGGAACTGGAACTATGAAGAGACCGCGGCTATTTGGAGGGAGGTGGAGTCACGGAGCAGCTGGTGAAGGCGCAGCTGAGGAGCCGCGGTAGACCCAGTGGGCCCCGACGCAGGCTGAGCCAGGGGGTCAGCAGCAGGAGCCTGGGGCGCCCGGACAGAAGGGACCGAGCAACGATCCCAGACCAGGATGGTGGGCTTTTGCAGCTATGGGCCCAAGATGCTCTGCTAGCCCATGGGAGAGAGCAGACAGCTGCCGCTCCACGAGCCCGAGTACAATGGGAAACGTTTGAGACTCAGCTGAATCTGACAGCCCTGTGGGGAGCTCTCTGACAGCAGTCTTAGGCCACACCATGCCACAACACAGCAGCACCAAATACTGGTAAACAGAAGCTGGAAGAACCTTTTGGTACTCTAGCTGCCAACATCCTATACAGATTAACCAGAGTGAAGACAAGCTGACCTGCCCCCAGAGGCCCTCTTAAAGGCTCACTCCTCAGAGGCTCTATAGTACCATCTCCATCTCACGGCATCTTCCACCCTGGAGTTGGCCCTGGCGGGAACAGAGCAGGAGGAACTGCTCCACATGGCCCATACCATCCCCACCAGGACCCGCGCTTTCTGGGTAATTGATGTCCAGGGCCATGAGGAAGAGCACGCAGCTGTGCTCGGGCTTATTGATGACCCACTACAGCTGCGACAGATGACCTGCTAGCAGTGTCAGTCAAACAGCCACGTGGCACAGAACTGTCAGGAACCCCTTCCATGACATCACTGGGTGGTCCGCTGCCCAGCCCACCCTGTTGCCCTTCAGCTCGCCAAGGTCTACCCGCTGGGCTGCCTTGGGGATCTGCAGATTCTATGCCGGCCCTTCATAATTAAGGCCCAACACAGGGCCATTGACTGGACAGGGTTACTGCCAGAGACTGACCAGGGTCTCCGAACCAGTTGGATTCCAACTATGGTCCACCTGAGGTCTGTGACAGAGGAAGTGGCCCAGATGCTGGAAAAGGAGATGCACCAAGCCGCAGCCTCAGAACCGGCCCAGCCTCCACCTGAACCAGTGCAGCCTGCCAAGGAGATGGGAGGCTACCCAGCTCCAAAGAAGGCCGGAGTGGGGGGGGCATTTCAGCCTGGGAAGGTCACACCCCAGAGCGGTAAATTGTGTTGCAAGGTGTGTGTGTGTGGATTATGTTTATATTACATTGAGGGGACCAAATTATAAATTATAGTAATTATATAACTTGTTATTTTGTGGGGATCTTTTTCAGGTCCCCACAAAGATAAAATGCTGTAGCCAAAGATAAAATGCTTTTGTTTGGTTACTTATGGTTAAGGTTAGGGCTGGGTAGGGGTTAAGGTTGTCATTGCTGGGCTAATGGACGGTCCCCACAAAGATAGGAATATGTGTGCGTGTGTCTGTGTGTGTGCCTCAGTAGGAGGTAGGGAGTATAATAGTATACAATATAACGTATGGGGGGGGGGGGGGGGCAATGTAATATATAATATAACGTACTGGGGGCAATATAGTATAATGATACAAAATATAATACACAGCGCTTCCCTTCCAATATCTGCAAGTAAACATGGAGCCAATCAAGACAGAGTAATTGAGGAGGTCGGAAAATGTATTGCAGTATGTGACACGTCGTCACCACATATTAAACACAGCCAGATGGCGACAAATCCGCAGTGCGAAATGTCCTCGTGCATCTGCTTGCAAACACAGAATACGAAAACGCAAGTATGCAAACAAAACAGTCCGCTTTGCTTGTGTGCTACAATACCGCTACGGCTAGTGTTTAGGTGCGTGCCTGCAGAGCAGTGCAAGGACACCCACACAGCGTACAATGGAAGCGTATGCCATTTTTTTAGACGCCATAGCCAATGGCGTAAGCTACGGGTAGGGCTAAGGCGTTAGCTATGCGTAGGGCTATGGCGTTAGCTACGGGTAGGGCTAAGGCGTTAGCTACGCATAGGGTTATGGCGTTAGCTACGTGTAGGGCTATGACGTTAGCTACGCGCAGGGCAATGGCGTTAGCTATGCGTAGGGCTATGGCGTTAGTTATGCGTAGAGCTATGGCGTAAGCTACGCGTAAGGCTATGGTGTAAGCTCGACGCAGAAGTATAAAGTTGGCCTCACTGCAGATCAGCTATGTTTCTCTTTGGACAGGACCTCAGCATGCCAGTGGCATTGGAAAGGGTTGCGCCACAAGCTGGTGGGGGAGCGGATGGACCCTGTGTGGGAGTGTCATGCCTGTTTGATGTGGTATACAGGACCCAAACGGGAGCAGGGCATCGGCATGTGGCGGGCCGTCGTGATCGGTTGGCACCACGCGGGCCCTGGGAGACTCCATCTGTCTACACACTAGCAGCCACACCTACAGCCAGCCCTGCATCAGAGCCTGACTCAGGGGCAGCACCAACCGCAGGGAGCGTCGAGACACCGTCTCCCGACACGCCTTCAGGGCTGCGACTCTGACTGCGACAGAACAGCACAATCAAAGAGGCCCCCAGCCAAAGCCAGGGATGGAACCGAGTTTGGGGAGGGTGGTTTCTGTTGTCTTGTACATGCGTGTGTGCGTATGGCACCGGGGCCTCTGACCTTCAAGGGGATACATAGCGAATGGTTTAGCTTGAGCACCAGCCCTCTCCGGATAATCCTGGGCGGCCCACCGGTCCCACCATGAGCTGAATGGGGAGTGTGAACGGTGTGAGGGACTGAGCCAGTAGAAAGGTAGAGGTGGAAATTCTCCCTAGTCTCTGTCGTTAACATAGCGCTGTCTCCTGGCACACCATGCCTCAGACTCCATGTGTTTCACCGTCTGTCTCTCCTACCCTCCTGTGCTGCAACAGTATGTATAAGGTGCTGTAAGATCTATACGATGCATATTCACATGTAACTTGTTTTGCTATTTCCATATAAGTTTGGATGTTCATTTTTCATAACTGCATATGCATTATATTTATGAATTTCTGGTGTAAACATGCCCATCAGATTTAAATATAATGTTGTATTCAAGTGCCATGGGAAGCACTGTCTTCTCTACTACAAAAGTGAATCGTCTCACTATACTCACTGAGTAAAGTGAGTTCAGTATTCACAGAGATTTTGTCTGTTGACTCAAATGAAACGTGAGGGAAAAAAAAAAACAAAATCCACCTTTACAAAAGTTAAGATTGTGAAATTATGTGCATATCTTGAATACTGAATTCCTTGTTTCAATAAATTGAAAATGAGATGCAGTCTACCTCCCAATGTATATTTACACATTCTTTTGTATTTTGACCGTCCGCGACATTTCAAAATAAAAGTATGACTAGGCGAAAAAACAATAAGGCGTTCTGTAAGGCATTCTCAGAACTGAAATAAAATTATGTGATGCAGATACATTAAGATAGCGATGCAAACCAGGCCCGGTATCACTGTAAATCTGTAGATAGTTTGTGGAATTGAATCAAAGGGCTCATATTCTCAGTGTTTTATCCAGATTGCACATAGTCCATTCTTGGTCTGGAGCTACAGCATTTTAAAATGAAAGAGAGATGCAACACAAGCCTTTATTACTTGTGCGTTTTCTTTCCATTGCAAAATGGGGAACTGCTCCCTAACACTGTTTCATGTTCCCTTTATAGGTATTAAAACCAGCTTATTAGGCTAATTTATTTAGGGGCTAAGTATGGAGTCATTCTTAGAGCATATCAATGTCAAGTCCCTAGACGGACAGGATATTTACACTCCTCATTTTCTTTCTAGACAAAAGCTTATTGCTTCCTGTGCACCATTATTACTGCTTCCAACTGAGGGGAAATTTATTTAGATTAAGCCGCACTCTGTTGTTTCTTTAATGCATTTTGGAAAATAATAAATTGTCTGAGGTTGGATGGGAAAGAAAAAAAAAAACATTAGCATAAAATTGTCTTTATGAACTTGTTGGGAAATGAGGCAATATGAGGATACCGTCAGCAGACCTGGAGACGAAGTCAATTAAAGAGGCAGCATCTAGGGACGGTTCGGGGGCCAACGCATAACGATCACAATTACAGGGATGTTCATCAATGTTAAAACCGTGTTTTCTCAAGGTGGCGAGAAACTGAGGGTAGGCGAACAGCATAATGAACATTTCTGAACAAAATGTGGACGGTGTTGTGTTGTATGGCTGGCAGAGGCTGGATCTTGACATCAAATAGAAGGTGTTGCTTTTGAAACTCAATCCCTTTCCTCACAGGGGGTTGACTCTGCTCTCTTGTGTAGTGCCAAGAAAAAAATCAAGGTAAGTTCAAAGGGTATTAAATAAGCCAAGTTCAAGGATCCTTTAATCAGATTAACCCAAGACTTTAGTAAGGCATTTAGCAAATTTGTGTAATAAAATTTTAGTACATAATGTCGCATTACCTCTTAAGGGTGAGATGGAATCCCTATCAAGCCTGTTAAAACGCAGGCTAACTTGGTATCAAGTTAGTTCATAGAATATTGAATAAAATTTAAATACCACAGCTGGCAGAAACAGCCTAAGACATCACTGTCAGTGTTGATACAGTGCAGTAATTTATTATAGTTGACGATGTATTATTATAAACAGCCAATAGTGGTGCACAGCTTAGAAGTTAATTTTCAACACTGAGTACTGGATGAGTATGCTTCAGTACTGAAATGCCAGGTGCTGTATATGGTTGTTAAATGGCAGCAATAAACACTAATAACTCATGTCAGAATTTACTATCAACATCTCATTATTTACTATCAATGTTATTGATGGTTCCCTTGTATTACATTTCTGCCCCCCCCCCCCCCCCCAACTCAAAACAACCATAGTAGATTATGACAAAATTGTATTCTCTTGTATCTTTCTCAAATATAAAACCAGTCACTGATTATGGTGACACTTCCTTAGAAATTAAAAAATGTGTTTCCTTTTTATAATTTATTTCGCTTATTTGTGCAGACTTGAATCATTTAAAAGCATCTGTTTCAGACTGAAAAATTGTTATCCTATCTGACCCCGGACATTAAACCTCCCCCAACTAGTTAAATTCAAGCCCATGATGAATTCATAACTCCGCATATATCTGTATTAATGAAATGTACATAATTTATTCATTTAATCAATTTGACGTGGCAGAATAAGGAGTCTGATGGTCACACATTTTATTAATTTAATACATCGCAAAAAAAAAAAACTTTTAGTGGATTCTATAGGATACTATTTTTTTTTTAAGCAATGAATATACAGTGTATATTTTTTCAGTATAAACAAGGCAAAAAAATCAAGAAGTGCCAGAAAGTCTATGAAAAGTAATGCTGCATATTCACGGCTGTCTTAGGTGTCATCCGATGTGTTCTATCAAAGATGCTGTCAGTTCACACGATTGGCATTGTGTTAGACTTCTAATTCAAATCCTTTTTTTTTACTCTCTGGATGACAGTACTCATATAATACCTGTAACTGTTAATGACTGAGCGCCATACTAGGTTTAATATGTGTAAAGTAAGTGTAAGTGTAACCTACTTGCCGGAAAGCACGGGGTGTGTGGAGGCGGCGGGTTGAAGGTTGGCGCTGCCATAGGAACGCTGCTTCGGAAAGGGAGTGACCTGTAAAGCCAATGAAAGCCTGCGATGTCATCGTGGCACCAAGTGCAGAAGGCTGGAAAGTCCTCCACTCGCTCAAGACTATCTCACTGCATTTGTTTCCCCTCATATTTATCAATGTAACCAGAACACTGTCTGTGATTATCACCCCGCACGAGCGGACCGTTTGCCCCGCTACAGACAGCTGCAGGGCTGCGCTGCATCGTGAGCGACTTCCTCCTGGAGGGCCTTTGCCTTTTGTCGTTTTGCTGTCAGTTAGCTGTAAAATAAAACAAAATCCACGGATGTGTGTATTCTTCTCCGCCAGGAAGCATGCCGGCCAACGTACACGCTAACAGCAGCTGGCTACCTGGAGACAGGTATACGTTTGAAGAAACAGCCCTGCATGAGGGAGAAGGCACATTACAGCGTGCGAACGGGGCCGTCTCCCACCGAACGACGAAATAATGAAATAAACAAACAAATAAATAAATAAAGTTACATTGTAAGAGTCTCAGCCACAGGCATGTAATACTAGTGGGGAATTTAGTTTCCAAGGCAACTGAGCATCCAGGATTGCTGAAGCACAGAGCTGGGAAGAGCTTAAATATATATATTTTTTATGAGATTATATAAACGAATAAGGTAGATGAGGAAAGCGGTGTTGGTTATATAATCACTCCGGGGAAGACAGAGGTACATATTCACCTTTCTTGTGGACCCCATTTTAAATCCTCCATCCCAACGTTCCCAACGTTCATGGCACATTTTGAGGCCACGGTCGAGTGTCCAACATGGATCAGGTTGTTTACTTCCATTACTGCCTTTACGAGCAACTAAACACGTGATAAAAACACAGTGCCTATCCATAGCCGAAGGCTATGATTCTGCATAGCTAGCTAAGCCCAGCATGGCGATCCCTATCCCCCACCCCCCCCCAGCACTCAGAGTCCTGCATGCTTGCTGCTGCACACGCAGGCCCCTTTTCAGGGCTGGCCGGCGGGATTGGCGAGTGGCACGTTCCCCGAGCTGGCTGTCTGCTTTCCAGTAGCCAGTGGAAACGTGACAGTATGCATCGCGGCCGGCACAGCCAAATGAATGGTTTAGCGACGCATCTTAAAATGGGGAAGCAGGAATTTGAAATCTGAGTCATGATGAAAAATGCTCGGAAAAACCCCGATATCTTCAGACCGTGCTTCCATATTAAAAGATTTCCACCTCCTTGGGGAATCAGGAGGTGTGACCCCCAGAGCAGCGGCAACTACCCCGGCTGCTCGTTTAGTAGCAGGCAGGATGGCGTGTTGTGTGTAATGTTACACCTCCAGGAGGGGGGGTTAGACTCCTGTTCCTGTGGCGTTTACATGTCGTCCTCATCTCTGCTCCGGTTTCCTCTGGCTACTCCGATTACCCCCCTCAATCCGAAACATATGGAGAATTGGTGTCTCCCTGTGTGTTCTTGTTTCTGTGTGGGTGTGTGTGCGCCCCACAGTGAACTGGCATCCTGACAATGGTCTATGCACCCCCAGTGCGCAGCCCATGTGACCCTATTTCCTGTAATGGGTAAGTTATTAAGGATGGGGGGTGGTACTAAATCCCGTTAAGCAGGCCAAAAAGAAAGTTATGACAAATGTCATTAAACTGCAATTCAGACTGATTCTAATTTGAATATTAAGACGTGACTATGAAGCAGTGACTGGAATATATTGTAAAGCAAGGTAAGACACACTATGATTATACTGCTTGTGAAAAATATACAGGCAGATGAAAATACAAAAGCACATCGACGGAGTTAAATGGCAGAATTTTCTGTTGACATTGGGGACCAGAAAACTGGAACAGCACACAGGTCAGTCTCAGGTTTCAACTTGGTGCCAATTCTTCATTAAACACATACTGTACCTTGCTGTATAAATATAAAGTGTATGTGTTAGATCTAAGGAGTGTTATTTGGGCTGTGTACTCTGCTTGATAAATGACTCGTAGAACAGGCAGAACAGATAAATGACAATGAGACCTCTTGCGACCCGCTGGTGTTCATTATTGTTATTTTGCCAAAGAAAAAAGAGGTTGTGTTGAGATAAATCCGCAGTATAAGTGTTTTGAACATTTCTGCTTTGCTTTAGCAGAGACAAACGACCCAATAGCCCCCCCCAATATATATTATCTACTTAATAAGCTATTAATCATATTATTCAGTGTGTCTTTGTATAACTCTGCACAGAAAGGGCCAGAGCTTCTGTTTCAGGTCATCCTCATTTTAGATACACTCTTTTTTTATTTTTGACCGAAGCACTTACGCAGAGGAAACTAAATATTAAACTCGCAGCCTTAGAGATCACAGGGTCTTGCTCTTAATCTTCTCAGTTGATGGCCAATCCAGCCTTTGTGCACCCCGCCTGCCCCCGTTGGTATTCAGAATGCACTGATGCATCTTTTTCCTCATTATCGCTTAGTCGCTAGCGCTCACATTGACACTGCACATGGAGTCCAGCTTGTTGACAATATTGTGCCTTTTTAAACAAGTGTGGTCAAGTCAATCAAGGGGGGGGGGGGATTCTCAAACATCTTTAGTGGCTTGGCAGTAAGGATAGAAGAGACAGTATAACCTCTACCAAGACACCATTACGCTGGTGGATGGATGGATTTTAACTGTATAATATATGCAGAAAGATATATATGTTTTATTGACCAAGCGTTTCCATTATTTTTAACTGAACAAGTCAATTATGTACAAAGCGAGTTTTAAGAGTTTTTTCAGAAAATGCACATATGTTTTCTGAAGGCAATAACATGTAACAGCTTCACTTTTCTTCCGCTGGCTGAGGAATAGGGACGGTAGCAATTGGCAAAATATCCAAGGTTCCATGTTAATCTTGTCAATTTAATGCACTCATTAGATTGTCCATTAGATCTGGGAGCACATCAAGAACCATTCAGTGCACCGTTCCATGCAATGCAAGCAATTATGGCACCTTAATTCATTCTAGGTGATAATTTCACAACAATTGGGGCGATCCTGGCTGGAGGCCGAATGATCGAAGAGGAGCTTCTTCAGTGTTTGGCCATCAACCAGAATGCAATGTTGCTGCAACCTGCAGAGCCTGGAATTCCACAGCTGTTTGGTCTCAAAATAAAAACTAATAATTGTTTTATATTGATCCTGGGAATAGCCAGTGGGGTGACTATAAACAGTTGATGCTCCTAAGTGATCATTAAAGTGTTATATGTTTATGTTGAAATATCGGGAAGGGATGTGTCACATCCAGCCAAACACACACTGTGCTACAAACACCACAGTTTCCCTCCTGTGCTTTGCACATCACAAACAGAGAGGTCTGCATCTGCAGGTGCTCCCACAGATATATCTCGCTTCGGTTGTTGCTCTTCTACAAGGAGGCCGTGAGACTAGAGTCAGTCTTGCACCCTCCAGCTGTCCTAGCAAAGGAAGTGTCTTTGGCTCACCGTAGTGAGAAACATTTTCCCACTGTCCGAAGGTACGAACACTCTAACCTGATCGACCTTATCGATGTTCGTCTAATTCTGCAAATCCCCTCCACAGAGATATGCCTGAGGATGACATTTCCACTTCAGAACGTCGAAGACTAAAAGGGCGTTAAAAAGGCACTAAGATTTGCAGTACAGATGCAAATTATAGTTTTGCAGTTGCATGGCATGTAATTTGGTTCTCAGTGGTGTGTAATTCTTACAGGCTGACAGAGGTTAGAGGAATAGCAGGTCAGGCCGATGTAAATGAGAGGACATAAATGACATAGGGAAAATAACGAGGTCAGAGTGGTTCACGCCCAGCACTGATTGGGTTACAACAGAGCCACATTATAATTCTGTCTTTAGATAAGATGGAAATAGAGTGAGGGGGAGGGGTTGGGTGTGACATGCAAATAAGGCGTGACTGACACAAATAAGGTGGGCACGCTGGGCAGTGTTTACACGGGCAAAACTGTCTGGGAGCCAAAGGATACAAACGAGTGGGAGAATAAATATTAAAATAGAGTCAATGACTCTCAATATCCATCCATCCATTCATCCAGGCATCTTCCATAACAAGTCATCAGTTAGGCAATAAGGGGCAACTGTCATGCTGAAATCTATCCCAAGAAGGTGTGCACTTTTCAAGGCAGGAGTATGTCAGTGCAGTGCCGAACAGACAGTCACACTACGGGAGACTTAAATCCACCAACCAGCGTGTCTTTGGATTGCAGGAAGAATCCGGAACACCCACAGGAAACTGGTACAAACACTGGGAGAACATGTGAGCTCCGTACAGACGGCGCATAGAACGCGGAACATCCCAGGATCCTGCATCATTCTTTTGCAGAACTGAGTCTTTTCAAAGGCCAGGTACTGAACCTGGGGTGGAGAGGGGGGACGTCCTTCAGTTCATTCAGCATGATGGTCAGTAGTCGGT
>JAODLC010000113.1:958067-996093 GCA_026781145.1 Hippopotamyrus pictus
CGGGCTCAGAACCTCAAAATAGTCTTTAAGCTAACACCATAACACCATAATAAGAACACAAAATAACCTAAAATAACCTGTCAGCTACTGAGCTATTTCATAGCACAACAATGTCGTTTCACTATACATAAAGTTGGTTGTTTGCCTTTAAATAATATGTATTGAATTGTTTTACAGTATTGGTAGGTTTGAGATACCCAGTGCTAACATTTTTATTAGTCTATTACTCACCCGTGATAAATGAAGAATCTTCATAAATGAACTATTTCTAGAGCTTTATTCATTGTGTCATTGTGTGGATCACAATGCAAAAGTCACTGAAAGGCTCTTTTGAAGTTGGGTTGTTTTCGTATTGCGGACAAGTGAACCGCATCCTCGAGAATCACATGCGACAGTACTGCGTAGAGAATGGAAAGGAGATGACAATGGGGCAATAACAGGAATAGAGCTGTGTGAAACTCAGAACAGCATACAGACAAAGATTTAAGCCATTAGTCCAACGTGAATGTAACCCCCAATGTAAACTGTTATGGGACTATAATCATTCTGCATGGAGGAGCAGGTAAGGGCAAGTGTTACCATCTCCAGCCGGGGGGGGGGCATGCGGCCTACTGAGCCTCAGCTCTGTGACAGCTGAGGAAAGTAGAGAGCAGGAGCAAACTGGTAATTAATGAAATGGCATAAATTGTCTTATTGCATGAAGGTACATGGTAATTAGATATTAGTTGTTCAGCAACTCCGTGGATAAGTTTCAATAGTCATGTCCTTCCCTAATTACTAGGTAGCTAGCGTTGTGCTTGTTGTTAGCCATATACTGTAATGTTGTGCCTGTTTATTTAAACTAAGGAATGTATATGATTGTTTCTGGCTGTCAGAGTGTTTAAGTAAAAGCTTCTATAACAAAATGCTCTGGTCTCTCCTTTCCTCACCCATAGGAAAGGCATGTAAATTGTTCTTTAAAAGTACCCTGTTGGATAAACATGCTAACTGCAAGTTATGTTTATAGTCCTGGATTAAAGCGGCTGCCAAATGCTGAGTCTGAGGCTGATTAGCAGCCGGGTAAGTCTAGCGCTGTTTCTGTACAGAAGCCACTGGGGAGCCGGACGGCTCAGTTACAGCTGTCAAACACGGTGCCTGCGACTCTGTAACTCCCGGACCAGATCCGGCCACAAACAATGTTTGCGTATCGACCATTTTTATTTATTTATTTGTTTATTTGTTTTTTTGTTTGTTTGTAAAAAAAATGAACATTTTGACTATTGTCAGAGCCTGTCTAGAGTCTAGACACTAAGTCCTCATTCATTTCAGGCAGTTAAGGAACTCGGGAGCTACTGAAAATCTTGTAAGAGCTGTCAACAACCCCCACCTTCAATGCAAACTATATGTATCGGAAGCCCAGAGAGGCAATTAAGCGACTCACATAATTATTATCCTTTTACCCTAAGGAACGTGTACAAATCAGTCTCATTTCACCCTGTTGTACAGCCGGATACTTCAGGGGAACAATTGGATTGACAAGTACATGTCTATACAAAGGTATGACAAGTCCTTCATGGGACTGCAAGAAGCAGCCAGGTGCAGCCTCTTTAATCTCACTGCTACCTGCTCACCTCTAGAGGAGAAAGTGTTACACCTGCATAAAGCTCACTGTGGCTGATAGGGTAGGAAAATTCCCTTTAATAAAAGTGTACTTAATGGAGTTCTTTATTATTCATCAGTATACCAACTCTCAGTCCCTCACCCTACAAAATGCAAGAGAGAATTGTGCGGTTCCTTTGGGGTCGTAGAAGGAGGTCCCACAATCTGCAAATGAGAATAGCTCCTGACTGCCCAGTCATGGTGGCCATCTTGATTTTTAAAAATGCCATGACATTTACGACGTTGCAGTTTTGTGGGGGAAGCGTAAGACATGCGGCAGGTCATCTGCTTTTATGCATCATAATTAGCCAAATAGAAGCAATAGCTTCCAAAAAGAAACAGTTTTGTGAGTCGCCCATAAAAATGCAGTACACAAGATTAAAATTTGATTTATGCACTTAATCATAGAAGCAGACTTCTATTTGTCATGCATTCATTGTTTGGTAAACAATGAAGAGAATAGTGTTGAGACTTGTACTTGAGAATAACATATGATGCATTTGCATGGTATTGTGATTGGTGTATAAACCCTCATCACATGGGTTACATATGACTTGTATTAATAAAGCAGCACGTCCTGATTTTGCTTCTACTTATACTTACTTATATTTATTGTGTCTTTGGGTCAACAAGGGAGGGGCTTGCGTTTCCCTTCTTTAACCAACCAAAGTCTTTATCAAATGACGTCACCGCATTAATTTAATACCAGGGTTGAGTGGCATGGTGCAGATTTGTGAAGTACCTGTTTTATTGTGTATGCCATTTTTTAAGGGACATGTTAGATAAAATCATAGACAAAAATAACATTGGAATATCCTTACCTGCAAAGGCTCTACAAGGCAATATAAGGGTGTTTTTATTTCTTTGTGATGATGATTGATGATAATAATAATAATAATAATAATAATAATAACCAGCCTTGAACCAGCAGCCTGTCAATCACAAGCACTGAGGCTTAGCTTGCTGAGCCACATGCTACCCCCAGGCTGATAGCCGGATGGCTTTATGCCTCTAGCCTGAAAATGAGGGAAAAAACGGACCAATGCAGTGATGTCATACAATGAAGATTGTGATTGGTTAACGACATGAAATGCAAGCCCCTCCCTTGTTGATCCAGGGACATATAGAGGCTTGCGTGAGATTTTCCCAAAAGTAACCCACTTTACATCAATTCAGTAAAGTATCAGTTAAAGTACAAGAAGTAGTCCAATTTTTCCAAAGTCCATTTGAGAGTTTTCATTTTTCCAAAAAAATGAAATAAAAACAATTACAAAAGTCTTAGGTGCAACATCTGCTATATAATGGCTTTTACATCAACAGCAGAGAAAACCACACTTTTTTATTATTATAGAGACTATTTTACACTTCAGATTCAATTTCACATAAGACTTATTAATAGTCCAAAATATCATCATTATGCTATCATTTGAAATCAACAGAAAAAGCATGACATCACAATTTTATGTAGCATTTTCATGAAACCTAAATACAGTACAGCTCAATTGTAATAACTGTTAATTGCACTTGATTAAACTGCACTTGATTAAATTTGTTTTTTTTTATTATGATGATGATGAAATGCCATCTTTCAGACACGCTCTACCCTAGAGATAGAAAGAAAGAAAACTATATGCAATGGCGTCAGATAACGGACATTTTTTGAAGTGACTGGTATCACCCACTGCATCTCGTTGCAAGAAACTAAAGATTTACCAGGTGTAAATCAATTTTCCCTCAGTTATCAGGGGATAGCATCAGTGCGGCCCTGCATCTGAAATCCCACCCTCCCTCCCTGTTTTTTCCAAGTTGTTGGAAAAGAAACCGTTTGCAGCATTACTGTGGATTGCACATAGCAGTCAGTCACATACCCCTCTTCCGCATCACTTTCAATTACGGAAGAGTGTTCCGTACTACCCCGCTATCTTCCTGTTCTGCAATTATGACTCACAATGGTAAATAGTTGTGACGGGAGATCAATGCTGGGAAATTATGCTAGGAGAGAGTAAAGATCAGTGGAAAGGTGTGTCTGCATCGATTCGGCACACAGCATTGGTTCCTGTTAAAAAGGTTACACAGCAAAAGTGGCAGCGCTAATTTAGCACACGATTTAATGTAACATAAGACGTATAAAAACATTCATAGAGTCAAATGGATTCTCTCAGACTATAAATCAGGACAGTATGATTCTTGTCAGTTTGTTTGGTAGCAGTTTGTTTGCCATTACATTAATATATTTCCAAAAAATAAAAAAACTGGGAAAAAAAACAATGAGATATGATTTCTTTGCTTTGCAGTTATGTCTTCTGTGATGGAATGGAATACTGGGCAGTGGGCGTCCCCTGCCCTCTGCATTCTGGGATAGCTCTCAAGCTCACTGCTGTGCTCTACTGGCTAATGAATTCGAAGATGGATGGATGAATCGATGGATGGATGGATGGATGGATGGATGGATGGATGGATGGAAATACATAATGATTTCATGATGGGACAGGCTCCCACTGTGAAATTTCTGCAGTTTGTTGAATAGACTGATGGATGGACAAACATTTTAATTCATTTAAGATAATATAGTAAAATAATTCAGCATCAGCATTTGACATTGCCCATGTTCTGCCCATTAGAATGATATTTCTGAAATAAAAATGAACAGGTATTACTGATACAACTTTATCATCAGCCAAAAAAAAAAATTAAATATGTTCTTCTCAGAAAATATAAAATCTGTTTTGATTAAGTGTTATGGGATAATCCACGAAAATAACTGGAGATGTCTAGTAATACTTGTAGTAGCAGTTGACATTAATGATTATACAAATTCATCACACACTGTGATGAATTTGTGTCAACCAATTAAAAATAACCCTTACAATAACCCTTACAGCCATGTTCAACTGTAAAATGCTCGTCAGTATAATAGAAACTAAATTTCCAGAACACTGGTTGCTGATGTTTGTTTGACTGTAATACATGTTCATCCATCCATCTTCAGTACCTGTTCCTACATACATCATAAACATGTACGTTATTATGGTCTGTCTTGCCATTTAAGGTATCCTTGTGCTCCATGCTTCATGGGACAGAAGCCTGGTTACTATTCACAATCATGGTAAATGTGGCAGCTTTAATCAGATACTGCATATCTTTCATCTGTTTTCCTGTCTGACTCACCAATTTTGGCTTTCAACATAATCGAAGTTCTTTTGTTTTAAAATACAATCTGTTATGTCCACATTAATGATCCTATTCTTGGCTGTGAGGATCCAGACTTTGAGCCTGGCTGCAAAACAGGATTCTGTCTCTTGTTAGCAGTATGTCTGTCATTAAAGTACTCTATAAACATTCAACAAGCGCTGCATTAGTGGAATGGTGTTTTCCGTTAAAAACCCCAATGGACACAGAATGCTGATGTATCTGTAAGGAATGGTACATTGTGTCAGTCTCTTTAATGCATGTCAGACTGGATAAATGGGTAACATAGAAAAGCTACCTTCTGTATCATGTCCATCATGGGATAAATTCTAAACTTTATTTTCATAGTGTGAAAGGAGCCTGATGTGGACCCTGGGGGAGCGAGCACGCCGGGTCTAGGTGAGAAAATGATGCTGTATGTGTCACTGTCCCTGGATACAGAAACACGTCTTGAATGGGTGCCTCACCTCTAACCCAGATGCCAGGTTTTCTCAGTTTCATGTATCCAGTGCCATTTCTGCTGTCCTATACAGTATCCAATCCAATCCAATCCAGCTTTATTTATAAAGCACTTTAAACAACCTGTACAGGACCAAAGTGCTGTACAGTAAGTAAATAAATAAAACAAAAACATAAAAAATAAGAACAAAATAAAAAAACATAATAAATATCAGATCTAAATTAAAAACAATATAAAAGAACATATAACTAACTAAAACAATCAAAAATAAAAGAGCTAAAGCAAACATCTCATAAGGTGTCAAAGGCCAGGGTATAGAGATGGGTTTTTAGAAGTGATTTAAAAACAGACAGAGAAGAGGCCTGTCTAATCTCTAAAGGCAGATCATTCCACAGTTTGGGAGCTGCTACAGCAAAAGCATGGTCTCCTGTAAGTTTACGCTTAGTCCTGGGTACACTCAGGAGCAGCTGATCGGCTGACCTGAGAGAGCGGGTGGGTGTATAAGGCAGTAGCATCTCTGAGAGATAGGATGGGGCAAGGCCATGGAGGGCTTTAAAAGCAAATAAAAGAATTTTAAAATGAATCCTAAAAGAAATGGGCAGCCAGTGGAGTGAAGCTAAATGGGGGATATGTGCTCAAACTTCCGAGTGCCAGTTAAAAGATGAGCGGCAGCATTTTGCACCTCTGGAGGTGAACGATGGATGAAGCACTGACCCCTATATAAAGTGCATTACAGTAATCCAGCCGGGCGGTCAAAAAGGCATGGATTACAATCTCAAAGTGTTGCCGGGTAAGAATTGGCGTTATTTTAGCCAGCTGCCTCAGCTGGAAGAAGCTCGATTTTACGACTGCCTTAATCTGACTGTCAAACTTGAGCTCAGCGTCCACGTTAACCCCCAGGTTCCTGACAACTTGCTTTTTATACTGGTCCAAGGAATCTAAGTACACACTGGGGGTCTCAGTAGGGTTACCAAAAACCATCACCTCAGTCTTCTTATCATTAAATTTTAAAAAGTTAAGAGCCATCCAGGCTTTAATGTCATCGAGACACTGAAGTATTGGCTGCACAGAGTACGTGCCTTTTTTCTTTAGAGGGACATAGATCTGACAGTCATCAGCATAGAAATGAAATGCAATGCCATGTTTTCTCAATATAAAACCAAGAGGTAGTAGATACAACGAGAAGAGGAGGGGGCCTAGAACTGAGCCTTGTGGGACACCAAACAGTAGAGGAGCGGAATGGGACACATGGTCCCCAAGACTGACACAAAAGGTTCGCTCTGCCAAATAGGACCTGAACCAGTCTAGTTCTGTGCCTCTGAGACCCACCCATTGCTCCAAACGAGAAAGTAAAATGGCATGATCCACTGTATCAAACGCAGCTGTCAAGTCTAATAATAAAAGAACAACACATTCACCAGAGTCAGTAGCTAAGAATATGTCATTAAAAACTTTTAAAAGGGCTGATTCAGTGCTGTGTAAGGATTCAAAACCCGATTGGAAAACCTCTAAAACCTTTTCCTTTTCCAAAAAGGATGTCAATTGACTGTGAACTATCTTTTCAATAATTTTAGAAAGAAAAGGCAGTTTGGAGATAGGCCTGTAATTTTCAAGAACCGTGGGGTCAAGAGAAGGTTTCTTAATCAGCGGTTTGACTACTGCATGTTTAAAATCCATAGGGACCACACCTGACAACAAACTGTGATTGTGTGTATCAATCAAAAGCGTGTACACACTCCATTTTACCTCTGTTATTCGCCTTATAGTAAAAGGCAATGAAGGAATGCATATCAGATATTGCCAAGACCAAAAGAAGTGTCAACATCTGCTAATTTTCTCAAATTGTAGTCTCTTCAAACAGCCCCCTTTTGCTTCACTGATAGCATTGCAGACTCCTGACATTCTTTCAACCAGCTTCCAGATGTAGCCACCTGGAATGTTTCTCCAACAGTCCTGAAGGAGTTTCCACAAGTTCTGGGCAGAAATTGGCTTCCTTGCTCTTACTCTTTGATCCAGCTCATCCCAAGCCAGCTCTATAGGGTTTAGGTCAGGGAAGGGGGGGGGTTGTGGGGGCCAGGTCATCTGTCACAGCACTCCATGTTTTTCCTTCTGAACAAGTTAAAACTTACCAATAATGTCGAGGTGTGTGTGTGTGTGTGTGTGTGTGTGTGTGTGTGTGGATTATGTTTATATTACATTGTGGGGACCAAATATTGCCCACAATGTAATAAAAACCTGTGTTTTGACATTGTGGGGGCCACAAAAAAACTAAAAATGTCAAAAGTCTCATATTTTGTTTGGATACTTATGGTTAAGGTTAGGGATGGGTAGGGGTTAAGGTCATCATGTTGGGATTATAGTTTTCCCATACAAATGAATGGAGAGTCCCCACAAACACTTAATTACAAACCTGTGTGTGTGTGTGTGAAATCTCAGTCAGGCATGCAGAAAATGTCATCGTTATACCGTTGCTTTCTTAGCCAGTGCTCTTCAGCAGAAATGTGCCAGATAATCAGGGAATATCCTGGGCTTCTCAGGCCGTCTGGGCCGAGCTGACTGCTTGGGGTGGGAAGCCGCAGAAGAAGGCTGAGTACAGGCACCTCCTTCATTTCCACACAGCATTTTAATATTCAGCAAAGCTGCCTTGTTGGGACTGCAGGACACTGACAGATACGAGACGTGCCGGATGAAAATGAGCCTGGAGCCTTTCTGGGAAACTGGAGTCCAAAGTGGGAAAAAATACAGCTGAAAATTCTGTAGACTGACCAATTCAGCATTAAGCAGTTGCAGAAATGGTACTGTCGGTGTTACACTATCACTTTAAGCTGTTTATTAATATAAAATCGACTAGTAAAAACTGTGAAAGTACTGTAGCATTAGTAGTCTAACACTAGAGTAATAATAATAATTTTTAAGGTGTTTCTGTCTCTGCCCTACTGTACATGTGAGGAATTTGCATGTTCTCCGCATGTCTTGGAGATTCCTCTGGGTTCTCTGGTTTCCCCCATGGTCGAAAAACATGTCGAGGTGAACTGACATTACCTCATTGTCTGTACGTACACGTGTGTAAATGGTGTGTGTGTGTGAGAGAGAGAGAGAGAGAGAAAGAGAGAGAGAGAGAAAGAACGCTAAAATGCAGGACTTCAAGAAATAAAAGTATTTCTTCACCTGAACAATTGGCAGTACATACCTGATACAGGTAAAGGTATATCTTGCACACTTAAAGGTATATTACCTTTAGTTTGTTTATTTGTGTTTAGTAGTAGTTTTGTGTTTGTGTGTGTGTGTGTGTGTGTGTGCGTGTGTGTGGATTATGTTCATATTATATTGTGGGGACCAAAAATTCCCCAAAATGTGATAAAGACCTGCTTTTCTGACCTTGTGGAAACCATTTTTCAGGTCCCCTCAATCAAAGACATTTGGATGCAATCAAAAAACTAAACATGCTAAAAGTCTCGAATTTTGATTGGTTACTTATGGTTAAGGTTAGGGCTGGATAGGGGGTAAGGTTATTCCCTGTCCAGAGTCCGTAGCATACAGGATAGGCTCCAGACCCCCTGACCTTGCATAGGAGTAGCGGGTACAGAAAGTGAATGGAAGGTAGAAAAAGTATATCTGCATATCTTGTTTTGATTAGAAGACTTTTTTTATTGTACTTTGATTATAATTCATTTGCCGTTTTTTTTGCATACATTACAGGCTACAGCAGCATGTTATTCTGCTTCTCAGAAGGCCAGACATGTAGCCTATTAGCTGAAACAGAGAGTGATGGAAATTTAACCAATGGTGGAATGGTGGATCAGTGGTAGAAATAAAGATCAATGGAAGATATTTCTTAATTTATGCTTCCTCCTGTAAAATCAGCTTTTATCTACCTTGTGTAATATCTTTCCCATTGCAGGATTTCAATTTTCCAGCATAATTCTTTAGGACAAGGGTGTCAAACTCCAGTCCTGGGAGGCCGGAGTCCTCTGTAGCTTAGTTCTTTCCTATTCTACCACAAATGAGCTGTGTGGTAATTAGCACAAGGAGTTGAATCAGGTGTTTTAAATGAGGGTAAACCAAAAACTGTGCAGGGCTCCGGCCCCCCAGGACTGGAGTTTGACACCCCAGCTTTAGAGAATGAATTAAGGTTTATTTCTGGGCGTCAGACATAAAAAATAAAGACCCAGAACCTAAATGGGTAGGTTTACAGCATCATAAAATGTCGGCTGCTGGTTTGCACAAATGCCCTAACAAATGTTTAGTTATCCCAGCCAGCTCAGGGCAGATGGCAGGGAGACACCCTGAACAGGATATCACTTCTTTGCAGGGCAAAAGCACACACACACATTATGGGCAATTTGGAGACCATTATGAAGTATTTACAGCTAAAGTTGTCATAGTCTGCAAGGTTGGGAGTGAGACGCTGCTGGATAGTTTAATATCACTCTTGAAAAACACTGAATTGTATCACATTTCTTTCCATTATTTAATGGTCATTGTACTGTTGTGTTTAGTCAAATATTGGATCGAAACCAAGAAATTGCAAGGTAACAATGGTATTACTTGCTGTATCCCTTACAGCTGAGGCCAAAAGTTTACATACACCTAGTGTAGAGTAAAGACTTTAATACTTGCTGTTTCAGAACGTCACATATGTCATGTTACCATGCATTTTGACCCACTGAAAATCTGATATCGTAAATGAAGGCTGAAATAAGTCTGTCTCTTAGCTATCATGTTGAATTCACCTCTTATGGAAATAAAGTAGATATCCTGATTGGCTTCACACAGGAAATGTATGGCAACATCTGCAATTGTGACATATTGAGTTTGAAAATTTTAGCCTAGGTGTATATGAAGTTTGGAAATTTTTAGTTGCAGTGATTTTATTGTTGTGCCGTTCACGTGAGCATGACAGTTACTTGATCACTAGATATGAGAGTTGTAACTGTGTTTATAAATTTAAGTGTTTTTTTTTTCCATGTACAGATGATCAGATCATTAGGGGAGTAAAAGGTGACTGTAAATTCAGGGGCTGCTAACCTGATTCCCTAGAAGGAGGTTTTCTTGTTGATTGTGGGGGACCCACCCACAGTCGATTACACAGACGTGCGCACAGTCACCTCTGCCCCGGTCACGTTCCTTGCAAAGCCACAGATGACACGCTCATCTCCTCCTTCATTTTCACTGCTGATCTGTGTGTCCATGACAACTATAATTGTGGTTCTGAAGTTCATGCCAAGGGCCATTTATATTGCCGGGCAGCCGTGAAATGTTGACAGTGCCGATGCTGCTTTTGTTGCAAGACGGTAGGGCAGCCATGATTAAAGAGTCGCAAAAAAGGAATAAGGATGGAGTAAAAAACTCCACATGGGTCTGGGAGGGTTTCTCTAGGTAAGAAGTATAAATAAATGATGCCATTGTTCAGCTACTGCTCAGTTTCCCCCATAATTGTGCACAGGGAGGTTTCTTGGCCTGTTACGGTTCCTTGGGCTGTGTATTTTACCTGAGATCAGGACGGCTGCTCCACCCCGAGAGAGAGCTCCTTGGCTCAGGTGCCAGCATAGCCTAGTCCTACTCTTTGATCAGCAAGTTTAGGCGGAATGTGGGCAGGCATAGCAATCTCCCTTGTGTCAAAATATCCCTAAGCATGCTAAGCGACTACTCCCAGACCTGGGCTGTTTGTCATTTCCATTGCAAAAGTTGTTTGCTCTTGTTTTTATCACAGAAACAGCCTTGACAAGACCTAATTTGACACCAAAAGGGACTGCAAGCTTGATTGACTCTGCATTTTCTTGCCCTGATTGATCATTAGATCTGGCTGTAATGCTGGATGTGTGAACTGAGTTTTCCTTTTCATGTGATGATATTTAGTTAATACAGGTACTTAAGCACAGAATGCTTACAGAGGTAACATCAATTCTCTTTCTACTTTGTCAAAAAAACACTCAACAACATGCCTGATATTAGGTTAGTGACAGATCTTGGCCTTCGTTCTGGTTTTTAAAAGACTTATAGCCTGTGAGTTTTTAATGCTTTAATTAATTTAATTAAATAATTAATCTAAGTTCTGAATACAAATGCATTTCAAGACCAGTAAAATATATATATATATATTTATTCTTAATCCAAAGTATTCCGTAGCACTGTTTGTTAAGCTCAATTTCTTTTTTTCGTCTCATATGCGATGAACAAATGATTCGGTGGGAAAAGCAATGTATATGAAAAATAATAAATATATTTTGGTTGGTTTGCTACATGTAAATGTAGTCTTTATTACTGTTGTCAACTTAAAGTCTTAGAGCCATACCTTATGTCAAACTGTCATCAAACTAAGCTTTTTTTGTGGCTATAGTTTCAAAAACAATATTTCTTGCTTATAACCCTGAAAAAAAACTTAAGAGACTAAAAATAAACACAATTTTACACCATACCAATATGGACTTTCTAAAAGCATTGACTACAAAAACTAGGCATTTCTTTGCAGCTGTAAAGACTTAATTATTTGGGCACATACAGAAATTCATCTGTAATCTGTAATCCTATATTGGATAAGAGAATAGATGCCAGATTGATGGATGGCTGGATGGATGAGTAGATAGATGGGTGGATGGATTGATGGCTGGATGGATGGGTGAGTGGATGGATGGATGGATGGATGGATGAATGGGTGAGTGGCTGGATGGATGGATGGGTGAGTGGATGGATGGTTGGATGGACGGCTGGGTGGATGGATTGATGGCTGGATGGATGGGTGAGTGGGTGGATGGATGGGTGAGTGGATGGATGGATGGATGGGTGAGTGGATGGATGGATGGATGGATGGATGGATGGATGGGTGAGTGGATGGATGGATGCAATTAGTAATAAAAAACAAATAATGTACCGTAAATAAGCACCAATGACTCTATGAACGTGATAGTGAACCTTTTGCTATATACTCACTGATAACTTTATAACCAAAGAATTTTCATGAGAGGACTGATTAGGAGCATCCAAAATTCATGCCCGTCCTCCAGTTTTTCATAAAATTATTTTAATTTTATATAGTCCAGATCTTTTTCAGAGAGTAAAGTAATAATATTAGTAGGTTATGCAAATGCCTTTCTCCCTCATATTTTTGAGTTAATTTGAATAATGGAAATTCTTTGTAGCATGACTTTCAAGCTGTTTGAATTTACTATTCTGTGCCTTTAATCAGGCAATTTCTTCTTATCATACCACAAATTTTCAACAACACTCACGTCTGGCATGAGGGACATCCATATACATATACTGTATGTCTGTCTTCTGATTTCTTATGAGACCCCTTAGTGCTTTACAATGCAGTGGAACTGAAATCACTCTATCTCACTGGCAATCACAGCTTTACACTGACTGGAATATTCATGTTCATCATGTCATGTGCTGTGGTGACCTGCACCTACTGAGGTGTGGTTGTCAGGATCAGTCCCGGTCCTGCTCTGTCCCCTTCTATATATCAGTTCTCCGTTTGGCCAGCAGGTGCCATCCTATTTGGTGTTGTCCTTATATGTTTCACCTGTTCCTTGGGCCACCACAGAGCTTAATGTGCTGAGTGTGTCATCTACGTTTCCCTTTTGTTGTGGGTTCGAGGCTATGTTTATATTTTGACACTTATGTTTGTTTGCATGTCCCGTGTTTATGATGTATGTACAGAGCCCCAGAAGGGACGTGGAGGACAAGAAAAAAATTAGTGGTTGAAAAAAATAAAATGGACTTTTGCGAGATATCGCAAAGGGTTTTGCGGATGCAATACTTAATAATAACAACTGTATGGTGCCCATTTAAAGTACAAGCGATACAATTAATGGATGAATAAGTATAAACCTAAATGATACTGTCATGTTCAGTTAATTGAGCTTTAAGCATTAAACTATGGGGGGCTATGCACACCATGTAACTTTAATATTATGTGTTTTTATACATATTTATTAATAACTGCACTGTGTCTATTGGGCTTTTGAAGGCGTAATGTACAAACAAACATTGAAATATTTAGTAAAATTTGTCCGTACAGGAAGCTGGAAAATCAAGGGGTGTTGCTTGCTTTTGCTTAAAGATATTATAGCTGGAAAACTGCACGTAAAGCCAACTGTAGTACAGTGTCATAATTAAGGTTAAACCCGAACCCCCTTTCAGGTATACCTACAGTACCTGGTGTTTTCGCTTGCTGATGGATATGCGGATCTATACTGAAATTCCCGAAAGCGGGTTCAAGTTTACACCTTAACACCAATACCATGGTAAAGTTACCTGTAGCTGCCTTGCTTAAAGTCACTGGCGGTGAATGGACACAGTGCAATCATTAATAAATATGTATAAAACACATAATATGAAAGTTACATGGTGTACATTGTCCCCCATAGTTTAATGCTTAAAACACACTTTACTCTGGACATGTCTGAATGGTTTACGTTTATACTTATTAGTCTATGAATAAATTCTATCTCCATGGCCCTTCCAGCCCTTCTGTGGTGGCATGGTGTTGCAGTGCTTAGCATTGTTGCCTCACACCTCTGGGACCAACCTCTGGCAGTTTGATTCTCTGTGTGTGGAGTTTGCATGTTCTCCTCATGTCATCATGGGGTTTTCTCTGCTTACTGGAGTTTCTCCCCACAGTCCAGAAACATGCTGAGGCTGATTGAAGTTACTAAATTGCCCATATGTGTGTGAGTGAGCGCATGGTGTGTGAGTGTGCCCAGCGATGGATTGGAATCCCATCCTGAGTTGTTCCCTGCCTTGTGCCAGTAGCCTCTAGGATAGGCTCCAGACCCCCCTCCCCCCCCCCCCCATGACCCTGAATAGGACAAACAGTTTCAGAAAATAAATGGATGGATGTCCCTTCTGGGACTCCATATGTATTTGTGTTATGGTTTGTTGTTATTTTTCCGTTACTCTCAGTTTTGTAACAATCTTTCCCTTGTTTTCTAGTCTCCCCTGCCGTTTGATCCTTTCTCATTGATTATCCTTACCTGTGCTTCTTCATAGTGATTGTTACTGGCAACACCTGTCTGTTTTTTATGCTCATCGTGTCTGTATTTAAATGCCTTCCCTTGCTTTATTGTTCAGTCGGCCTTTGTTGCGGTTCTGCTGTAGTTGTTACAGTTTAGCTGTTCCTGTATTGGTCCCTGTGCTACTCTGTTCCAGTGTTGCTCCCTGCTTTAATTCTCCCTGTCCATGTTTAGACCCCTCGTAGTTCCTTTTGTTTCTTGATCCCTTTTGTTTCTTGTTTTTGAGTTAAAGTCCCCAGAAAAGAAGTTAAACAAAGAAGTTGTCTTTACCGATTGATAGATTAATTGACTAGATCGTTGTAAAACATACATTTTTTCATACTTACTGTACTTGTCCTATCCAGCGGTGCAGTGGTCTACAGCTGACCCAGGAAACAATGGGTGCAAGGCAGGGAACAACCCAAGACGAGATGCCAACCCATCGCAGGGCGCTCACTCCATTTGCACACGCATTCACAGCTATACTGTCAGAAAAAAGGGTGAAGTCCATGGTGCAATTTTGTACCTCAAGGAACAAACAACATTAATGTATGTAATGGACAATTTGCTAACTCCAGTTTACCTTAACATGTTTTTTTCATGGAGAACATTAAAACTGCACACACATAAGAGACAGGATCTCCTGCTTAGCCAGATAGCTAGTGAGATTTAAGGTGGTTTGGGCTAAGTGTAAGTGCATGAAGATAAAGTCCATTTAAATTGTGGTACCTTAAGTCAGACAAGTTATCTGGCTGAGCAAGAAATCCTGCTTTGTGAAACAGGATTTTGTCACCTTCAGTGATTGCATAAAAAAAACATGAAAACACAAAGGAAATAAAATATTAAGAGACACAGCTTCAAAAACAAACGACACCACCTATTAAAATGACAATAGATTCATTTTGTAATTAAGGTAACCCACTTTGCTCGGCTAATACACTGCATCATTTAAAAGTCTGACAATATGTAGTTGGCAAGACCCACTTGAAAAACAGGGAAATTGTGCAAGGAACAATAGAATAATTAAGTCGGCTATTAGCATTGATTTAATTATTTTCGAAAACAGGAGGTTTTAATTGACTAATTTGCAAGACAAAAGGCATTGGGATCGGGGGATGGTAAGATGATCATAAGAGCAGCTAATATCACTGCACTCATGGGGCTTCTGTGGAAGCGTACAGTGTCTGTGGAAGCATATCTGTGGAAGCGTACCTCGGCGCTTTCTGCTGCCCGTTCAGCTTTCATGTTTTTCATTGTGTCTCCCATGTTTTGCCCTGGGATGTTGGACAGAAAGAACCCCCCCCCCCCCATAAAGTTTGTCTCCCTGCTGAATGTAAACAATAATAAGTATGAGTTTGGCCTTAGAGAATGAGAGTTTGGCCTTTGGACGTAGAGAATGAACGTATGGATATAAACTGTTAAATAAGCTGATGTTTCGCCAAAGAAATCCAGTTCTCTTAATCTGTAGTAAAAAAAGGTGGTTGTTTATTTTTTGTCTTTTTTTTAACTATGATCCTGTGCGATTATGTGTTCCTGGCAGAGAAACCTTGAAACCGTTTTTTCATTGTTTCTTTTAATTCACTTAAACGAAAAGTTAGCCAGAAATTTCATCAGGCTGTACAGTGTTTCTGTGATATGTAAACACCTCTAACCACCTCATGCTGCTGATGATTAAAAAAAAAATCTATTGAAATTTGTTTCATGGTTAGAGGTAAAAGGTCATTTTTTAGTCAAAATACATTTATTGACTGTGTACTGGAAATTCAAATCAATAATGGAAATTCATGACAAATTCTGTATTTTATTTGTATAGATCACTTGCTCTGACTTATAATTTGAGCATTTTTAATGTGCAATGAGTTTCACAGCATGTGCCAAATAATCCTTTTTTGTACTAAAATGTTTAAAAGCCCTGAAATTTGATGTTAACAGAGTCATCAGTCATACTTTTCAGTCTCCATACATTTACACGTTTGGCATTTGTCTGTTTTTTTGTTGTGGCCCATTTTTAGGAGTAGTTGCTATGGTAACGTGCCATGGAAAAGCCAGACTGTTTTCCCTGCATATTTTATGCATTTTTTTCCTCATGAAAAATAAAAGTTGGAGCTCTCCAGCTGGTTTGGAGCCTGTATCACCTCTGCCAGCCTCTATCTCTTGCTGTCCGCCACTAGATCCCTTAACTAGTAGATTCAATTTTTATTTTTTTTTCCCCTGTCGCCTGTGAAATCAGCAACTTCAGAACTTACCGATACCTGCTAAAGCTCCGCTTCTCACAGCACCATAATATTCTAGGAGGACCGGAGTGACAGGGATATGCCAAAATGGCCACACGGCGCTAAAGGAGCTGCATTTGTTTCAAAAAGCCTTTGCAGCATGTTAAGGTCCTAAGAGGTGAAGTGCTGTTGTATCGTTGGGAACAGTGACCACAGGTATTTAAAAACTAATAACTAATAACTGCAATTAATTACTATTGTAGAGGTTTTGCATGGGTGTAAATTTATGAGACCAAGTTCAAATGCCAGAATAGGACCAGCTGCCTAACTGCACACCTAACTGTAATTACTCTGTGCTGCTTATATAATGAAAGAATCAGTTTTTCTTGTTAAGCCTGTAAGAAGAAGATTATTACAGTGCCCCTGTGAAAAGAACAACTTCGTCAGAATTGCTATGTGCATATGAATTTTTTATTCTAGTTTGTAATTCATGCTGTGACTTACTTGTCCTTGTAATTACCAGAATATGTTGTTCAACATTTTTTTTTAGGTTTTCAGGACAGTGTTTTCTTTTGGGAACCATTTATTTTGCTAATCAAAACTAAATTAAATTGAAGCCTTTAGTATTTTTCCCCGCTGCTCTGGGCAAAACAGTCAGGAAAACTTATGATAATTACATATTTTTCCCCCATTTTAAGCATCAGCGCATTCAGTGATGTGGAATGTTTTATACCCCAGCTACAGGAGCTGGAAGAGAACATGAAAACGAAAGGGAACAGCTAGTGGAGATGGGAAATACTCCTGAAATGTCGCCAGGGCGGGAGGGACTTGGGGTGGGGGGGGGGTGAGTCGGCAGCGTGGGGAGAGACGGATGACTTGGCCCCATGGCTCTCTCTCCGACGTGTCATTAGCTCGACTAATTGGATAATAATGATTCTAATTTCCATGAGGGGCAGGGTGGGAGTGGTGGCGTGTGGGAGCCACCGGAGGACAGTCACGTCCCAAAACAGGGCGCTCCAGACCCCCCCCCTGGAGCCAGAGGGAAATGCAGGAAAGGATTATGTGTGATGGTGGCCCAGGCTGCCACAAACACCATGTCCAGCAATGTGGGGAGGGGAACATCAGCCATTTCAGTGGAGCATGGGGAAAATATTTTATGAACACAATAAGAATTGGCTATTTTGTTTCTCAAGGTTACATGATTTTCTCTATGCTTACCGATGTACAAGAAGCAGTACACCATTATGTAAGTAAATATGAACATTTATATGCATGCATGTAAGTACAATTCAATATTTGAATATAATTATTCTTAGCTGTCATCAAAAAGCATCCATTTGATATGTCCTCCAACAAGAGGTTCGGTTGAGGGTTGTTTTTCTGTTCTGGGGATAGTCTGACCCTCTGCTTATACTGAATAGTTGTTCCTATTATGTAAAATCCTTGAATTTCAGGAAACACAGACACTGTTCACATTGTTTGCATTTATTCCATTCTGCTTTTATCTCCTCTCCTGAACTTTAAAGACATTGAAGAAATATGTTTTGCAGATTCCACATTAAGCAATAAGACATTACTGAAGTTGGGAAATTAAGTTTTTGCCTGTTTTAAAACTTAATGCGAATGGGTCACATTGGGTTACAAGACACAGGTGTTCAGTGGTTGCATAATGGCTTCTCAGACTGTTATTGTTGTTTTACGAGAAGACTGGGACGAGGTAGGTGCAGTAATTGCATGAAAACTGGAACTATGGGACTTCTCAAAATTAACACTCCTGTCCAGTCATCTCCAACAACTGCTTATGTAGCTAAGGCTTTGGTGACAAGGATCATCGACCTATTCCTACAGGGACAAACGAGTGCATGGCGAGACTCGTCTGGCTCTGTGGCAAAACGGCTTGATTGAGGAAAAAAAAAACTATGTAGGCCTCATTTTCATATACCATGTCCATGGTAAAAATTTCGATCCACCAGAATTCACCATGTCGTCAAACACTGCCCTGTGATCTGTTTGGGTGATCTTTGAAGATTGATCATTGAAAGTTATTTACCTGACCACTTACGGGCATATAGTCACTGGATGTTTTCAAAGACACAGGGCAGAGAGGAAACCCCAAATATTCAAAGGGATGATGCAAGTTTGCATGTGAGCCAGGAAATAATACAGCCATGGTCTTCTGAATCTTGCTCCAGCTTTTGGGATGACATTTTATGGACAGACCAGAAAAGTACACTATATGGACAAAAATATCGGGACATCTGGTCATTACACCCACAGGAACTTTTATGACATCACATTCTAAGTCCATAGGCATCAATATGGAGTTGGTCCTCCCTTTGCAGCTAGAACAGCTGCCATTCTTCTGGGAAGGCTGTCCACAAGATTTTGTGTCTGTGGGAATTTTTGTCCGTTCATCCAGAAGAAAATTTGTGCAGTCAGGCACTGATGTTGGACATGAAGGCCTGGCTCGCAATATGTGTTTTAGTCTGTCCCAAAGGTGTTCACTGAGGTTGACGTCAGGATTCTGCAGATCAGTTAAGTTTTTCCAAACCAAACTCATCCAACCATGCCTTTATGGTTCTTGTTTTGTGCAATGGGGGCACAGTCATGTTGGAACAGAAAAGGGCCTTCCCCAAACTGTTCCCACAAAGTTGGAAGCATAGAATTGTCCAAAATGCCTTGGTATGCTGAAGTATTAAGAGTTCCCTTAATGGAACTAAGCGGTCTAACCCAACTCCTGAAAAACAACCCCATACCATTATCCCTCCTCCACCAAACTTTATTGTTGCCATAATACAGTCAGGCAGGTAACGTTCTCCTGGAAACCGCCAAACCCAGACTCGTCCACCAGACTTCCAGACAGAGAAGCGTGATTCGTCACTCCACAGACCACGTTTCCACTTCTCCAGAGTCCTGTGGCACTGTGCTTTACATCACTCCATCCAACGCTTGGCACTGCGCTTGGTGATGTGAGGCTTGCATGCAGCTGCTCAGCCATGGAAGCCCATTCCATGAAGCTCCCAGTGCACAGTTTTTGTACTGGGGTTAATGCCAGAGGAAGTCTGGAACTCAACAGAACGCTGGTGACTTTTACACACTATACGCCTCAGTATTCAGTGACCCCACTCTGTTACTTTATGTGCTACTTCATGCCTGAGTTTCTGTTGTTCCTAAACACTTCCACTTTACAATAATACCACTTACAGTTCACTTATTGCAAAGGTGAAATCCTATGACAGTACCATGCTTGTATTCACTGAGCTCTTCAAAACATCACAATCTTTCAGAAATGTTAAACCTGACTGCATGGCTAGGTACTTGATTTTATACACCTGTTGCAATGGGTGTGAATGAAACATCTGAATTCAATGATTCAGAGGTGTGTCCCAATACTTTTTCCCGACAGTGTGTATGTATTTACTCAGATGATTTTGGCTCTATACCTGCAAATCACATTACAAAATAAGTGCTTTGAGGCTTACCCACCTTAACAAGGATTACATTTGGATGCTTTTTAAGATGTTAATCAGCAAAGAGTTACCTGATTAAGTTTGCTTTTTCTCTTCAGCTCACTTATCAGATTGCTTCAGGATGGTAACTTTACATATGATGTTTCTAATAATTGTGGTTTACGTCTTATACTAACAAGTCAGTTGAACATAAACTCACTACCTGAGCCACAGAACTTACAGTATAATTAGAATTTTAAGGTGATGTACTTGTTTTCAAATCACCTGCAATTTTAAGTCCTACACCACTATGCTTTAAACCACTAAATATTTAACAGAAAAGATTTTAATTTGATAAAAACAAACCTTTTCATTTTTCTCTGTGTGTATGTGTGTGTGTGTCTGTGTGTGTGTGTGTGTGTGTCCCCACAACGTGACAAAAACCTGTCATTTTGATGATGTGAGGACTGGTACTTATTGAACATTTTTTCAGTCCCTACAAAGATAACCTCAACTGACCATTCATAGGTCCCCACAAGGAGAAACTCAATTTTATAAAAATCTTGGACTGCTGCCCTTCGATAAGGATATCCCACCATCTGCTCTCCATGCCAACGCCGGAGACATGGTGGTTCCTTTCAAAGTACAAGTAGCTTCTCCTAATCAGAGAACAAGCAGTAAGAAGATTAATCTACTTGAAGATGAGGGAGATGTCATAAGGAGCTGATCATATGCAATAAGATTCAATCATTTTCAGGTGTTTTATATACAAAAACCACATCCTATCCAGGGTCACTCCCACTTGATCTGCTGTGCTTCCTGTGGTAGAACACAAGCTCACTGCAGTACAGAATAAGATTTATAAAAGATGAATGGAATTCTGTCCCCCCCCCCCCAAAAAAAAAAAAATGCAGCTCTGCAGGATTCAGCGTTCACTATTGGGGTCTCACTCTAATCCATATTCCCTCAGGAAAGTTTGTGTTATTGTAATGAATCATGCCAAGCTCCAGGTGCAGGGCGCTCCAGAACCATTTATTGGACAAAACCCGAACACAGTCCGAACCCGTAAATCAAAGAAGCAGTCAGAAGTCGCTATTTCACTTGGACAGATCAGAAGCTGATCTATAATGCAAAAACAAGACAAGAAATCAGGCAATGGGTCAAAAGACAGAACTGGGAACTAAAGAAACCAGCAGTGTGGAGTCAAACGGACAATAGCTCACACTGAGGTGTGCTGGACCAAAGCATTATTTGCCGGAATAAAAGGGAAATAAGTTCCAGGTGTGTTTAATAAACAGGCATTGAAGCTCGAGGAAGGGTAACCGCTAGACCTGGCCTGGATTTCGGATCCGGAGGTAGATTGGCTGGTGGCCATGACTGTCGTCCTCCAATTAGAAAGAGCTGGTCAGATATGAACTGTGGACAACTGGGGACAAACTGACCCTATTGAAAAATGCAACAAAGTAGGAAAAATTATGAGTGTTATTCCTATTTTTCTTTTGCTGGTGAGATTCCAATCAGCCAACAATCCAGCATTGTTAATACATAATAAGCCCTTTAGATAAAAACTAACCACATGATCAGACCCCACAAGCAATTCCTCAAGGCATCTCCCCTGGAAGAATTGTTTACAAAGGGCCTTGGCCATTATTTCAATGACCTTCAGCTTATAATGGCAATAAAATGAAAGAAGGAGTTATGAGATTGAGATGATGGTAGAAATAGCTGATATCAGAGAATAAAAAAAGGGTTAGACATTATTCAAAATCCATCGTGATTCATTATGTTATATTGTTTTTTTTTTGGGTCAATCTTTAAAAGTATAAAAGTAGGTTTCAAATTTTCAAAGATGTATACATAATGATTTTATTCAATACCTTAACAATTTACATATGTTGAAATGATTAATCTTCTTCAGCATTAATAATAAATATAAATGTAAAAATTATTTGAAATCATTATATGATTTCTCTGTATACATTCATATTCATATTCACAGTTTCTTAAAATTTACAAAAGCCTTTTTTTATGTTTGCTCTAATTTTCTGTAACAACTGTGTCCCAAAGGTGATAAGGATGTATCAGCTTCTATTTAAAACCTTTATAAAAGCCAAGGATGATTGCATTTCCGTACTCATTAAAAGGCAAACTGTAATATAAAGCTAATTAATATCATGAGGCATCAGTTGGTTGGTTACTGTTGGGATTCACATCAAAAACCTTGGTTGTGGAGCTGTGTCATCAACAGCTGAAAAGCATGAGTGAAGGGGACCAGAATGGCCAAGCAGGTAGCTATTTAGTAAAATACATGGGAAGTACTGGGCTTCATGTTTTCCTGTTATATGCTTTTGAACTAGAAAATTAAGGTGGTGATGTCATGATTACCCATAGAAGGTTATTCAGATAAATTTCCATGAATATTTACCGTTAGAATATTCCCTCAACTTTTGCCATTTGTTATTGAATAAAAGCATGTAATATGAGGTAGTTCTTTGTTTACTGGTATCTGCTGTGTCTTTTGACACGCGATGGAAGCATAGCATGTTCCTGTATCGGACTTTGCATCCTCTCCAGACCTCTCTGGCATTAAAATGGACAGAAATGTGCATTGACTCAAAATCCTGCAGACGTCACTGCAAGTTATTAGAAGATCATATTCACTCAGCATGATAACAGAACTTCACAGAACATGGAAATATAGCCAAGCTTAGTCATTAGCGGGATGCTTCCTTACAGGCTCAGGACTGAGGTGGTGGAGATGGGGGTTTAATCTGGGAGGACCTTTAGGTGACCAAAGAAGGCATATGCACACACATAATCACCGCGAAAGAAATGAGGTGAATCAAAGCCATTGCTCCATTAAAACCTCCCCACACCCTCAGCGACATACCAGTGTACACAAACTTGGTCTTTAACATATTAGTGCTTTTCCTCCTGTTGAAGAACCTCCTGTTGTATGATGTAAACCCACAAGGGTCACCGAAGCACCAGCTGTTACAGCACCATTGACACTGTCGCAATGTCAAGTCTCATTTTAAAACAGGACTGACTCATCACTTGGCAAAAACAAACATCCTTGTCCCCTTTCCTCATTCTCCAAAGACAGCAGTGACAATGTTTGTAAGACATTAATTTTTAGACATTAAAAAAATGGCAGACGGGATCGTGTTGATGGTGTTGTGCCACTGACCAGTTACCTACAAGCTTAAGTCAGAGGAAAGACTTTGATTTTATACCCTTTAAAAAAGTATCAATCATTCTAATAATGAGTATAGACAGATTTGGGTCACATAAGATACATATAAGTAGAATATTGGTTGGCATGGTGGCTCATCAGGTAACATTGTGCTCTTGCATTTCCAGGTAACGCTACACCTTTGTTCTGTGTCACATACGCTTGTGGATGCCAGCATATCCAATATCTCATCATGAAATCAAAGGTATTAATATGAATTTGGTAAGTTCATTGTTTCTATCAAAGCCTCTACTTTTGCTCACGGAAGTTTTACTTATACAAAAATGTTCTGAGGGCAGAAGGAAAAATGATTGATTCTGAGAAACCAATCATATTGTAGAGGAGGTGGGTCTAAGCAACTAGAGGAGGCGAGACCAAGTAATCAGATGTCTTGGTCCTGCCTTCTCCAGTTGCTTGAACCCACCTACTCTGCAATCTGATTAGTTATCTCTCTGAACCAATCACTTTTCTTTCTGCTCAGAACATTTTTGTGTAAGTAAAACTCCCATTAGTCTACTTGTCTGGCAAAGCTGTCCATTAGATGTTGGAACATTGCTGAGTTTGCTGCCATTCGGGTTGGATATTGATGCTGGATGATCAGGTCCCCTTTTGTTAGCTTGCATGGTCGACCACTTCACAGCTGAACTTGCTCCCAGATGTTCTGTCCTTCACAGTCACTTCACTTGTGCTTGACCAGGGCAGCTCTAGTAGGGCAGAAATGTGGCAAACTGTCTTGTTGGAAAGATGGTGTCCCATCGTTGTGCCGAGTGGAAAGTCACTAACCTCCCCTGTACAACAACCACCCATTCTGCCAATAATTATTGTAGCAGGAGATTGCATAACTGGGTGCTTAATTATACATCTGTGTCAGCAGTGGGTGGCTTGAGCAGCAGCTCATGGACATGCAGTTAGACTAACACCTTATCTGAAAATTGCCTGTAATGTCTGCACAAGCATGTGTCCTGCAATGGTTCAGCATCCCGCCAGGTCATACACCTTACATGTACCCTATGCTGCCTAGAAAATGCCTCAGGCCCCCCCAGTGACTCAGGATAAGTAGCTGAAGATGGATGAAGTAATCAAATGTGTACATGTGCAATAGTAATAGCAATGAGAGAGTATAGCCTACAAATCAGCCAAAGGAATGAATTCATAATGGTTCAGATTGTGAGGCAACACAAGATAGCAGGTGACTGAGCCTTCCCATCTCTGCTACTGTTGTTGTCTCAATGGGGCTGACCCTGTGACATCTCTAACAGCCTAATTAGTTCAATCAGGGTCACCTGGGTTTCATTAATTGGGTTCCTCATGGGCACAAGCTGGTCATTGCCATGGAAACGCAAGGGTTCAGACATCCAGCATGGTGCTATCACAATGCTTTTTCCTGGCTCACGGTCCATTAAGTTTAACTCCAATTATTTATTTTAGGGTTTGTTGTAGAACACTTCCATTGTGACCCCTAGTTAATTTAAGGCTGTTCTGAAAAGATTTCTCTTACTTTTAGCTGAGCTCATTCTTTCCAGGCGGTGATGTCACACAGGATTTGCCTTTAGCCGACTTAGCGATTTCCACGGTCATGACGTAAAGTCAGTTTGATCTTGGTCCCAGGGTTGCCAAGCAGCTATAGCAATATCAGTGTTAGTATTGTTTCACCTCGGGAGTTTGGCGTATTTCCAATATATTTGATTTACTCGACTCAGAGGCTGCAAGCCAGCATGTTCCATGAATTCATCTCATGGACTGACATGGTTTCTGTATGCATGATTGATTCCGCTCAGAGGCTGCAAGGCAGTTTATAATATTATCTATAATATTATGTAGCTGCTCACCTCCAGTTTAACTGACCCAAGTAATTAGTCAGAACGTCATTAGATTGTAATGCGCGATGCTCTTACATTCTCTAGTATGGACTAATCCTGACAAGGGACCGCAGCAGTAACACTACCTAGGAATTTAATAGAAATACAATTTCAGACAATTTAGAACTAATTAAAGTATAATATATTCACATGGTGGGAATAACACACATTATTTGCAATTCACATCAATGTACATAGATCAGTTTAAAGTAGCCACTTAACTACATAATACACACAAAACAATATAGTCTAAGTAATACATACCCAGCAGAATTAAGTGCAAGGGAGGTCTGATTGCACACAATACGATGTGGGTACCATGTGTCCTGGGTCTGCCCCCAGGCCTCCTCCCGGTTTGGCATGCCCAAAACATTTATTCAGCGAGGCGTCCAGGAGGCATCCTAGATAGATGCCCAAATCACCTCAATTGGTTCCTTTCAATGTGGAAGAGCAGTGGTTCTACTTTGAGCCCCGTCCGAGCTCCTCACCCTATCTAAGGCTGAGCCCAGACACCCTGCAGAGAAAACACGTTTCTGCCGCTTATTTCTGCAATCTCATTTTTTGGCTACTACCCAGAGTTCACAACAAGAGTTGATGGTAGGAACATAGATAGACCGGTAAATCGATAGCTTTGTCTTCAGGCTCATCTATCTGTTTACCATAACGGAACGGTACAGCATTTGCATTACATTGCATTGAAGGTGCATCGATCCGTCTGCCAATCTCCTGCTACCTTCTTTCTTCACTTGTGAACGAGACCCCGAGATATTTAAACTCCTGTGCTTGCGGCAGTAACTCATCCCCAAGCAGGACAAGGCAATCCACTCTTTTATAGTTTGAGAACCTTGACCTCAGAGTTGGAGGTGCTGATTCTCATTCTCAGCTGCAAACCACCTCAGTACATGCTGCAAGCCATAGCCTGATGAAGCCAACAGGACCACATCATCTGCAACAAACAAAAAAACAGTCCTGAAGTCACCGAACCAGACCGCAACCCCTCAGCTGTGCCCAGAAATTCTGTCCATAAGATTTATGAACAGGAAAAGGGCAGGAACCCAACATCTAACAAGAATGAGTCTGATTTACTACTGACAATCCAAACCAAACCTGATGGCCCGCAAGAGTGGACCCTGTGCCCCACATTCTTGAAGCACCCCCCACAGGACCCCACAAGAGTCATGATCGTATGCCTTTTCCAAGCCCACAAAGCACAAGTAGACTGATTGGGCAAACTCCCATGAACCCTCCAGTATCATTGTGAGGGTGAAGAGCTAGTCGAGCATTTCATGACCAGGACAAAATCACCAGTGTTTCTTTTGTATCCGAATTTCAACCAATGGATGGACCCTCCGCTCCAGATCCCCTTCTTAGACCCTCTCAATGAGACAAGGAGTACAATCCCCCTAAAGCTGAAACATATCCTCCGGTCCCCTTTCTTAAAGTTTTGGAGCACCACCCCCAGTCTACCAATCCAAAGGTACCTCCTCCAAGAAAGCTATATCAGTGAGATTCAGGAGGTCCTCAAAGTACTTCTTCCACCACCTAACCATATCTCCATTTGAGGTCAACCGGACCCCATCCCCACTGTAAACAGCTTGGATAAAGCCTTGTTTCCTTCTTCTGAGTCTCCTGATGGTTTGCCAGAATCTCTTTGACACAGAGTGAAAGTCATTTTCCATTGCCTCATCAAACTTCTCCCACACTCAAGTTTGTCCTTCAGTAACTGCCGAAGCCTTCTTCCGCTTGACCTTCCGGTACTTGTCGTTTTAGTTGCCAAAATTTCTAAAATACAGATAATCCGATGCCTACAAAAGTAGCAAGTGAGAGTGTAATGCACACGTCAACTATCAGTATTTCAGTGTAACTTCTTGGACATATGATTATTAAACATGAGTAAAATCCATCCGAGTTAAAAGGCTATTAGTCAATGCATTTACAGTATGATTATGTAAATCTGAGATGAAACATGTGAGTCAGCAGCACGTTTTGCAGATATTTTCAGTTAACGTGATATTTTAAATAAATTTTCTGCAAGCAGTTAGGAAATGTCCCCAGAAAGCAGATGGCAGAAGCGTCAGGTAGCCAAGGTAAACTTAATGTTTTTTCTGGGGGATACTTCTATAAAAACAGCAGTGACGACTTCAAGGAAATCTGAAATATCCAGGTGCACAGAGTCAAAACAAACCAAACGTTAAACGTTTTAATATACTGTTATTAAATGGGTCAAAATTTTGATATAATCCTTGCTTGCATTTAAGTCCAGTGGTAAAATCTTCAAAAGGCTAAAATCTAATTTATAGTCTCACGAGCTTTTTTTCCACAAGTTGCCATTTTTCTAACATTCAGACTCTCAAGGGTTCTATAATAGCCAATTAACCATGGGCTGGAAAGTGGTCAAATTTAAATCCATCCCACAACATTAAGTAGCTCCTCACAGAATGGTTATAAACAAGTTCCTCTAAACTGTCAGGATAGTCTCCAGAGACCATTCAGAACTTAGAAAATCATGCAAGCAGTTTTAACTGCCCAGTTTTTTTTTTTTTTATTCTGTGTACTTGACACTTAAAAGTAAATAACCTGGTAGATCTCTGTGAGGAGATATTTGATGGCAGTGTTCTTGGTGCTTGGAACAACAATTCTGATTCTGAAATGTCACAGGCCTTTGATTTTTTTTTTTTTTTGCAGGGTTTTTGCGTGAAACAAGTTCACAAAAATTTCATAGATTAAAATGAAATGTATGGTCCCTCTACAGTACTGCTCACAGAAAGTCTTAGGACACTTGCTTGATTCAGTAAAAATATCACATTTTTCTCATTAGTAGCACCTCAATAAGATAACATGCAATAACATAAACACCAAACATTTGTGCTTAGGATCCCATTGGAAGCCAGTGACCACAACTGGAATTGACAGCAAAATGGCAAAGACAGAACTAAATGAAATAGTCAAAAACATTATGGCAATAAAAAAAAGAAATGTTCAGGTACAGTATGTTAAACATTGCTTGTCAATGCACTTTTGGTATGAAACTAATACATTTGCAGCATTTTTACCACATTATCAGTGGGGGCGCTGTGCATATGGTTTCCTCTACTTGCATTAACTGATCACACTGTTTTTCAAAAGTTAGAAACAGAGAAGTGCTTATACAGCAGTCCTGGCAATCACAATGGAACACTCACAATGGAAATCCTCTAAATGTTCTTCCTAAAATTGTACTCAACAGGTATTCTGCAGAATGTGCTCTGTAATAAACTGTAGCACCATCCAGCTGGCCTCCTTTGGAACTTAACCCTAACAGAGATCCACCTGCAGACCACGCAGGCTTAACGATTCACAAAAGGCAATGACAAGCAACCTTAATTAGATGTGGTCAGCACAGTCAAAATTAACTCCAAGTTCAAAATCAGTCCCAAGCCCAAATCACATTCAGAAAACTGGCAGTCTTTTGGAATCCTCCTCTGAATTGCGATTAGTGCAGTTCTGATGCCAGAGAGCAGGAGCTCACTCCAAGGCTCTGCCTGGAACCAGAGAGAAAACGACTGAATCTTGTCCGTATTTGACTGAAATTGTCCTGGGTAGTGGGTTATATATACAGAACAGCACAGTCGGAAATCTGGGTGTTCAACATTTCTCAGGTACTGTGATCAATATGGCCAAATGAAAACGTGAAACAGTGAAAATGGCAGGAGTGGATGATTGTAGCAGGCGCACATTGCTATGATTGTGAAGTGCTCTCTAACGAGAGAATTCCGAAATCCAAGTGCAAAGCATGTAAGTCGAATGCTGAGGAATGACATGAACCAAACCATAATTCTGAAATCAGGGACAGGATACAAGCCTAGTTCAATTCCAGTCCAAAGCAAGCTCTGTACGAACATTCTGTGCAACCCATAGCAATGTTAAACAATTATTATAATAACAGTACCTGAGCAGCAAAGGTGATTGATTTGGAAACTGGCAATTAGAGGATGGGTGAGTTGAATAAGGAAAGACCAGTGAGTATCATTAATCTGTGTGTAGTGCTTTGCATGATTGAGAAGACATCACAGAATGAAGCCTGTACTGGTCTCTGCAGTACTATACCCGCTAGTCCTATTCAGGGTTTGGGGGGGTTTGGAGCCTATGGGCACAAGACAGGGAACAACCCAGGATGGGACACCAACCCATCACAGGACACAGTCACACATTATTCACTCACATGTTTTAATCTCAGCATGTTTTTGGATTTATAGCCTATTTATAAAAGGAGAACTGCAATACATTTGGACAAATGACAGCAATATCTATGGATTATGCATGGTACTGTATATACTGTAGTTCAGTTTAAATATGGCCCTTAGCTAATTGTAATATTACAGTTTAAACATGTCTGTTGTTTTGACATCACAACACTTTAAATTACATCTATATTTTAAATCCATGGGGTTTGGTCATCTATGTACAGTTACTTTAATTGTAAGTTGATAATTATTTATTATACTTTTGGAGTCAATAAAAATCTGAATATGCATCTGAGACATCTCTTGCTTTGACATCATAACTGTCACGATCAGTGCCTGCCTTGGCCCCTTCTGTTTGTTGATTCCGTCGGTTCCCTGTTTGGCCAGAGGATGTCACTGTGCATCCTGTTCTACTCCCTGTTGCCCTAGGTTTATCAAACAATTCCCATAGTTTAGTTTAAGTCATTGTAAGGCCCTGTGTTACTTCCTTGCCTTCATTTAGACCTGCTGTGGCTGTTTTGTAGCTCTTTTGAGTTGGGTTTGAGAGTACAGTTCCCTCTGACTGTAAACTGAATTGGGGACTGTGATCTATGCCCCAATGTGACACTAACTAAGAATACAGATACTAAAGTTGTCTCAGGAATTTTCTATGCAGGGTCAGACTGGAACTGAGTATTGAGCTGGATATTGAACCATCATGTTTTATTTACAAAGGCTCCAAATGTACTACTCCAAATGATGTGCCTTTTCTGGACAACTGGTCACAGCTTTTAGTAATGGTGGTGATTAGTGGTGGCTTAGTGGGTACCACTGTTACCTGACACCTGAGGGGTCAAACTCCAACTGCACTGTGATTTTGTAAAGTTTGCATGTCTCCCTGTGTTGTGTAACTATCCTCTAGGTACTCTTCTCTCACAGTTGAAAGAAGAATGCAGTTAGACCAATTAATGATTCTACAGAATAGTTCAGGGGCAGGCAATCTTACCGTCAGAGAGCCAGTGCGTGTGCAGGTTTTTGGGGTACTCTTTAGGTGAGCTGTTCAAACCTATATGTGTGAAACTCTTCAGATAATCAGTCCCGTAATTTGTAATCTAATTAGGGATTTGCAGCAAAAGCTTGCATACACAACAGCCCTTTCTGGATAAGATTGCCTACCCCTGGAATAGATTAACAGCTATTTAAAAATTGAAAAATGGTGATGTCATTTGATCTAGAAACAATGTTAATTGTAAAATAAGTAAACATTATATAATCTGAACTTATGCAGATCTGAAAGGGACTTGTATTTAAGCAATATCAGTAGAACGTTTGCAGTAATTTCCACTATCGCTGTAGCTGAACAGCCAATCTGACAGAAAGGTAACAATTACTTGAAAAGAAAAGGATGTTTTCACTCCCTGGAATGCTTCATACAGAACGAAGCATTTGATGTTTAGACAACATGGTGTCTATCATGTCAGATTGTTCCATGCAGCGTGGGACACACGCCTGTGGGAGAATAACTGTCAGGTTCATCTGGGAGGCTTTTTTTATGTGTGATTCTCGGAACGTGACTGTTTCAGGTAAGACATACCCAGCTTAGATATGTAGTTTCCAAAAATGTACAGTATGAATGACAAAGTAAAGTAGACGTCAGGAACTGGGTTTAATGAGAATTGTGAGAAAGAGGTCGTTCTTTTTAACAAGACGCCTGCTGAAGTTGACTTGACTTAAAATATTCCTGCCGGTCAGAATGATTAAATATACATGTCTGCTTTACTGCTGGTACTGATTCAAGAACTTGTGGCTAGAAATGGAAACAAGCAGATGCCCAGTTTAGATCAGAACAAACAATTTTTCTTTTTGGCTTGTTACACTATGTGGAGGGAGTTAGGAAAATAAAATAACTTTATATACATAAATAGGAGTCCTAGGTTAAATGTGACTCATTAAATATTTAAATGGGAGGGACAGACTAAATGATGTGTCCTGTTTTATTTTATTTTTCAATCAATTTTATTTTTTTTCTGCGATATTTTATCTCCCCATATGGCTGTTGTTGTTAGAGGAGTACAACCCCACACATAGAATATGACACAAATGTGAAACTATTCCAGATTTTCATTTAATGGCAAAAGAATCAGACATAGGCTACAAATGGGGAGAAAACACAGGCAATGCAGCTTAAATGAGTGCAGCCATTCTATAAATTGTATTACATAAAATGTTTGACTAACTAATTTAACATCAATTTAAAGTTTATCTTCCTTTAACTGAATCATCCTCACATATTCATTCAATAAGCAGAGGAAAAATTACTGTAAATGAATAACAAAGTTGAATTGAGTATATTGTTGCCTAATCGTTTATTGCAATACTTAAGTAAAGTATATTTTTTAATAATTAAATGTCTGGGGACTTACATGAAATTCAGTCCTGCTTGGAAATGTGTTCAGTTAGCAAACTGAGTATTTCATTTTTGTTGTAGCATTTAAGGATTCATATAATCATTATCGGTGTTTTAAACCTTTTAGGGTTATTGGATAGGCACATATTCAACACTTTTGCATGGAATGATCTTGATGACGAAAAACAAAAAGATGTACCTCATGATAATACGGCAACTGTGAGACAACTGTGTGCAATATTTGACTCTGTGCAATAATTTGACTGTGCAATATTTAACTGTGCAATATTTAGACTTGCAAATTTTAACTTTGAGCACTATTTACTCTGCACGAGATTTACCTCTGTGCTAAATAGTAGTTCTCCATGTAGTTCTGTTCTCCGTATAGTTCTGTTCTCTGTGTAGTTCTGTTCTCTGTGTAGTTATGTGTTGTATTGTGTGTAGCCTGTAGTATTTCTGTTTGTTTTGCACATTGAGCCAGGAGCAACGCAATTTCGTTCTACCATGCACTCTCAAACTGTGTGGTACGAATGACAATAAAGTTTACTTTGACTTACTTTGACTTTGAAAATACAACACTTTTGGCGTTTTAATTTTTTTGGTGCATTCTCAGATCCTTGTGGGGACCTGAATAATGGTACTCATGTCTAAATAACGTTGTGGGGGATGTTTAGTTCCCACAATGTAATATAAACATAATCCACACACATTCACACAAACACGCACACACACACACACACACACGCGTGCGCAATCACACACACAAAATTAGCAATATTAAAAATACCAGTTTGCCTGTCCACATATTTTGGATTAAACGACTTTTATTTATTTATTCGTTTGTTTGTCTGTTTATTTGCAATGGACAAGTATGTTTTCCAGGGTGAAGTTATAATAGATGAATGGATAGAGGTATGCTGAAATGAAAAATACATATTGATTTTTGTTTCATTTTAACTGCTTACAAACACAGACTCAGAAGCCTAGAATTTTGCATATTGGGTGATTATTTAATAGAATAACAAAACTTCACAGCAGATTTTAATACTTCCTTAACCACCATCCAACCACCTACTTTGGCTCATTTTAATATCAAACTTGAAAAAGCGGCTCTATGAAGGACACATATGCATTAAACAGATGGAATGGTAATACTTCACCATAGCAATTTAAACTGGTTTATGAAATCTAATTCCAGAATCTGCATATCAGCTGCTAAGATGATCCCCGTAAAACACTGGTTCATTCTGAAGATGAAATGCTGCTCTTCAGTAACCCACTCCAAGCATCCAAGTCACAATGGCCTATTCCTAAAAACTAAACAGACACAGTGTTAGTGTAAAAACTTTGGTGTGAATATTCTATGGTCTTTGGATGACAGCTTTAAGATGTCAGGGCTTCTTTGCCCTGTATCTTACAATTTCCTCATTTATTACCCAGCACAGCAGATTACGTCTAATTCCCTATTCCCAAATATGATAAAATGTCAAATTTTTTCTGTTAATTTTTTTATTTCATTGGTGATAGGAGAATCTGAGTAAAAAATCTTTGAATCACTGTGAAGTCCAGTGTCAATGAAAAACAGGACCAAATGGTTTAGTCCATTGTACTGAAGTATTACACTTACAGTATAATCTTCATTGTAGCAGAGTTTCCATCAAATGGAAGGTGGATTATCTGAGATCAATTCCAATTTCCTGTAGAATAACTTTTATTTCAGGTAGGATTTGTACTTTAAAAACATCAGACTGTAGTCAAGAGGCCAGATTTGCTCTGAACTGCACAGGCCCTTGAAAGGCAACATTGCATTGGCAGAATTTACATGGATTTTTCCTCAGAATGTCAGGAATGTTGGGAATTGGGGAGTCAAAGAAGCAGGGTGAACTTTATAAAGGTCAACACACTGAATACAGGAACAAATGTGTTACCTTAGCAACAGTTTCTGGGGAAATCTTAATGGATACACCTGCTTTACTTCCCTTTCCTGGATTGGTCCTCTTCACTTCTGAGAACTGATTATTACTTATTACAACATTCATATCATTTAGTTCCACCACAGATTTTTACCATTCTCCATTTCATTAAAATGCTTCAAAATCTAATGTCTTGGAAACTGCAGACACAAGACAGGGAATAACTTAGGATGGGATGCCAAGCCATCGCAGATGCTACAATATGTATATTACGTTTCAGTGATAATTGACATTAAAATAATTCCTATTTATTCAGCTGAACATGCATAATAAAAACAACAGAGACTGTCAGTCCTCTGAGTTTAGAACCAGATACCCTCAGGTGGGACCAAATGATTAGTAAGTTATTTTTATTTATGAGTTGCATTCAGTAAACTTGGCAGAGTGATAAAAAGATGTTGTTCTCTACATGAGAAAGTACAACTGTAAGAAGTACACAACTTAGAAGTAGAAGAGTTGTCCAGATACAGTATCTAAAGTTCATTTATCATTTACTATATAACTAAATAGTGGGGAACATTCTGGCAATTAGACATCATGACCCTGTACTGGGCAGGCAGCATTGTTATTGCAGCACCTTCCAAATAAAGCACTCCTACTATAGATCATTTATTATAGACCTGAAACAGTGTGCCATGAACAACAGAAAGTAATTCATGGTAACTCATCACTGTAACAATTTAAATTGATGTATGAAATCTAAATCCAGCCTCTGTATATCAGCTGTTAAGCAGTACATTTTAACAACCTTCACTAATGTGACAGTGATGACACAATCAAAGATTTGTGTCAAGTGTAGTGCGATGAAAGACTGGTAGATGGAAACCTCTAGAGGACATCTTCAGTATCTTGATATCAGAGGCAGGGGAAGATTGTGAATGTTACCTTAAGGCTTAAGCCATGCAGAGTAGAGTTTGTACAGAAATCCTTCAGCTTGAAATTATTATTGTAAATGTGACGTGTGTGGCATGATCCCTGGAAAACACTTACTGTAAATAACCCATTCCAAATTATCAAGTCATAATGCTCCATTCCTAAAAACAAAACAGTCCCTCCTGCTGCTTTGCTGTAAAGTATTTTTGATTGTTCTGTTGTTAAATATGATATGGTCTTGTAATTTTAATCTTAACATTGTGCACGTAGTCCCTAGGTCAGGCCTTAGTTGCTCTATATCTTACTATATTTTATTTATTACCTACCATAATACTCTCAATACTATTTACTCTTAATTCCCTATTCCCTAACATGGTAATATTCAGAAATGTTTTCTGTTCATTTCCAGTAGTATCTTCAATCAAAGATTTATTTTTCTGATCTGTGGCAATCAGGGGATTTTGACAATTACGTTGATTTCTCAAATGCTTTTATCCAAAGCGACATACAAGTGAGAATCGGCGAGCAGGGCCGGCCAGCATGCCTACAGCAAGTGAGGTTAAGGCTGTGTTCTCCAATCCGATCCTTGGGGACCTGTGGTCGGTCCATGTTTTTGCTCCCTCACAGCTTCTGGTAGCAAAAATATGAACTGCATGTGGGTCCCAGAGGACCTGGTAGGGAAACACTGGGTTAAGAGCCTTGCTCAAGGTCCCAACGCTGCCTTGATAACACTGCTGGCCTTGAGCCCAGACACACCGAGCTACACTGCACTACACCATGTTTAGTGCATTGTGATGGTTGAGGTGGGGGAAGGATTCTTCCTTACATAGAAGGAGAGTTGATTTCCCATTCGTGATGGGCATTCTGAAACCGATTAAAAATGAAGCATATTTTCCCCCATAAATGCAGATATTTCCATATTTAATTAGTAATATCACAAGCAGAGGAGATGTATTGATTAGTCTTCTATTAGTTATGTAGTCATTGTGACATTTGCACAAGAAACACGTAGCCCATGTACCAGGGCATCTTGCAAAAGCAAGTTTTCATTTCAGTAGAATAATTAGACTGGGCTGTAATAATTATGATCTATACATCTTTGATCTCCACACACGTAACGATTAATCAATCACATATTCAGCTCCTTACTTCTTCAAAGGCTAAAAATACGTTCCCATCATTATTTAATGAAATAATTCACCATAAGTTTCACAGTGTCTAATTATGTTCAAGAAAGTTAAATTTAAAGAATAAAGACATAGTCAGGTTGGGGAGCATGCACTGGAACAACGCGTTGCCTTGCCCATCGCATGACAAAACAGCTCGGGATCCCAGTTGGTGACCCCCCAGGCTGATGCGCAGTCCAGTCCCACTCTCTAGAAATGTGCATCTATCTGCTGCAGCCAGATGTTACATGAGCGCACTATTGGCCTGGTCCAGCTGCTCGGGTCTTCAGCAAAGATGATCCTACAAGCAGGATCACCCTCAAGGAAACACCCCCCATGGCCATAGTGCCATAACTGACACCCCCTCACAATGCAGGAAAGGTACCTCAGGAGTCCCTGAGCGACCACTTGTTCGACACAAACTCAAACCAGGGGTACAGAAGGATTCTCTGAAGAGACACAGTACCAAAGGAGTCCAGTCTTCATCTCGGGTCACTGGATAGCATCTGTATCTTGCAGCTATACAGCAAGACAGGGAGTAGCAGGACTCTGAAGACTTGCACCTTACAAAAATATCAGGAGCACCACACACCCCCTTCCAGCAACCTCATGACCCCCATGCTCTCCCAATCCGCCTACTGACTTCATAGGTCGAGCCATCAGAGATATGAATATTGCTGCCGAGGTTCATGAACCTATCGACGAGGTCGACATTCTCTCAGGAGACAAGTACACTGCTGACAGCTGTGCCCAAGAGGTCATTAAAGGCCTGGGTCTTGGTTTTCATTCAGGACACTCATAAACCTAGACACTCAGACTCCTTCTCAGTCTCAGTCTCTCGAGAGCCCTGATCAGAGCCTCCATTGACACTGTAAAGATCACAGCATTATTGGGAAAGTCAAGATCGGTGAATCTTTCCTCATCAACAGATGCCCCACAGCCACAGGATCCCACAACCCTGCTCAACACCCAGTTCATGCAAGCATTAAGCAAAGTAGGAACAAAGGTAGACCACTGACAAATCCCAGAATCCACTAGACAGAACACAGAGGTTCTGCCTCGATTCTGCACAGGACTCACAATCCTAGTGTACAGGCTAGCCATGATGTCCAACATCTTTAGCCATGATGTCCAACATCTTTAGGAGGATCCTGTATAGTCTCAGGATGTACCACAGGGCAACTCGAGCAGCTGAGTCAAACCCTGCCAATATTCACATTTGTGGTGGATGAGAACCCTCAGTTCCAGGATGTAGTGGATGGCAGACATTTTAGGGATAAAACCACTCTGCTCCAGTCACTGATAGATGAGCAAGTGATCAGGGATCCTGTTGAGAATGACCTTAGCAAAGACCTTAACCCGCACTGAAAGCAATGTTATCTCTTTGTAGTTGTCATAATCTAGGTGATCACCTTTCCCTTTCCAGATAGGGACAACTTGTCCCGTGTTCCAGTCAGTTGAGATGACGCCTGTCTCCCTAATGGAAGTAAAGATTACTTGCAACGCCAGGAGGACAGCCTTACCAACAGCCTGAAGAAGTTTACCTCAGATACCACAGACCTCTGCGGCCTTCCCTACTCATAGCTGATTCACCACCCATGCAACCTCAGTGAGACTGGCTGGTTCGTAGCTAACTGGAGGATCAACCTCAGGAACTCCCCAAATATGGCAGCCATCAGTTAGCAATCAGACCCCATAATAGGTGTACCCAATTACAGAGTTGTGGCCACTCCCCAATCTGCATACCTCAGAGAGTGGCGCCACTGAAATACAGAGTTTACAGAACTCCCCTGACAGCAGGGGAAGATAGTCATCTTGTAGAATAGACAGGACGCTCCACGCACGTAACCAAATGGGCTGCCTCAAATTAGGACCCGATGCTGCCATGCAATAGGTGACACCTCAGCACCACATAGGTTCCGATCCCCTGGTCTTGAACCCTGCACCACCGTGCTGCCCTCAGAGCAGATCTATCAGGTGTAGCTCCTTTAGGGCTTAGCGCAAAAATGACATATAAGGGGGCCCCAGCAACATAGCTGCAAAACACTACAATTACTGTAAGCTAATCACACATCTAGTGGTTATAAATTGCTCGGATCCTTGAAGTAGCACATAATGCGGCTTGTTGCTGCGTGCAAGTTGACTCCATCCGCAGCATGGAGGGAGCACCTCAGTGGGTCCTGGTCCTTTTGCTAATTAGCAACAAGCTAATCGTTTGCCTGCTCTAGCATCTACTGCTGAATCCCCAAATGTGTTATTTTTTTAAATAGAATTTAAAGAGACTCCCAGGGCTCCCCGGGCTCTCAGGGCTCTCAGGGCTCTCAGGACTCTCAGGGCTCTCAGGGCTCTCAGGACTCCCAGGGCTC
>JAODLC010000113.1:996193-1043152 GCA_026781145.1 Hippopotamyrus pictus
TCAGGGCTCTCAGGACTCCCAGGGCTCTCAGGGCTCTCAGGACTCTCAGGGCTCTCAGGACTCCCAGGGCTCTCAGGGCTCTCAGGACTCTCAGGGCTCTCAGGACTCCCAGGGCTCTCAGGACTCCCAGGGCTCTCAGGGCTCTCAGCACCTCTGCCACCACCATAACCCACACTGTAATTATGGGTATATATAAAATTACCCGGAGCAGCAGATAGGCTGTGGCTCACATCTGTAACTTGGTATATCCGTGTACATGAAAGCTGCAATAAACCGTGCATACTTTTCATTATCATTTAACTTTATTAGCTGACACTTTCAGCCAAGTTTCAGCATTTATCCATTCGTAAAGCTAGGAATTTATTCAGGATAAATAAGAAACCTGCAGTAGGTCCCTGCTGTGGCTCAGTAGCTTTCATGATATAAAGTCCTTCACCGTCACACCATGTATCGCAAAGCCAATATTGATATTTAAAGTATAAGTTTTCATAATGCAACATTAAGGCTCAAAATTTTTACATTCACGATTATTGCATGCAAAGAGTTTTTTTTTGTATCAAAAGTGGCTAACATGTCAGTGCTTATAATACAATAAAAAAATGAATACAATACTTTAAAAAAGCAGAGACCACTTCATAAATCATTTCCAAACGCAAAAAGAAAACTTCTTCCTTTGATGTTTCACTGTAATGTCCATATAATTGCTCCAGCACTGTAGATCAAAATGCCATTTATATGTTTTAGAAGTGAAATTGACAGTAATGAGATTTTTTTTTTTACTGATGGGGCTGTGTCGCCATCTCATTCATAGCTATTTATACTGTCCGTCTCATTTCATGACAATTTAGAAGTAATGATCATTATATATATATATATATATACAGGCTGTGACGCAGGACAGGAATTGAGGACACCAAACAGAGGCGTCAAAAGTGTTTATTCCGCACTAAAATGACGACGCGGGGAAGGGTGCAGGACCAACTGCAGGCCCACTGGACCAGGTCCTCCTCTCAGCTGGTTTAGACCTTCCAACATTCCAGCTGCCTTCTCCGCAGTCTCGTAAGCCAAGTTCACGAGTATGAGTCTGACTCATTTCCTTCCACGAGGCTGTAATTTAAACATGGCCGCTCTACCACCCCGGGAGAGGCTAAGGGAGTCTGACCAAGCTTATTGGGGATTTTCACATGGTTGATTGTTCTACTTAATTTTGCCAGAGTAGCTCCGAATGTTCCTGGGGTGTCATATCGGCGCCCTGTGATACAGCTGGCAGTGCATCAAAAGGCATATGCTGCGTATTAGCTATTGAGCTCGGCGTAGCTGTCTATATATCAGGATCAGAATGAGCTTTATTAGCCATTTCAGTTCACACTTAAGTAAAATAAATGTGTAGTATATACTGTAGTATATACTGCAGACCTGGAAACCAGCAGTAGTAAGTAACTAGGTACATTTCAGAGACCTTATTTATCACAAAAGCACAGAGACATGAGGAAGGTATAAAAGAACATAATTACTATACATATACACATGCATACAGGCTTGTAGTTAGATTTTTGTGGGGACTCTCCATTCATTTCTAAGGGGAAAACCCTAATCCCAACATGTGTCTTTATCACATTTTGGGGAATATTTGGTCCCCACAATGTAATATGAATATCACACATACACACACACACACACACACACACACACACACACAAAACTACTACTATACACAAATAAACAAACTAAAGGTAATGTACCTTTACGTGTGCAAGATATACCTTTACCTGTATCAGGTATGTACTGCTAATTGTCCAGGAGAACAAATGCTTTTATTTCTTGAAGTCCTGCATTTTAGCTACCGGAATCTCAGCCCTGGGCAGTGGGCAGGCTGTGAGGGACTTGGAATGATCCTGCATGCTTAGTCTTTGGTCCTGGTGTTGTTAAGGTCCTGGAGGGAGGGCAGGTCACAGCTGATGATCTTCTGAACAGACTCGATGATGCGTTGCAATCTGGTCCTGTCCTGAATTGTAGCAGACTCAAACCAGACAGTCAATGAAGATGTGAGGATACACTTGATGGATCTGTGGAATTATGCCATCATAGTGGGTTGAATGTTGAACTTCTTCAGCTGCTTCTGGAAATATATCCTAAGATGTGCTGCCTTCACAGAATTGTCATACCATGAACCGCTGAGCCTGGGATGATCGTGAAAAGGGGATCAGAGAAGGGGCGTCTCCGTAAGCCAGCAATCATCTCCAGATTGGACTGCAGATTGTTTTGACTGTATCAGGACATCAGCTGATATGTCTGTATGCTGACTCATCACCATCATCTGTTAATATTGGGTCTTCTGCAAGGAGCTGAGTCACTGGCATGTACTCAGCTATGTTGAGAGTAGCATAGTAGAGAGTGCCTAGCCCTTTTGCCAATGGAAAGAGTGTCTAATGTGCTTTTTCCTGTCTGTCAGGAGATCGGACAGATGGAGTCAATTACAGTAAGTTGGGTGCTTTTTGGGATTTCTGAAATGACTGTATTGAATGCACAGCTGAAGTGCACAAGCCCATATGTAGGACTCTGGGCAATCTAAGTTATTATCCCCACTCCTATAAACGTGTTCTTTTTCCAGCAAAGTTGCCTGACTTCTGCAGTAAACCACGGCTTGTCGTTGCAGTAAATAACCCAGGACCTTGTGGGAATACAGCTGTCTCCATAAAAGCTGATGTACGAGGTCACAGGACCTATGTATTCGTGTAGGTCATTGGTTGTATCCCTGAAAACATTCAAATCCATACCATAAAAACAGCTCACCGATCCCTTCACCCAGGATAGAACTAACTTGGAAAATTTTAGTTTCTGCCAATATTTACTGGTGAGGCTGACCATGATGTGCTCAGACTATCTCAATATTGAACAATATGCATTCTGAATAGTACGCATCTTTGATCATGGTGCAGCAGCAGTCAAATATGTTTTCTTCCCTGGTGGTGAAGTGCTATCTGTATTTAGGGAGTTCCTGGTCCAGATACACCCAATTAAAGTCCACTATGACGATAAGCAGGGACTCCACGTTGTGGATATACCTTCCTGTCAGGATCAGCCCCTGTGCTGTACCCAGGTCAGATTACCTGTTTGGCCAGCTGCGGTCGCTGGCCATCCCCTTCTGTGTGGGTCGAGAGTCTCGTATGTGCTTCAGAGTCCCTAGTTTGTAGGTCTGGTGTCCCGGGCTGCTGCGTGCCTCAGTGGGATAAGTGGACGGCTCTTAAGCACAACCTGCTATATTGTTGTGGGTTCGATCTTATAAGAAGCTTTTTATTTCTTTTATTATCTATGTTGGTTATTATTTGGTGTATTTTCGTAACATTCTTTGCTTTGTTCCTTGGTTGTAGTATGTTCAGTCTTCCTTGAATTAGTTTTCATTAAAGTATGAACATTTGTATATCTGTCAAGTAACCTCTCCGGCTCCTCTTTGGCCCGAGTCTTCTGTTTGTAACAGCCCACACCTACCGGTGCTCCTAGTTAGCCTCATCACCCAGCCATGTATGTGCCGGCCTTCGCACCGTTTCCTCAGACAGTCATTCTGGCTGTTACTCTGTGTGTTGGTAGCTGTGGTAGTTTCCAGTGTTTGCTGTGGTCATTCTCGTGCTGCTCCCTGCAGGGAAGGTTACCTCTCTTGTAGTTTACCTGCTTTGTTTTTGACCCCTCGCGGTTCCTTTTTTGTTTCTTTTTTTTGTTTTGGATAAACACCATTGTTTGTGAGTCACAGTGTGGATTGTCCCTCCCTGCATGATGCCTTACCATAATACCTCCCAAGCATAATATCTATTACTCAGATAAACAAAAAAGAACAGGCTGGAAGGGAGTGCCACATCCAGGCTGCTACTTGTGACACCATCTTGGTGTTATTCCAAACATTTCTAAAGATAATCAAATTTAATCCACAGTGTAGTTCCACTGATAAACCTGCTTTCAGATTATAACAAAAATATGGGATTTTTGGATAAACTTCAATTCCATTTACTTTAATCTAGTGCCATCCACATTATATTTTCCCCTAGGCATATAAAAAGTATGTGTGGTACTTTCCTAGTTTCCTACTACTAAATTGTTCATAATATAAGAAAAAAGTGAAAAGATGAGCTAGAAGATAATGGAGGAGAGGAACCAAAAGCTCTCCCTGCCTGGATGTCACATGCTGAGGCAGAAAGTAATGAAGGAGAGGAACCAAAAGCTCTCGTTATCTGGATGTCACATGCTGAGGCAGAAAGTAATGAAGGAGAGGAACCAAAAGCTCTTGTTATCTGGATGTCACATGCTGAGGCAGAAAGTAATGAAGGGCCGAATGGCCTCCTCTCGTTTGTAAATTTCTTATGTTCTTATGTTCTTAAGGAGAGGAACCAAAAGCTCTCGTTATCTGGATGTCAAATGCTGAGCCAGAAGGTAATGGAGGAGAGGAACCAAAAGCCTCTACCTTTCCAGGGGCCCAAGGCAAAGCCTTACTTAGGAGGCCCCCGACCAAGAAAACCGATGACCATTTCACTTCCTCCACAACGCTGGAATATTGGGGGGCAATTCTGCCTAGATTCAACCCTGGACATATGATCTGCTTTCGAAAATTGTTTCACATTGAGTTTGCTAACACTTAGTTTAACAGCAGTGGACAATAAGCGCTGTGACCCTTTGTGCCTCCATGTCCTCTTGAGCTGCCTCTGTCAGGCGGCATTCATATTTCATGATGGACGCCGTTCTTCACTCGCTACTCTTTAACTCCTGTGAATCCAGCCAGAAAAATGTTTTCCCTACAGCATCACCTCAAGGGAGAATTATCCAAAACCATTCTAAGCTGCCCTCTTTGTCAGCTAATTCATATATGTGTTACAGATGGCAAGTGAACATTTTTAATTTTGTATGTTCGATGTGATAGCAGCAAGAAGGAATGTCATTATTTTCTGTGTTTCACTTCTGTTTTCACTTGCAGTGGCTGCAGCAGAGAGTGACAGGTGTTGCCTATCATCTATGTATTTGCTTACGGGACACAATTAGTGAGGCTCTCTGAGGCTTGTCTATGCTGACGAGATGCTCACAGAGCCTGGTGTGCTCCTGAATTCTCAGTATCCCTGGACCCTCCAGAGATGTAATTACTTTGTGGGAAACTTCTGAGGCTGAACCTGCCTGTGAGAGCAGTATCCCTGCACTTGATTGTTCATTTTCCCCGTTGTTAATGGTGTCCATTTTCAATTTTCCCAAAGAACTTTCTGTGCCCCATCTAGACTGCTGTCTCAGATCATCATAGAGAAACTCACTTTGTTCACAAAGGCCTTAAATTTCACTCACTAGTTTCTTTGTGCTTTGTCACATGGATCCAGCTGCACTATTTGCCCACTCATCTGCCACAGAGGGACTTGGAGAGGTCATGAGGCTGCTGGAGAAAATGCAGCCACTGGGATTTGGGAATGCTGACTGCTTGAGAGGTTATGGAGCAAGGGTGTGCAGACACCCGGTGGAGTACAGCAACAGGAAGCCGAACAACAGGAATGAAAACCAAACAGACCAATTATAACATAGTTATTATAACAATGTAATTGTAACAATGACATAGTAAACAGTCGGCATGATTTATTCTTTATAGCTCCTTGAAATAAGCATCATAAGCGGAGCTTGAAGACAGCATATGATCTGCTGCCATTTACCGAACAAAAGTGCTTAATTGTTTTTTTTTAGTAAACCAGTTATCTGGAAAGAAACTTACTTGGTATTTGGATCGAAAAACCAGCATGACCACTGTCCCTGAGGACTGGGCCAAAATTAGTGCCACCCCTGAATGAACCAACTTGCTCTTTCTTGCTGGGTTCTCCACTTGCCTGAATTTGTTGTTTTATTTTATGATTGAATTTAATTTTCTTTCTCAGCTGACATTCCGCTTCTCTCACCATGACACCCTGGCTGTGGATAACTCCGGTTTGAAGCTTAAGGACTCATATATTCCCCTTTATTATCTGGTGCACTTAGGTAATGTAGTCAAAGTAACCTATTTTTTGACCCAGTATTTGGAAAGTACTCAGCTTTGTTACAGAACATACTTGGAATATACAGCTCCAAGTGCAGCTTTATAGGACTGCGCTTCGTATGTTCATCCCTCTGAGAAGCAAACGAAGTACAAGCACAATTATGAGGTCTTACATCTCCTTCATTTGTCTGACGTTAAATCAGACTTTTAGCTGGAGCTGTAGGGTAGATATGCACAGCTATAAAGAATACACCGTTCATACTACTCAAACTTGCAGAGGCTCAGATGATTCCGGCCACCATCTCCTGTGCCTCAATTAGCACCGTTAACAGCCTGCATGATTTATCCATTATAGCTCCTTGAAATAAGCATCCTGCGTAGAGTCTGAAGACAGCATGCATAAAATTGATTGGACCACTGTCAAGGTAAAGGACATTAAGATCATTTCACAGCCTATTACCCACAATCCTCTCTGATTAAAGTGTCCCCATCGAGCAATTTTAATGAGAGTGTGCATTGTTGGCCATCTCTTCATCAGCATGTACCCAAATATAAGTTTAATGACTGGGGCCTTCTGATTGTGATTGGGTTATATGACCGTTGAACCTTCCTCATCTGAGTTTGATGAAATCACTGAGAAATAAATGCTTTACTGCAGAGAGGGAACCTTCCCTGCTCTGTTTTTCTACTTTAGGAATGTCGAATATCACTAAATGCTCACAGCAAGCATTGCGCTGCAATTAAGTCTTTATAAAACTCGAATCTTTTTTTTTTCTTTTGCACGGATGGAAGCTCAGGGCCAGACACTTAACACAATGCCAAGAATAAAATGCTGCTTAATATCACCAACAGGAGACATGGAATGTTACGAAGAATCCTGAATCCTGCTGCAGACATATATAAAGCGCTAATGCATTATGGGTGTACGCTGAATGATAGCAGCTAACCTATGTGCAAAGCTCCCATCCTAGGATGATCAGCTCTCATATTCCTGTAGTCAAACAAGCCACTAGCCACAAAGCACACATTCACCTGAGACACACTAAGCTCGTCCAGATCCCTTTTCATCTGTTCAAATTTGTCTGACAACTGGCTAAATACTCCAGGGTATTTTTTGGCCCCAGGGTGAACTGATAAGTTTGTCCCCACAGGGATCTTTGTGAGCTGGAACTTCACCCTTGCATGCCTATAGGCAACTCACTCTAATAAGATGCCAAATCAGCACAGGCAACTTGTTATTCTGAGTGAGAGGATTGAAGTGTAGCCAGATGAAATACAAATTGACATAATGTGAGCATGCTATCTTCAGGTAGGGCCTGATTAAAATCTAAGATCTTGAAGGCTACAGTGTTTCCCTCATCACTACAATGGGTTAGTTTAGATTTCCAAAGATGGTAATGATTGAATTACGATCAAAAAGTGTATAAGGGATATACATACATATTAGGGTTGTCAAATGATTTTTTGTAATCATGATTAATCACACACACTTTGCCTATTAATCACACAATTAATCACTTATACAGTGTTGCAATACCAGAAAAAAATGATTTTATAGTATGCATATTCAGTATAGATGTGCATTTATTCTGGAATGAGGTCCCAAGAAGCTTCGACACACAAAAATAACTTGTGCCAGTATCAGTGTTGCACGGGTGGAATAAGACCACTGCGACATAAAAGCATCTTGGTTTATGACCTTGCTCTCAAAGCTGAATGTGAATGTTTTGGAACAAAAATCTAAATCCAAAACCAGAGCAAATGGCTGTAAAACAGAAACCTCAGTCACTGACAGGGCACTTCATAACTGGAAAGATCCTCATTTTTAGGTATTAGCCTTTAATAAATAAAACAAATATTTCAAATTACCATATTGTTATCCTCTGAGCCATCTGGAAATTTAAAAAAAAATCATGAACCAAGGAATGATGTATCCTTGCCTCTGCCCTCCATCAGGTTCTCTGTGAGCCACTAACTGAATTTTTAATTCTATTTGTAAATTTTGGAATTGTGCACCATCGGGACCAAAGGTCTTCCATTGTTTACAGCCAGGCAGAAATATTGTAGGTCTCTTTTAGAAATCTTTGCTCATACAGTTCTCCTATTGGCATATAAAAATGAATGCAATTAAAGAAATAACAATGCTAACATCTTAAAACTTTGACAACCATAATACGTGTACATATGCTTCCAAAATGCCCATCAAAACACATTCTTTTACCGATCTTCCAGCTTGTGGAAATAAATGCTGAAGTCATTAGTTCCAATGAATTATAACTTTAAATTTAAATCAAAAAAAGTGTATGTTTAATTTTAAAAACCTGAATACCTGAAGATTATTCAAAATTTTTTGAGTATTTGACGTAAACGTGGCCTTTTCAGTCTCTGGCTGCTGATCACAACAGCCTGTTACGCTTTTCTCTTTGAGCTACTTTTTTTACGGAGAGCTGTATTCAGATCATTCCACGTAATCTTCTCAGGTTTTGTCAGTACTGAAATAGCCAGTTAAAGATATGCGTTTCCTTAGTCCTGAACACTGAAATGCTGCTCTGGCCTTACGGATCGGACCTTTGTCTTGACGAAAGACACACCTTGCCTCGGTCTTCGGCCACATCAACTGAAGTCAGTTTTGACTGCGTGCTGTGAATTTTCATTCACCTGTCTGTCTTCCAACCACTTATGCCATACAGGCGGCACAGTGCACAAGGGGAAAAACCCTGGGTACGACGCAACTCCATAACAGGCCAGGCACTACAAGCAATTTAGAGACACCAATTAGCCTGTCTGGAGTCGCTAGATTAATGGGACATTGAGAATATGCACACTGAGCAGGAGGATGGTACCCGGACCCCCAGCCACGGGGGAGGGGGGGTTTTTAGACAGTACTGCCCCATTTATATATGAGCTCCTGCCCCGTGTGCAGATTCACTCAGATCTGCTTTATACTTCATGCTTGAGATTCGATACTAGTGAAGTCGGTATACTCATATGAATTTATTATGGGATGTGAGATACAATGGACTGGTATGCTGTGGAAGGTATACCCCAGACTTGTGCCCAAGTAGCAGTAGTATTAAGTGATAATAATAATAATAATAATAATAATAATAATAATAATAATCCACACCCGCAACACCCTTTAAGTTTTTTGGTCTTTAGACATATATGCAGGTGTTCAGTCTGTCAGTGATTATAACTAAACTCAGGTAATAATGATCACTTATACATCAGTGTAAATGCACGCTTCACCATTCAGTGCCGGAATTTGAAATGTGAAGATAAAGGTGTTATTACGACATAACAGGGTTTTTAATTCAGTGGGTTCCTTTCCAATTATTCATGCTGTATAGGAAAGATAAAAAGGAATATCTCTGTGGCGTATAGTGATCCTTATTTTTTAACAACTCTTATGAAAATGGATCTCGCTGGCTTTTTTTATTCATGATCAGAAGAACGGGGAACAGCTGGACAGTGCCGCAACGTGGACTCCGTAGCACATGAAATAATAAGTAAAATGGAGCCTGAAATCACACACAGCCAGAGTTCCTGCAGAGTGTCAGGAGTCCATCACCCTGACGCATCATAGATGCACGGCCATAGTAATTCGCCGAATCATCTTTTTGCTATGGTTCCTTAGGGAAATGTCCCCAAGACTTTTTGTTCTGTGCACAGAGTAAACTAGGTATGTTTTTTCTCATTATATTAAACACACGTCTTGAATTCCAGTAGTCTAGGAATACTCAGATTGTAGATGCTGTCTCAATACTAATAAAACCCCTCTAATCACATCAGCAATCACCGACTCAAATATAGAAACTGAGAGGGCTTTCAGGTAACAATCTCAGCCAGCGTTTTAGATCATTTGTCGGGAGGAATTCACTCTGATGTGTAGCGTCTTCCTCAGCTTTCATTATAGCCCAGCATAGGGGACTGAGTATGGTATGGGGCTGTGTCTACTGGCTTGAGTTTGTCAGCAAAGGGAAAGATGATGTTTTCAGTTCAGACAATCCATGGCTTGGTGGATACTGACATAATCTGAGGGGGATCGATGCTTGTTAGTCTATGAGAAGAGCAGACGTCCTTGTGGAGCCCTTTCACTCCACCTCCCCATCTTTGTACACGGGTCCCTGTCCATGTATGAAGCAAAAATAAATAAGAACAGATCGCAGTGCGCTCCTCGATCCTGGAGGTTACGTAATGCAGCTAAGCAGTTTAAGTGGGCCACACCGATGCGAGCAGAAATAGCACGCTATTGGGGAGGAGGGACTCCAGGCCGCAAAGCCTCACAGAGCGAACAATGAACCTGGAAGGCAGTCGGTTGTGGCTGTTGAGTCATACCAGTGGAGAAAATCGGTTTGCCCCAGTCCACTGTATTCCTTGCCAGAGCTCCAACATGCTTAGAACTGCAATGAAACTATTCAAGAGGGAATTATTGGTTTTCATATGTGGTGTGGATCAAAGAAAGATGACAAAATTAATTTGCATATTTAAAGAGGTAGGCCGCTGATCTATCATCATATTACGTAGATGAATCAATAGGTGAAGCAAAAATCTGAACACCGATCAGCCATAACATTAAAACCACTGACTGGTGATGTGACTAACACTGATTATCTCATTAAATATTATATATTAGGCAAAGGAACAATCAGGTCCTTTGGATGCAGGAAGAATGGGCCAGCATAACAATCTGAGTGACTTTAACAAATGCCAAATTGTGATGTCTCAAGGACTGGGTCAGATTTCTCCAAAATAGTAAGTCCTGGTTTGCAGTTGTTAGAACCCAAAAAAAAAGTGGTCCAAGGAAGGCCAACCTGTGAAAAGGCAATGGGGTCATGGTCGCCTAAGGATCAGTGATGCGCGTGGGGAGCAAAGGCTAGCTTATCTGGTCCGATCCCACAGGAGAGCTACTGTTGCACAAATTGCTGAGAAAATGCAGTGGTAGAATGATGCTCTGGACAATGTTCTGCTGGGAAGCCTTTGGTCCTGGCATTTTTGCAGATCTTAGTTTGACAGGTAACACCTACCTAATGTTGCAGACCAAGTACACCCCTTCTAGGTAACGGTATTTCCTGAAGGCAGTGGCCTCTTTCAGCAGGATAATGCACCCTGCCACATTGCAAAAATGGTCCAGGAATAGTTTGAGGAACATGACAAAGAGGTCAAAAAAGTGACTTGGCCTCCAAATTCCCCAGATCTCAATCCGATCGAGCATCTCTGGGATGTGCTGGACAAATAAGTCCAATCCATGGAGGCCCCATCTCACAACTTACAGGATTTAAAGGATTTGCACCTAACATCTTTGTGCCAGATACCACAGACCACCTTCAGAGGTCTTGTGGAGTCCATGCCATCATAGGTCAGAGCTGTTTTGTCAGCATGAGGGGGGGGGGGGATCTACACAAAATTAGGCAGGTGGTTTTAAGGTTATGGCTGATCCATGTAAACTGTAAACTGTCACAAATTACTTATTTGAGAAAGAGGTTATATTCAGTTGCACCTGTATGATTTGCTGTTTTATTTATGTTTACACTTTCATCCATGTTTTGCACAAGATTAACAAGGAATAGCGTTTTTTTCGCTATTATTACTCTTGTGCACCTTTTTGATGAGACAGCACACATCTCGTTTGCCTAAAAATAACAAGATGTCTGTTTTCAGTGAACTACAACATGCTAGCAGATAAACAACCGAGGGGCTTCAGGGTGTCAGGAAACACGGTGATACGCTGAATATCTCCAGCTGAGTTCACATAGTTACCAATCTGATATAATATAAAGAATAAACAGCAATAGTGAACCTATCAAAGTTATGTAACCGGCTGACTGTGAAGTCATTGACGTTGCCGGTCTAATTGAAATCGTGCTATCATGGAGGCACACCCTGAGTGGCTGATGAGAGTGTTTAGCCATGCCTTGAAATCTTAGACAGCTTTTTGCAGTGTAATAATAGCTTGACAGCAATTAAGTCCTGCACATAAGGATCTGTCAGATTCTGAATATCTGGTGTCACAACACTGAATAACGTGCAGCACGATGAGAGGAATGGGGACAGACTGAGGCCTGCAGTGAAATATAACCTGCCTTTTGTCACAAAAAAGAAGCAGTGCAACAGCGTGCAACATGAAGGCTACAGAAACAGAGCCAGGCCAAGCGTGCCAGAAACCTCGTGAAGATAAATACCTAGACTCTATTTGTGGGTTCTTACAGTTCCCCATGTTCACCCCATGTTTTTGGGATTTCTTCTGGATTTCTTCTGGATTTCTTCTGGGTCTGCTGATTTATTCCTATAGTGCAAAACCATGCAGCTATGTGAATTAACCCTTTCAGGCTCAAATTAAGTTTTAGTTGCTAGAGGACAACCAAGTCCTTCAGTGGTACTTTTGAGTAAAAAAAACTCATAAAATATGTATCTGGGGTAATAAGGTAGTTAGTTTTTAACTGTTGCAAATCAGCAACGCCTGCCTTGAGAGGGTTAATGTCCCATTGACCTCATTGTGTGAGTGTCTTCCCTGAGATTGGCTGGCATTCCTCCTGGACATCTCCTGCATCGTGGGCTGCCCCCCACCCCCCCAGAGAGGGTTCAAAATAAGATAAGATAAGATAAGATAAGATAAGATAAGATAAGATAAGATAAGATAAGATAAATTTTGTTGATCCCAGAAGGAAATTCTTGATTTAGGCCTACAAGTATAATATTGTTATTTCACTGTTTGTAATACCACAGTCTCAAAACTCAAAAAGAATGGGGAATGCTTAATGACATATAGAAAAAAGTATTGGGACACCTGGCCATTACACCTACAGGAACGTTTATGACATCACATTCTAAATCCATAGGCATCAATATGGAGTTGGTCCCCCCTTTGCAGCTATAACAGCTACCAGTCTTCTGGGAAGGCTTTCCACAAGATTTTGGAGTGTGTCTGGGGGATTTTTTGCCCATTCATCCAGTACAGCATTTGTGAGGTCAGGAACTTGCATTAGACGTGAAGGCCTGGCTTGCAATCTCAATTCTAGTTCATCCCAAAGGTGTTTGATGGGGTTGAGGTTAGGGCTCTGTGTGGGTCAGTCAAAGTCTTCCACACTAAATTCACCCATACCAAGACATTTTGGACAAATCAATGCTTCCAACTTTGTGGGAACAGTTTGGGGAAGGCCCTTTTCTGTTCCAGCATGACTGCGCCCCAGTGCACAAAGCAAGGTCCATAAAGACATGGTTGGGTGAGTTTGGTATGGAAGAACTTGATTGACTGTGTGGGCCTGTGGCTTGATCTGCAAATGGAGGGAAGCTACAAAGCTTCAAATGAAATGTGTTTGATAAACAATTTAATTAAGCACAAGAATGGGCACATTGTCATGTTATCCAGCATGCTTCTATGTGCGTAGGATTCTAACAAAATCCTCTGTTCGCTATTTATCCAAAATTTCTATTTGATGACAACTAAGAAATCTAGTCATATGAACATCCATCCATTTTCCAACACACTTTATCCGTATTGGGTCGCGGGGGGTCTGGAGCCTATCCCGGAAGCAATGGGCACGAGGCAGGGAACAACCCTGGATGGGGGGCCAGCCCATCGCAGGGCACACTCTCACACCAGTGACTCACACATGCACACCTACAGGCAATTTAACAACTCCAATCAGCCTCAGCATGTCTTTGGACTGTGGGGGGAAACTGGAGTACCCGGCGGAAACCCCACGATGACACGGGCAGAACATACAAACTCCACACATATGACCCAGGCGGAGACTCAAACCCGGGTCCCAGAGGTGTGAGGCAACAGTGCTAACCACCGTGCCGCCCCCTCATATAAACACACACACGCACACACGCACGCACGCACACACACACATATAAAAAACAATTTGACTTTTCAACAAATGCTTTACTCTGGACATCTTATATATATATAATGTCCAGAGTAAACCATTTGTTGAAAAGTCAAATTGAGGAAGACAAAGTACAATGGAGTATTACCAGTGTGTCAACTCACCCACATTTATCTTAAACATTATTGTCAGATATTAGAAGATTAACTCAAAAACAGAAATGGAAGGGCTAAGAGGCATGGAGCTGTGAGGCAGCAGCACTATGCCCTGCAGTCCATACCTCCGCAATTTCCTACCAATTCCTGAAATTGTCCCTACAATCAGTTTGCTCTCCACCAACTTCCTCCGCATGACCACCAGCCACTGATTTGACTAATGCAACTTGCAACAAGGGTTTCACTGGTCCCACAAGCTAATGAAATTTCCTTGTGGCAGGGAGCCAAATACCCTGACTGCTGAGTCTCTCCCTCTATAAGTATGTCGATTAGTTCCTCTAGCCAGCGTAGCACTTGATAGTCGGCCATTTGTTCTTTATGTTCTTTATATTTTAGCTACATATTTACTATAGGTTGGCCCCCTGTCCAGGGTTGTTCTCTGCCTCGTGCCCGTTGCTTCCGGGATAGGCTCCGGACCCCCCGCGACCCATTAAGGATTAAGCGGGTTGGACAATGGATGGATGGATGGATATTTACTATAGTAATCTGTTCCTCTTACGCCAACAAGGAGCACTTTTTAAATGTGTCCAATGTGTAGGTAATCACAGAGGAAGCCTTAAAAACCAAATGAATGCACAATCTGGTTAATTTCAAATAAACCTCTTGGTTCAAATGGACCTCTTCTCATAAAAATATCGATAATCCTTTGTAATGTTATCCAATGTAACAAGTATGGTGGTAAAAATGTCTGATATTTCTGTCCCTTTTCCCAAGGACTCCATCTTGAGTTTTTCATGGCAAGGCTGTCACTATCTTTTGCACAAGTCATTATAAAACCTTGACTTATTCTTTCTCTCTGGGTGTATCCACACTGAACATCTATTTATATAGTAATATATATTTATTTTTTGCCCCACTGATGCCATGGTTTAAGCTTAAATCCTATAAGTTCTATGAAAGAATTAATTTCTTGTGTATTTGTCATGGAGAATTAAATGTGAAACACGTGCTATGCGGACCCCCAGCACGCCAGCTTAGTCTCTTGTCATTGCCTGTGATGTCATCTCCTAGGCGGGTGTTTTTGTAATCAAAATAAAATCGGTGGTGGCAGCCAGGGCATTTTTTTCTGCAGAAAAGCCTAGAATTGCATGGATGACATCAATCTTAGTGATACTTTTCATGTCTGGGTTGTCAGCAGAAAACAGGAACGCAAATCTTGAACTGGATCTCAAAGTGTCGGCTGAGGAGCGGATACAAGACTGGAGGTCGTCCAGTCTCCTCTCCACCTTGTTTATGTAGATGTTGTCCTCTAAAGCAATGAGACTTATATCCATCTATACAGCAGGTCTTGTGACTAATTTTACTCTTTATCTTAGAATTTCTTCCCCTTACCACTATGCATTTGTTTCTAATTTCAGCTACTTAATCAATATGCTGACTGATATGTAGGCTTTAATTATGTTATAAACAACTTGGCTGACCTTTTGTAATGCTCTAATTTCAGCTGAAATTCCCGCTTACTGAAGAAGCAGGGAAGTCACATATTGTACTTGCACTGCCAGAGCTCTTAGTAATAGGTCACTCTCTGAAAATTATTTTGAAACTATGGCTTCTTGGTCCTCATTGGCATTCCACTGCTGCAGAAAAATTCACATTTCAATATCCATCCATCCTTTCTCCATACCCACTTGTCCAATGCAGGGCCGCGGGGATCTGGATCAACCCAGGATGAGGCACCAGCCCATCAGAGTCACGCTTCAACATTACATCTGAAAAACCTGCCCATTCAAAACTGCTTATGTATTTTTATTGTGTGACAGAGGTGGGTTGTGGACACGCTATGCGGTGAGAGAAGTCATGTAATCCTTTCATTCATCTGGAGCCATTTACTCATGATATAAAACATCTCCTGTTTTCTCTCTCAGAACACAGACTGATGACAAAGTCACTTTCATCTTGTTAACCATCTTTTGCTGAAGTGAAAATGGCCATCCTTTGTGTTGGCCTCTATCCTCCAAAACTATTCTATTCTACAAATAATTCAAATGAAACCAACATAACATTCTCACATCCCAAATGAACTGCAGGTCAAACAAATTCCAGCGAGTGACCTTGATAAAGGTGCTGTTTATGATTATATCCTTGCCCTGGGGATAACTCTGCTCCCAAACCACCAAAATGCCTGCTGCTCAATAATGTTAGAATTATGCATTATAGAAAGAACAAGTGCAGTGTCATTTAAAATGCTTGAGGAGAGTTTCACAGACATTCAAGGCTTATTGTTTATTATAGGAATAACACAAGTCATCTGAATTACCGTAATGAGAATGACTGACTTGAGAGTGACATTTAAATTAATTGCATGTAAAAGCTAGATATTTATTCCAATGATGGCTGAAACAGAAAGGGAAGGAACAGCCCCCACCGCTGCCCCCATCTCCCTCTCAAGTCTCATGCAGATGTCTATTATTTCTTAGTCCCTGTCATTCCAGCTCTCACAGTAGTTCTACTGGATTCTAGTTAATCTCTTTTTCTCCAACTTTATCTATTTGGAATTAAACAATAACATGATACAAAAGGTACAAATGTTGGCCTTGATATTAATATCCCCATACACACTCCCATCCCCTTTAATACAAAATAAAATGAAATAGAGTAAATAAATAGTATTAACAATGAAAATATAGAAGTAAATCAAAATATAACACAAAAAATTTGCTTAGCATAAGAAGAAATAAGTCTAGTGGTCTCTATAAATTACAATCATAATTATGAGTGTTGGGTTTACAGATTTGAATGTGTTGACGTGCGTAAGCAGTACCAAGGATCAATGGTCAGTCGCAGATTGTATTCAATCAGTTAGTCTCTTTTTAGTTAGTCTCTTTTCAGTCGCAGATTGTATTCAATCAGTTAGTCTCTTTTTAACAAACTGTTTATAATGTAGATGTGTTTCAGGGACAAGAAAGCAGCAGGAGCCACGGTGACGAGCAGGACATCTTTCGGGATTATAGACTGTAGAAATACCTTTGCAGCGTCCCAGATAGAGCTCATTAATCATAGGTTAATTCTGCGCCACAGTAAATAATGCGGAAAAAAAAGTTCATGCATCTATCAATTTTTAAGTGAAAAAAGAATATCAATAAAGCTTTTATTCTAGCAATTAGATCTGTTCATTTTCAATGTTAAAAAACAACATCCCTGTCCTTTGCACTTTGATAAAATAATGGTTTTTCCACTTTAACTTCAGACAGTCTGAATATAATTCTTGTAAATGATGAGTCATTTCTTAACAAATGTTTATTGTTTTGATGCAGTTTTTACTTCATTGGTTATTAACAGGGAACAAAGTGAGTGAAAGCCACTTGAAGTCAGCTTTATGGTCAAAGTGAAGCCGCCTCTTAGGTATCACAGTAACATTTGGTAATATATGCTAAATGGGGGGGGATAAAGGCAATGCCCTCTCATTTTCAGTTATACTGTAAGTTTTAATTTATAGAGATGTTTAGTTGCTTTTTATTTTTAGTTTTTATTCATGTTTAAAAGATTAATTACGAGGCTGAAAAATACGTGTCTGTTCTTTCACATCCCTACTTTTTATTCTCTGATAATCCAGTCGGAGTCTCCTTGAGTCGGAGAGTTTTGTTTCTGTCCATCTGTGTGTCTTTGCTGAATATGGCGAAAGCAAAATACCAATAAAAGCTGAGTATGAAGGTGAGCTTTAACTTTTAGTGAAACACAATTTCTGTGCTTCTGCTGCTATAGATCAGATAAAGGCATCAATTAGGAGTCCCTTATTGAAGGTGGGACACACCGTTCTTACATTGAAAGAAAACAAATTGCATAGAATATGCTGACATTTCTCCTGTCCATGCATAATATTTGGACATAAATACTTACAGGATCCATACGCTAATTACCCTATGTATATCAAACTGCAGTCAATCTGACATGCAGCCAGGAGGTGTCATTTACCAATAGACAGTAATGCAAGCAGAAAGTTTTCTGATTTGGTCATTAAAGCATATAAGTAATTTCAGCAAATTATATAGATTTGGTCCAGAATTGATACGGCAATTCTCCTTTGTTAAAGGTGGATGTTATGTATAGTAAGGGCTACACAGATGTGCAGACATATAAACAACAGGTGAAATTGCTTGCGATGCCTCCATGCTTTAGTGGAATACATTCAACTGCAGTGGGTTATATTTATAAGGCATCTGTATGCAGATATACTCTTCATATAAACATTGGCTGGCGCTTCATATGCTCAAATCTGTGCTGAAGACACAACAATTGCTTTGCATATACGCTTTGTTATGGAAATATAAAATAAAACAGTATCCATTTCCCCAAACATTACTAAGCAGCACTTTCAGGCTACACTAACAGCACTGGATGTACTGTGCTTTCAGTGCTAAATCCGAAACAATAATGTTGCAATTTTTCCTATATTTGTGGTGTGGCAACATATTAAATGTTTTATTTCACACAAGAGAATTAAAATAGTCTTGAGGTAAGAATGACACTTTCATTTCTTTATTAGCAGGTCTATCAGGACTGAGATGTTTGCTGATTCGCTTCTTGGGTTTGAATGCTGGGTGCATAATTAATACCCCCCCCCACCCCACCCCGCGGTGGGTCACATATTCATCTAGCCAGGTTTAGCTTCTGACAAACTCATTCTTCATTCATTAAAACGGCCTGTTTACTCCTGTAATACTTATGTCTAAAAATACTTTTGGGGTCATTTAGCCATGCTTATTACAATCAATATTAGTTAGATCCGACCACCGTCTGCCTGACTTTGTCCTGCTATCCAGCAGAGCACCGCAGACAGAGACACAAGGACACCGCTGTGCAGAAATGCGACAGCCAATGCGACACAGCCATGCACGCTGAGCCCAGTTTGCCTTTGCCCATTTCACACAGAACTGAACGCTAAGCTGGTTTTTTAAACCGTTGGGGAACCTGATGCCCCATCGGCAATCTGCTCTCTTTAAACACGTGTAGCCCATTAATTATTGTTTATTTATTTGTCTGCCACAGGAATTTATTATGGTCATAAGAACATTGCCTGTATTCTTTCACACATGTGCACCAACATCTGAATAAGAATCACGTTCTCCTCACTTGTATCCTGTGCTTCCTGAGATAGGACACCTGTTTTCTATAACCCTGTACTGGATGGATGGATGGATGGATGGATGAATGATGGATGGATAGATGGATGGACACACAGACAGTTTTTCAGTTGTAAAATGTAATTAAGCCAGTTAAAAATTTCTTTTCAAAACTGCTATAAAATTAAGGCATGTGGAATCTAAAACTATCGTTTAGCAATATACAGTAAGTCCCCAAATAAGCAACATATACAGTACTGATTGTCATCTGTCGTAGTCTAGATAGATAGATAGATAGATCAGGGGGAAAAAGCTGAAAAGTAATATTCTAAGTTTGCAGACTGCGATTAACTGTTATTATGTTTCAAGCCTTCATACAATGTGACTCTCTCACAGTAGATTAACATTTTTGACATGCTAATATCATAGAGCACTTCCTTTGCTCAAAGATGCCTGTGAGGTCACAGGTCCAGTCCACTAGGCATCACAGCACTTGCAGCCCCACTGCAGACTTCACAAACTCTATTTGTGCGATAATCTGTTTCCCTGCCTGCTATCAACCAGCAATAGCTTCCTGGGTATCTTAAATAGCCCCCAGCTGTGAAAAACAAATTACTAGTTGCAGCATATTCTTCCACACACTGTAGCCAAAGATTTCACAAGTGTGCCTCTTCATAAAATCAAGAAATTGTGGGCAATATTCAAAATCGGTGCCAGAACATGCTTGCTGTAATCCCAAAATATTTATAAGATATTTCAAATTGGAATATTTATATGCAGCATGAAATTAAGTAGTCAGAATTTATGTTACAATAAACAAATAATTGAGCAGTACAGACTACAGCTTGTACGTCTGAGTGGTTTTTGTTTTTCTTTTAAAGTATTCTGTGCTTTTGATTCACCATTTTATGGACAGCAGTAAAATAGTTTTCTTTCTTAAAAGTAGATTTAAATTCTATATTCACATGTACATAAAATTTTCAGTTTTTCTATCTGGAGTAGCCATTAATAATGGACCTGACAGTATAATGTACAGCCATGTTAAAGTCACATTCAAATATATTACTTTATAAAGCTGTGATTTGGTAATTTTGCAAAGAAAAATCATTATTCATCTGGCTTTATTTCAGCTTATTAAACATCAAAATCTTTCTTATTTCCATTTATAATACCAGATCAAAGTGCTTGGAGGAGCGTTTGCTTGGTAGAATATCAAGAGAGAAAAGCCATTTTTATGAATTTTATGATGTCCATGGTCCATGCCGACACCCCATAATGTCAACAGACAACCAAAATAGATCTTGCATTCCTGGAACTAGTTACCACAGAGCTGAGTAATATCAGAATCCAACTGAATCCAAACTAACACAACTTGCACAACTACTTTAGCTAGTTAAACGCTCAGCAGCTAGTTTCATAAATGAAAACCACATCTTAAAAATTAGGCAGCAAATTAGAAACTATGGATCGTAAAAAAAAAAAAAAAAAAAGTATGTATAAAACTGTTGTGCAATTTACAGCTCAGCTGCCTGGGGAACATATTGTGGTTTTATTCAGATTTATTGTGTATTCGTGAAGCATGTGACATTTATGTCGTCAAATAACCTGAAGCATAAAGTATGAGAAATGAGGCTCAACCATTAAATCCTTCTTGCATACAGCCTGTAACTCCCATATTGCTTGGTGAGGCATTGTAAAGCAAGGCTTTCAAGTTTAACAGATTTAAATTAAAGAAGAGCGGAACTTGCGTATCTGCTGAGGCAACAGATAGGCTCTATACAAAGGACGGGGCTTGTAACTTGGAACAGTCGTGGCAGCTATAGCAAAGCTGATAAAGATCCAAATTAACTCTGAGCACAAAGAACGACCAGTGACACGTTTACGAACAGAACCCTGCTGCCAAAATGGCTCTACTTTCAATTCCCCTTTTTTGTTGTCATTGTGTATTAGATGACAGAGTCATTTAATTAGGTTGCTAAGCTGATGCATTTGTTTGATAAGGACTTGCGCATTTTCCATTTTTACCAATTTGTATAGCTTCATTTTCTCCTGAAAAGATTTCAGGACCATGTTGAATGCTTCAGCAGGACTTCACGTAAAAAAGATTGATGCTATACTGTTGACTTCTTGTTAATTTTGATTTAGACACGACCCATAGTTCTTGTAAGATTCATCCCCAAGTTTTGTGGTTGCATCGTCGCTACGCCACCAGGGTGTGTGACATCGCCACGCGCTGCCTGTCAACGTGTGAGAGGGGCACAGTGAGGGGGCTGTCCCTGACAGGCTGATGGCTTATAACGCGACATTTCACTACTCGGTTTGCGTCCAGACGCCGATCCCCTGCTTTGGCCATTACATAACGCTGGCAGCCATGACAGGCGTACTGGTGCGAGCTGAGGTCCCAGAGCACGACAGCCGTCAAGCAACGCAGCGGCCCATTAAGGACAGGAAAGAAGAGGCATCCTGGGGTAAAAAGAAAAGAAAAAAAATGAATATTTGATGCACCTCTTGATTAAAGGCCTTGGAAACTGAATTATTGAGAGGACAAGTTTCCACCGAATCACCGCCAGGACCAGATCTTGTAAAGTTAATGACGTGCTTTGCGCTCAGCAGCTACTGCCATTCCCTGCCACCTTGGCACACGTGGCATCTAAGCACCTGTCGCATCTGTGACGCAGGGTTTTTCTTTCCAGCTACCATCAAAACATAATATACGGAAAAATAGGCTAGTGGAATATAACATTGACACCCATTGGCTTGACGGTATAATTAGGGTCCAGGAATAATGCACCAATTCTCTTTTGTTAAAGGTGGATCTTACATAAGGGCCTGACCGTTTTTTTTGCAATGTGTCACTTAACATATATTACATATATATAGTGTAATATGGGAGCGTTAAAAGAGACCCCGCGATTTAAATTCAGGAGCTTTTATACAGTGAAACCCTTGTGGGAAGGTGGCAATCTAAGTGCTAACAGGTGGTGTCTCACTACAGGGCTCATTGTGATCTGAGAGGCGAGCGAGGATGGGGGGGGGGACCTGCGCAGGGCATTTTATTGCTGGCTGAGCTGATTGGTAATGATGCATGCATAACTCCCTGTGCCCTGTGATCCCATCCAGCCCTCCCCTGACCGCGACCAGGATGGGCAGGTTTGTCGTCCAAACATGACATCGTCAAGAAGAGCACTAAACAACCACTGATGCTACTAACGCCTTTCATTTTTCTTATAGGTAAGTCTAATTGACTACACCATTATCACAATACGAGGCTCTATTAGGGACTAAAACGTTTCATACAAAGAACGTTCTTGCTCTCAAATACGTTAACAGGAACAGCAATAAAAATGTATACAAAGACATTTTACAAATCCCTCATTGTACATAATGCATTATTTCTGCCTGGCAGCCACATTACAATTATTCAGTTATTGATGTTTAACAAAATGGGCAAAAGGAATGAAACTGAAAGACAAAGTGAAAACAAGCAACCTAGAGTCAGGAAGACAGGGACGGCACATGAGATCCAGTCTGTGAAGAGCGATAAGAAACAGGAGCCCAGATGTAGTTATAAATTACCAAATGAAGGGGCTCATTGCCGGATTTCAGCTCCTTCCCACAAGTTCCCCATCTTACAACATATCAGAGTATTTCATTTTGCAAACATTACAATGCATCACACCATGTGTCCTCCACTGATTAAATGATATAGTTATTCTTAAAACCATATTGCATTTCAATTGTGTCATGCAATAGAGGTATTAAATTTGCAGCATCTAGATAATGAAACCGCACACATTTCATAAACTTTCGAGTTACATTATATTTGTCTGGTCAGCTCTGAATGCAATCTTTGGCTTCCCATTCACAATTTAGCGACATTTCAATCATCATCATTGCTGACAGTCATTAAAGACCAGGAAAGTGTACAATGCCCATCTATTTACAAGTGAGAAATCACAAACTCAGTAGCACTTACAGCAGTGGGCTCATGCAATCTAATTTATGGTTGGAAAGAACATGACTAAGAGGCAAAATTTGTCAGTCAAGTCTTCTAATGTGTACGTTTATAGAGCAATTAAATAGGTTTGCAGTCCACTAGGCCAGTAACTAATTTTAATTATTTGCTTAATTTTTCTTGGCTGGAATCTATGTTATGTGACTATATTTGACTATTTTGGACACATTTACTATTGGGTTTTACTGCAGGCAAACAGTCTAGATATTTTTTTTTTTTTTTTGCGGTTTCAGGGCTTAAATATTCGCTTTCTGATACCACAGCAGCAAAGCAGAATTGACATTTTAGAAAATGAACATGTAACTTTAGCTAACTAGTATTTAGTGCACAGCAATAACTACTCACCATCTACTACTTCTATCGACTTGCATGGCCAACAGAATAAACAAATAAATGAGCAAAATAGCCATTACAGCAGTGAATGATAGAAGTGGCAATCAACTTTGTGGCTTACAAAATCTTAATTGACAGTTGAACTTAAAATATGAGAAATTAAATGGACCATGTGGGAGTCTAAACTCAGGTGGGAAGATTAAACAAGAACTAAGCTGGCTAAACCAAACACAGGGAAAGACTAATACCAAACAGCTACAGGACATATAGGCTAACACACTGGAACAAATGCAGCACATACAGGGAACACAACAGGAATCAAACACAGCAACACATGAACAAACACAATGACCGACTGCTGAACAGAGTAAGGACAGGCACTTAAATACACATGGGGGGCAATGAGTGGCTCAGTGGTCTAAACCTCTGTGCCTGTGATCAGGAGGTCACTGCTTTGAGCCTCAGCAGAATAGTGGCATGTCTGTGGGCCCTTAAGCAAGGCCTTTAATGCTCAGCTCCCTGAGTGCCGATGTAGGTGGCTGACCTTTGCTGCTGAGCTTGCTCTCACCTATATGTGTGTCATGGAGAGCAAGATGGTGTAGGCAGAAGTACACTTTCCCCATGGGGCTCAATAAAATACAATTATTATTATTAGAACAAGGGGTTCAACAGGGAACAGGTGCAAGCCATAACTAATCAAGCACAAAACAAGACACTAGGGGCAATGAGGAACAGGTGTGGGTAATCACAATCAAACACTAGAGACTAGGGCAACACAGGAGTTACAGGGAACATAGGTGAAATAATTACAAAACTAGGTACACAGGAGGATAATCAGAAACAGATACAAAAACAGAAATGACATGAATACGAGAACTAACAAGGCAACCCAGGGAGCAGAACAGACCTGGGAAACAACAGGAGATGGGAAAGTAAGCAACACCTGCTGGCCAAACGGGGAGATGACTGACTGAACTGGGTTAAGACGGGGACCAATCCTGATAATGTGCTTCCCATTAGTTATCCTGCTGGATACACATAGTACGCAAAGTATTCCCATGGATACAGTCTGGCCACACTTCACCCAACTATTAAGACACCTGCGGCTCATGAACTCACTGGATATAATCGATTACTGGATATACAGTAATCAACGTTACTGGATTAATTGATAATCCATTTAAATTGTGCACTTTGGGCTATGATTTAGATTTGGTTGTTCTCTGCGTTGCCTTAATCTGTCCTATTAGATGGCATCTGTATTTTGGTTCATGGGTTTGGATTGTGTTTTGAAAATAAATCTTTTGCTTCAGAATCTGGATCCTCTCATCATTACTTGACACTGCAATAATGTAAAAATTATATCCATAATGTTTTATGGTTACTCATGAACACATCTGTTCTATAGCACATGTTGTAATCTGACAGAGTAGTCCAGATTAACATGGCAAGGACATGCAGGAAATTTTAACTGCCTTTGATGGAGGAGTTTATTAATATATCAGAAACACAATCTCCACTGTGCTCTGCTGTCTTGTGTCGTTGCTTCAGATTTGGTATCCATTAACGATAATGACCTTGGTTCTAATCATTGTATGCAATGTCTGAAACAAAAAAAAAGATCCAAATTTATGTACAAATTGCACCCACTTAAATTCGATGAAAACAAACATGGATCTAAATGGTTTTCTTTGCACATTTTATTTTAAATTTTGAATAGAAATACACTTCGAAACTTTTTTTGAAAAGCGCTTTTTGTGTTTCAGTTGGGGTTCAATTAAAATAAGCCTATCTGTCCTCCTTCTTGCTGTAATTGATCATATTTAACAGCCAGGGGTGGAAGTGATGATCAATACCTCACTGCTGCTGACACAAATTAACAGGGATGGTTCAGCTGCACCCCTGAACTTCCCTGACAGAGAATGGCTTTCATATGATAATGTTTCTGTTAGAAGAATGCTGCAAGCTTTTGTCATCTGAATTATTGTACACACACATAAAAAAAGGGAAACGTGGTTTGATGAATTGCATTATAATGTCTCAAATGCGATCTGCAGTGTTTTATAAAATAATCCTGTTAAAATAGAACAGTGGGTGCCTCACATCTGCAGTGTCTGGGGCCTGAGCCCCCCACCCTCTGTTTTACCGTAGTCCAAAGGCATGAAGTTGGGTAAATTGATGTCTTTAAATTATCCACAGTGTGTTTGAAGCTCTGTGGTGTCCGGGAGTCCCACTGGGTGAATTCCCCAGTACCACCTGCAGCCTGGAAAAGGCCCCAGGTCCCACTGTGATGCCACACTGGATAAGCTGTCCGAAGATAGATGGGTAGATTGCTAGATTATTATGTTGGGACACCATGAGGAATCAAGGTTATTGATTTGATGGACTTTTAACTGAGGTTTCAGGTTCAAATCCCACAGAATGCCCTACTTCAAATGGCCTGAAATAAATATTCAGAGGAATATTTCACTTAAACTGCGACCTCTAGGTCAGAGAGAATTTAAGCACAGCTACATCTCAATGACAGTGTGTCCCTTTTCATACCCGAATGAAGCCTAAAGTCAAAAAGATTCAAAGTTTGAGATTTTATGGCAACAGTAATGAAATTACAAAAAGTGTTTTGAGAAGAAATTGGTATTTTATATGAATCTCATATAAAAATTATCAGTGTGCAAAAGATTAAATGAAACTTGCTGTGCGTATTAATAAATCATTTAACTATACTGTATATTCCTGAATGCTTACTTGCATCAGTCTTAAATAACCAAAATACTCAGGCATTTTAAAAACATTATTAATGCGAACTACATCATTTACTATTCCTTAATTATTTAGATTCATATAATTATAATTTAACTATTTTCCCATCATTTATGATCTTAATGAAGCTTAATCACATTTTACGTCTTAACTATGACTGCAAAACTACACGTGTCTTTCCTTGAACAACTTAAAAATTATAACTGGTTTCTGATTTGACTGGCTCATTAGAGTAAAAATAAGATTTATATCGAGAGAGACCTGGCTGCCTTGTTAAATCTGCCCTTTTAAGAAAGTAGCCTCTATTACCGCTTCAGTTTAGTACAGCAATTAAAGTACAGGCAACCAAAATATAGGCAGAAATGGATGTTAAAGTTCATTACAGGTAAGAGAGGCCTTGAAGACTGAGAATAAAAATGAACTCTTCAATCACTGAATGGTACATGATCATTTTTGCTCCCCGAACTTCCAAACAAGCCCATCTAGACAAAATAAAATTCCCAAACTATTGGGAACATCAGACCAGGGGCACAGATGCCTTCTTTCAAACAGCAGGCAGTGTAAGCAGATGTACTGTAAGTTCTATATATATTCCAAGCCTATGTCATATATCCAACTTATGTTACTGTAACGAAGCTAACAATTTCATCTAAGTCTGACCAAACGTGAAATTATGTCTGTTCAAATAAACCAATAAATCTTTAACCGTCTTCTCAAGTACTTGAGCTCAGAATAGTTGAACTTGCAACACATTGGAGAGGGCTATCTGTTGATCGGTCTGTTAGGCCATTTGTGGATGACTGGAAAATTCATCACATAACAGTGTATACACGCTATATGGACAGAAGTATTGGGATACACCTCTTAATCATTGAATTCAGATGTTTCATTCACACCCATTGCAACAGATGTTTAAAATCAAACACCTAGCCATGCAGTCAGGTTTACAAACATTTGTGAAAGAATGGGTCATTCTGAACAGCTCGGTGAATGAAGCATGGTACTGTCATAGGATGCAACCTTCACAATCTATCAATTCATGAAATTTCTTCCTTGCTTCATATTCCATGGTCAACTGTAAGTGGTGTTATTGCATAGTGGAAGTGTTTAGGAACAACAGAAACTCAGCCACGAAGTGGCAGACCATGTAAAACAGCACAGCGGGGTCGCCAATTGCTGAGGCGTATAGTGTGAAAAAATCATCAACGCTCTGTTGACTCTAACTGCAGAGTTCCAAACTTCCTTGGGCATTAACCCCAGTACAAAAACTGTGCACTGGGAGCTTCATGAAATGGGCTTCCATGGCTGAGCAGCTGCATGCAAGCCTCACATCACCAAGTACAATGCAAAGTGTGGGATGGAGTGGTGTAAAACACACTGCCACTGGACTCTGAGGCAGTGGAAACGTGTTCTGTGGAGTAACAAATAAAGTTTCTCTGTCTGGCAGTCTGATGGACGAGCCTGGGTTTGGCGGATGTCAGGAGAAAGTTGCCTGCCTGACGACATTGTGCTGACTGTAAAGTTTGGTGGAGGAGGGATAATGGTATGGGGTTGTTTTTCAGGGGTTGGACTAAGCCCCTTAGTTCCAGTGAAGGGAATCCTTAATACTACAGCATACCAAGATATTTTGGACAATTCTATGCTTCCAACTTTGTGGGGAAGGCTCTTTTCTGTTCCAGTATGAGTGTCCCCCAGTGCACAAAGCAAGGTCCATAAAGACATTGTTGGGTGAGTCTGGTGTGGAAGAACTTCACTGGCCCACATAGAGCCCTGACCTCAACCCCATCGAACACCTTTGGGATGAACTGGAATGGAGATTGTAAGGCAGGCCTTCATGTCCAACATCAGTGCCTGACCTCAGAAATGCTCTTCTGGATGAATGGGCAGAAATTCCCACAAACACAATCCAAAATGTTGTGGAAAACCTAAACAGAATAGTGACAGCTGTTATAGCTGTAGAAGGGGGACCCATATTAATGCTTGGATTTAGAATAGAATGTCATAAAAGTTCCTGTACCTTACCACTCAAAAGTTTTTGTACACCATAGGTTTTTACCACTTTTCCATTTATTTCATAAACTGCAGATTTTTTATTCTTGTTAAGCATTGGAAAGTTGAGTGAACAACTATAAATGAAAATCCATCCATCTATCCATCCATCCATTCTCCAAACCATTCATCCTTGATGTGATCCTAATTCAGATTCTGGACTCACTGTGACCCTGTACCGAATAAGAAAAATGGATCGATAAATGACCAAATCAGTTGGTAAGAGCAACCAAAATGTCAGTTTTCTTACATCTTAATTGCTGCAGTTTTCTTATGAAGGACTTTTCATAGTCAGGCTAGTAGGTCACCCAAACACGTCTACTCAACACTCATGGCCACATATTTAGTATTGATTTGTGATGTTCCGACTAGTCAAAGTCAATGCCTGGAGTTGTCACTTTACTGCAAATTAGAGGTGGTTGAGATAAGAAGTATCCACGTCCACTTACAATTTAAAAAATAGATATCATTTTCCTAAAGGAATCGTGGGTTTAGATCCCTCAGGGGCTTCTAGAAACAAGAAATCATGGACTCATGATGTACAAGGCATTCCAACTTAGTCCACTGAGCCATTCTAACTTTTGCCATTGAGGAACTGTGAATATAATGCAGCGTCTTTTTAATGTGACTCAGATCCTGGGTCAAAATTTGCGTCTGTTGGAGCAGAAAACAGATCCATGTGACACAGAGACTGTAGGATGGAATGAGAAGTTCATTAGCACTCTTGGGATACCACAGGAAACATCAGCAATGCCGTTTCAGCTCTGACAAAGGATGAACCAACACCAACAATACGAGAGCCAGATAACTGCTTGTGGTTCCTCCCCGTATTAAACTGGCTTTTGGAGGCTCCTTTGCGTCTAGACATTTCATGGGAACTTCAGGATAATACACAGGTCAGCTAAGTCATAGACACAAGGCACTTAAATAGCACTGTCAGGCCCAGCGCCCTCATGTGGCTCAGAAGGGATGATGCAACATCTAATGTGTCAGACATGTGTGTCATCAATGAGCTGAGAAATGTGGTTCTGATATAGATTTTGATGGGATCTCTCCTCAGGGGGTTAGTTTGTTGGACTTGTCAAACTGTCAGAGCTGCTTTCTTAAGTTTTTTTTCCCTCCATACTTACCTTCTGCAGCACAGGATTCAATTTTTATAAATATACCCAACATGCCAACCCTGGAGAAGGTTCGAGCAGGCAGCGGCCCCTCGGGACTAAAGTTGCTTTGTGTCAACAAAAATTTGAGCCTTGTATTTTATGTTTGTTCCTGTTTCGTTTTAAGGCCATCTGCAGGTCTAACAGCCAGTCCCATTGCCATCACCTGCAAAACTTCAGTTTCCTTAAAATGTTTGTGAGGGGACAGTGGAATCTCATCTATTGATAAGGAACACAACAGTGTTTTACATGGATCCTGCTATTAACTATGGATGGCACTTGTGTGTGGTCCATATTAGTTAATATTCATATTATACAATGTGGTTTGATGCACTTGGCATTTTAATTTTTATGTAATTATGTAATTGCATGAAGTATCTAATTGTAATCAGGCAGAGGATGTTGTTATGTTATACTCTTTAAATCTTTCTGGAGAAAGGTATATGCAATTGTATTTACAAGCATTTATTCTAATCCTTCTATCGTGTCTGTTTCTTCAGAGTAGTAGAGATCTTTTCTTTGCTTCAAGCATCAGTTCTGCAATTTTTGTGCAGCATATTTGAACAGGACCATGGAATTCCTTTGAGAGCTATTGCACGATTTATGGCTTTAGAATATAGGTTACTAGGTAACCAAGCATCATCAAAATTCTATCCAGCCTTAGAAATTCACCAGGTGGAAATACTCAGGCATTTTATACTTCAGTGTATGGCACAGAAAATGTGTTGTGAGTTTGCAAGCTAAAAAAGGAAGCTCAAAATGTTTGGGGGCATGAGGGGGATACCTTTTTTCTCTAGAACTACAAAGATTACAGAATGTTCTTTCGGAAGTCTGTCATCATAAAGAATGTCTCAGTGCCTAAAAGAAGACTGTCAACCTGTAGGCATTCACCTCTCTCTGTCCATGGATCCTTGCGGTCCATATCCCAGGCTCATGCTATGACAAACCGAAAGGCATCACATGACCTAATGGCATGGGTCTATATTGCCAAGGAAACCACAGCCACATGGCAAGAAGAGACCAATTCCAGGCCGGGTGGAGCCAGGATTGGAACCACTGACCTTTGACCTGTGAGCCAGTAATACTACCCACAGCACAATCAAGCCACCCATTCTCCCCTATGATTGGAAAAAAATACATTAAGTTCCATCTAATACATTTAGGTTTGACTATTAAAATAACATCAAAAACAAAATTCGGTTTAAATCACTTGTTTTTTCCGTATTTACAAATATGTACGTAACCTAAGGTTTGATTTTTCTAAGCAACATGTTATTTTATCTTGACAACATTGTGCTATCAGATCTTTTTTGATTACCTGTTACACCCTCTAAATGTGCTGCTCCCAGTCGAGCTAAATGTCAGATCCCAACTGTTCTCATTCCCTTAAATTATTCTGCAAATGTTTTGCAAAGCCCATTTCAGAAATATTCCGTGATTGTCTACTGCAATCTCAAAGCTACAGAACAATCATAGCCAATAGTTGAAAAATGTCAGCAGAAAGCATACTGTGGGAAATTACTCATACACATACAAGTTCTGCTACCAAATACATGAGTAAGAGTCTCACTATTCAGCACCTAAAGGCCAAAATGTTCTTTTCTGCAGCTGATACCCAATGCTTTCTGTGCTTTGCTATAATCTCTGTCTCTCTGACAGCCGGCACCTGCACAACTCTATTTTCAGCTTCATTAGTAAACCTTTTCAACGGAACTCCATTTTGGAGAGGACACATACATAATTTTAAAAAGAAGACAGGCTTTTAAATTCTTTCTAGAAATTCGTCCTTGCAACAAAATACCAGGTTTGTCCCCCCTCCCGATTTTAGCTGCTTTTTAGCATGCATTGTTCCACCTGATGCAGAAGGGCAGGATTTGTTTGTAGTTGCCCATAAAGTCACTCTTGAAACTTGTGTTTGTGAAGATGAAGTTAATGAGTCTCATGCAGCCCTCTAAGTGCCTTTCAGGAGCAAAGCTGCCCTCATGATGCACCACAACCTGCCTATTTCAGGTCCAGTCTGCCTAATTAACTTTGCCCATAAAGCCATTACTTTCACTGTCACATGAGATAAGAATGTTTTTGGCTTTTAACAGATGATCAGTCAAAGGGTACTGAGTAGTTTGTCAGTAAACGCTTTGGCTGGCAAAAAGCAGAGACTCCTGCAAATGTATGTCATCTTCTGCCAGCAAGGTCTCTCACACCCCCACCCTATTTAAAGTTTTCACAAAGGTTTCACTGCATTTATATATTTTTTCTATTTTAATTAAATAATTTAATTGAAGTATATTCACTCTTTTAAAAAAAAAAAACAGGACGGAATATTTTAGTTTCCAGCATTTTTTATGACGTGTTTAATATTCCCTTCTGAATCATTTCTGTAAAATTGGTTTATTAATTAAACTTGTTGCATATGCAAAGAGAGAACAGTTTTGGTCTGTAAACAATATATTGCATGAAAACGGAATTCTGATGAATACCTTCTGTTCAGTTGGAAAGTATTTCATATGACATAATTGCCCCACTTTACAGTACAGTACTACTGTATAAACATCTTTACTGTAAGAACGAATAAGTTAGCAATTTGGTATGAGATAGATGGTAGATTCAGTGCATTTTTATGTAAAGCAATGGAATATGTAACGCAATTATCCTTTCTCTGTACTGCTCTACTTTTAGATGAAGTAAAAAAATAATAGACACAGCACATGGAATTAAAATTGTAAAAGCATAAAATATTTAATGGTCAAATACATTTTTTTCTGACAACACTGACTAGTGGATCTCATCAGGCAGACTGGGGGTCAAAACCAACACCTTTATTTGGGAATGCAATTATTACATGAAAAATGGCCATGTAAACGACTGTCCTGGCAGAACAAAGCCTTCCTATGTTGCTCTCAGACTCTAATATCCCTCAATGCATTATGACATTCTAAGAATTACATTTTCCCTTTCTGAGCCGTTTACATTATGACATCCTGTAACTCTTAGTGGTATGACAGTCTTTTGTGCACAGAAAGTTCCTGATTGATGCATGTATAGCTGACTTTCAGCTTTATTCACATATAGACACAGGTCTTTCCATTAATGGCAGCAAAGTAAAATGGTTAAAAATACAATATATAAGAGCCCAGGTATTGGCTGAATTATGCTTTTTTTTTGAGTCCCGGTACATTTCAATGTGCATTTCCTGCGTTGTGTTAATGTGACACTTTTATTATGTTGCATAATCTCCTCAGCCAGCCCTTAACAGTGATGAACAACAGTGATTTCGTGCCGTGATCTTCATCACAACATGGTTTTATTTTAGGCTCTTTTTTGTAGGGGGGGGAGGGAAGCATATGGAATTCAGTAAATTTATATGCCATGGAATTATGAGGTGACCTTGATTTTCTCATCAAAGGGACCGAATGGAAGTGAGTCCAGGGCTCTGGAGCTAATCGACCCTCCCTTTCAGAGTCTCAGGCCCGTTTATGACCTCAATAATTCAAGCACATGTCACTCAAAGGACACTCCAGAGTTTGACTATCAGTCTCTGTAGCTTCCAAGCCAATATGGACATTGATATAACAACACGACGGTCTCTTTAGAACAAAAAAATTAATGTCTTACAGCTGAGGTTTAATCAAGATCCCCAAGGTACAAGGGATGGGAAAGGAACTAACACGCTCCTGCAATTGCCCAGCTTTATTGCGTTCTGGGGTCTATCGATTCCCGCGGGATGCCAAGGTAGCACTTTCAATCATTTGGTGTCAGTGGAATATCAGACCTTCAATTTGGGCAATCAAACCACAGTTTGTCCTTGTTTATTTTTCTTTTAGTATGTGTGAGGACACAATCATCTCTAAATAAAAAAAAAAACCCACTGGCCAGTCTAACCTGACATGTATTGTAAATGAAAACTCTTTGATATGAACAGCTATCACTAGTTCACCTCAAGCTGTTTTGTTTTGCTGACTCTATTATCGAAGGCAACCTGCGATTTTAGCTATTTACAGAGCAGTATGTTTTCCTGGTACAGCTCAGGGCTCAATACTTTGCTCAGAGATGCTAGAGTAGGGCTCCGGGCGTAAAACGGTACTGTTTAGATTACAAATCTGTGTTCCTAACCACTATATTGGATGTAAACGCAGGTTTTGATCAGCATCATATGGCTGTGGACCCCTGTGACCCTCAGAGCTGGTGGATGAATGAGAATATAGGGTCTGATAAGGCTGTGATGGATCATTCCCTGCTTTGCAGTCACAGCTCTTGGGGGCGGCTCTCGGAACATGCCACCCTGCATAAAATAAGCGGGTATGGAAAGTGGATGGATGTGTGAATGGCTTGATAAGCAGTATGGAAGATGGATGGATGGATGGACGGATGGACGGACAGACAAAAAAATCAGATATTGAGAAAAGTTAATTTGTTGAAATTAGCATTAATATCTTACCCATTATCTTTGTCAGCTGCTTCACATTTCCTCACACTGATGCACATGAGCAACACTGATTCCTCTATTCCGTTAGGAATTCGGCCCATAAACAGTTCTTGTTGAAGGCTTTTCTGCATATGCAGTAAAACCAATTAAAATGTTCCAGTCGCAATTAACTTCTCAGATGCTGAGGCAAATTGTGCTTGAGTGAAAATGTTCAATTCTTGCTCAATTCGAGGACAATGCAAGAGGCAGTTAGGGGGAGTGGAGAAGCTAATTATTTGGATCCTGCATGAAACGGGTGTGGAAGTGTGAGCTGACGTGCCATATTGAATTAAAATTAATTGTTTGGCGGTTATCCAAACTTAAGAGCTAATTGGTATTTTCCCAGTACTGTTCTGTGCACAATTTTAAAATATCCAGTATAATTAAGGACTATTCGGCATTATTTAATCCTACATCATATTTCCCATTAAACATTGTAAATGTTAGGAGGAGTAAACTACATTGACTGCTACTTAGTTTGCTTATCTGTTTTAGTAGAAACTTTGTCAGTATCGTTATTGTTTAATGTTTAGGGTTAAAGGCCATTGAAATACTTTTCCATTTATTTCTGTTTGTATTATTAGTGTTTTAATTAATATAATTCAGGAAGCCATAAGTCTTTGATTTCCATTATTATTTACACCATAACGTTAAAACTACTGACTGACTGGTGAAGTGAATAATTTTGATTCTTTCGTTACAATGGCAAATGTCAAGGGTGCCATTGTATATTAGGCAAGTGAACAGTCGGTTCTTGAAGATGACGTGTTGGAAGCAGGAAAAATGGGCAAGTGTAAGGATCTGAGTGACTTCAACAAGGACCAATGTGTGATGGCTAGACAACTGGGTCAGAGCATCTCCGAAAGGACAGGTCTTGTGGGGTGTTCCACATATTTGGTGGTCAGTACCAACTAGAAGTGGTCCAAGGAAAGCTAACCTGGCAACAGGGTCATGGGCACCAAAGGCTCATTGATGTGCGTGGGGAGCGATGGCTTGCCCATCTGGTTCGAACCCACACGAGAGCTGCTGTAGCACAAATTGCTGAAAAAGGTCATGCTGGCTATGATGGAAAGGTCTCAGAAGACAGCGGTGGATCGCAGCCTGCTGCTTAAGGGGCTGTGTAGCCCCAGACCAGTCAGAGCATCCATGCTGACCCCTGTCCACCGCCGAAAGAACCTATGATGGACTTCAGAAATGGACTGTGGAGCAATGGAAGAAGGTAGCCTGGTTTGATGAATCATGTTTTCTGTTACATCATGTGGACGGCACGCTGTGTGCGTTTGCCCTTTGCCTGGGGAAGAGATGGCACCAGGATGCACTATGGGAAGAAGGCAAGCCATCGGAGGCAGAGTGATGCTCTGGGCAATGATCTGCTGGGAAACCTTGGGTCCTGGTATTCATGTGGATGTCAGTTTGACAGGTACCATTTACCTAAACATTGTTGCAGACCAAGTGCAGCCCTTCATCTCAATGGGATTTCCCCAAGGCAGTGGCCTCTTTCAGCAGGATAATGCACCCTGCCACAATGCAAAAATTGTTCAGGAATGGTCTCAAGAAGATGAAAGAGAGTTCAAGGTGTTGACTTGGCCTCCAAACTCCCCAGATCTCAATCCGATCGAGCATCTGGGGGATGTTCTGGACAAACAAATCCAATCCATGGAGGCCCCATCTCACAACTTACAGGATTTAAAGGATTTGCAGCTAACGCCTTGGTACCAAGGTACCATAGGACACCTTCTGAGGTCTTGTGGAGTCCATGCCTCATCGGGTCAGAGCCAAGAGTGTAGATTTGGGTCTGGATGGTGGGGTCGTCTCCCTGCCAATATCGTGGGAATACCGTGTGTTTAGGGGGGTTTAGGGCTGATTCTGTTCCTACCAGTGTTGAAACCAAAGCTAAGCTCTTGCTCAGTGGCACGAGGGGGACCTACACAATATCAGGCAGATCGTTTTAATGTTACCAGTGATTGTATGTATCATTTTCATTCTGTAGTTCTTATTTTTGAGACTGATTACAAGCTACGTTTAAGCAGATATCCTGGTTACTGTCTGATTTTTTTCCATCCATCCATCTTCTATTTTCTATACTAACTTGTCCTATTCAAGGTTTCAGGATATCTGCTTTGTTCCCTATGAAATCTTTTTTTATTTGTGTAATAAAAATCTAAAGAAGTTCTCATCTTAAGCAGGGCATGATTCCCACAGTTTTATATATTTCTTCGACTGTCCGATTGCTCCTTCAAGTTTCAAACATGGAACATACCGCAAAATTTTCAAGTTTTACCTGCTAAATGTTCAAGTGAAAAACAGCCTAGGGACAGTCTATATGAACAGCCTATATGAAAGGCCTATAGGAACAGCCTATATGAAAGGCCTATAGGAACAGCCTATAGGGACAGCCTATATGAACAGCCTATATGAAAGGCCTATAGGAACAGCCAATAGGAACAGCCTATAGGAACAGCCTATATGAAAGGCCTATAGGAACAGCCTATAGGGACAGCCTACTGTATATGAACAGCCTATATGAAAGGCCTATAGGAACAGCCAATAGGAACAGCCTATAGGGACAGCCTATATGAACAGCCTATATGAAAGGCCTATAGGAACAGCCTATATGAAAGGCCTATAGGAACAGCCTATAGGAACAGCCTAGGAAGCTGTCTGATAAGCATGGTTGTGTGTTAAGGAATGCTATTTATCAGTACCCATTAAGCAGACAAAGTGGGGTCTGCCAAAGACTGCAGCAGAACACAGGGAGAGGGTCACGGACCCCGTCTTCACTGATTTTTTTGCATGTCCTTGAAGAGTCTGGCTTTTGCCTTTGATGGGCTGCTCTACGAGTCATTAAGCTGTGGTGCTGAGTGTGGATTTAGAGGAAAATGCCACCATTTTTCTAAACTTTGGTTTAGCATTGAAAGGTACAGCAAATCTTTGGTATCTGATACACACTCTGGAAGCATTTCAGTGATGTAGGTGGATTAGGGTGGGGCGCAGGGCGGCTATAGTGTGGGACTAGAAGCAGGAAGCCAAGTGCTTCATGTATAGGCACTGCTAGGACCCCAGACAGCTGCTTGGGAGCCAGAATTAATCTGTTAGCAGAAACTTTGCGATTTATCTTTAACATGATTAAACAGGGATGCAGCGGAGTATAATTTTATGACCTGCCTTTAATGGCTCAGTTTAATGGCCAGTTATGGTTTCACATTAGTCCTGATTTTTAACAGATTTTGGCCAGTGAAGTCAACTGGACCTTCAGCTACCTGCTCCGCTCCATCACTATACACTGTGCAGTGTGGAGAAACAGGGGCTGACCTTCTGTTACATGCAAGACCCATATTTCATGCTACGCAGCTCATGCAAGTTTGAAAGGTGAAACGTTCAATCGTTTATCACCTCTCACTTGGAGCTGATGCATTTTTATGTTTTTGAGATTAGAAAGTCCATATGTATTTCTATTGCACTCCGACAATGGGCTGTGCATGGATATATGTTGTCTTTTCCACAGCTGTTCCACAGTTGTGGGGTAGTACACTGGCGCAGTGGTTAGCACTGTTGTCTCACATCTCTGAGTTCAAGGTCCCATGTGAGTTTGCATGTTCTCCCCGGGTCGTTGCAGGGATTTCTCCAGATACTCCAGTTTCCCTCTTCAATCCAAAAATAAGATGCAGTGAACAGGCATTACCAGATGCCAACTGGTGTGAATGGGGTGTGTGTCCCGCACCCTGCACTGTTCCCTGCTTTGCTTCTGTAGCTTCCAGGGCAAACTCAGGACCCCTATGAACCTGAGTAGGACAAGCAGGTACAGAAAATGGATGGATGTTCTGCAGATACTTTGAAAATAATCCAGGGGGCTTTTTGGCTCACAGTTATCTTTTTGCATATAATTTCATGATAAAATTGTGTTAAAAGGGTTGTGTTTTTTTTTTACATTAAGGAATTTATTGTATATTTATTGTTTCGTTTTTGTAAAAGAGCACAGTTTAAGCATTAATATAAAGTTGATATGGGAAGGAATAACTTTGGATTCGATGGATTTTAACAAAATGAGAGTATCATTCCTAAGGTGTGATATTGGAAAATATTATCTAATGATTCAACTGCAGTATACCACTCAGGCATATTTAATTTAACCAGTTCGCTGTGAATGTGTCCATTCAACCTAAATATAATTTGGATCGACTGCAATGGGAAATCTCATATACACTGCTTGTCCAGTTTCCCCTCCAGTGGTTCTGGCCTTGCAAGCGACAAACACTGAGGACAGTCAGTTCTTCAGCCCAGCCAGAATGTCCCAGTCAGCTGCTCAGGGGACTGTATCCCATACTCCGTAGATTCTTTCCCATTGTAGTTTCTACAGGCAGTTTCTCTGTGTTGAAAACACTCCAAACTATATTTAGGAATGATACAAACTTTAAAAAAGGAACAATACTCTCAATCAGCGGTCTCACTTTCTGCTGGTTTACCATCTAACTCATTCATTAAACTTAACTGCTTCAATTAGTAGTTAAAGTTCTGTTTGCACTGCTGTCATACAACATTGACATTTCCGGGATATGTGGCAAATTATCTGCATTCTTTAAATGTCCTTTATATTAGAACAAATATCTACAGACCTAGTCTGCCAAGAATCGAGCTTCATATCCGGCTTTGAACAGCATTTCATTCCACAGAATTAAATCAGAGCACATGACTGATCATGCATGCCACTGCCTCTAATTACTAATACAACAATGGTCTCATTCACTTCAATACATGATTCGTACTTGTGTTTTCTCGAAGGAAAGAAATAACATACCCACGTATAAAGCTGTATTCACAGAAGAGAATAAAATGTAATATGAATTAAGATTATGTCACATCCTGCCCACCTCACCTTCCTGTCTCCTCCCTGACGTGGCCCCGATGAGCCGAGCTTGTTTGTTACCCCTCATTAGTCCTTGTATTTACAGTAGTACTTGTTTGTCTTGTCAGCCCCAGACTGGTTTTTAAAGTCGAACCTTCCTCTTGCCGGTGTCCTTCCTGGTTTCCAGGAGGGTCAGCCTATAGGGTCGGACGTGTAGGACGTGACAGATTACGTAACTTTATTCAAACATAACAGCATTATGCATTTCTGACAGAATGGGAGATTGACCCCGAAGGTGATGAAATGATATGGCCATTCAATTACAAAAATGGCTGCTAGAAATGGACCCTCTTGTTTTCGGGAATGATGTACAAAGGAAGGAAATACTGTTGTACTTCAAATCAATGTCTCCGAAGGCCAAACAACGAGTTAGGAACCAGGGCGTCTTTTTCGATTGCAATCTGAGCTCTAACAGTGATATCAACGACGTCTGCGAAACAGCACATGATCACCTCAGCAATATTTGCAAAGCCCGGAATATGCTGTCATATGTTGACCGTGAAAAACTAATACATGCTTTTGTTTTAAAAACTTTGTAAACCCTTTGTTTAAAACAATGCTATATAAAATTGATATATGGAAAATTCCCCCCTGAATGGATATTTTTCATCTATCCCTCCAATCATTCTTAAATCCATTCACCTATTTATTTTCTAACAGTTTTTCCCAGTGAGGGTCACAGTGTGCCTAACAGGTAAAACCAGGCTTCTCTTTCCAAGGTCATGTGGAGCCATCTTGTAGGCCCACACCCTACAAGGTCAAAGGTTAAAGGTGATGGGTCATGTGAAAGGCTGTTTGAGCAGCAAGTGCAGCTCTTACATTTATATAAATGATTTTTGCACCAGCTTTTCATGATGCTAGTCTCAGCTCTGACACAATGACCTCATGCTAGTGCTTTCAGAAAAAATACATATTAAAGGACTTTATTAATGAATTATTAAAATGATTTATAATTTACCTACCTCATGCCTGATGTTCCCTGGACTAGGTTGCAGGTCCCCCCATGACCCTGGACTGAGTAGGCAGTTAGAAGACGGAGGGCTGGATTTATAATCTCAGAAATTAATTTTCACACAAAGACCACTTTTTAATTTGAAACATTAGAGAAGCTCATAAAATTGTTCTTAATATTGTATGGTTTTTAGAATTTGCTAGTCCATCCACAGGCTTTGGTCAGCTGACTAGTGTAAGATTTTCAATTCGAGACGAGTTAAATCACAGATTTACATGAAGGTAACTATTTTGTTACATTTAAATAGTCCTTAGGGTTTGCAATCTACCCCGATGCCTTTCATGTAGCTCATTTTAGCTCTATAATGGAATAATACAGATTTGCCCTAAGAATCCTTGCGTGAGCGTGAGTCAGAAAGCACGAGGGTCACGCCAGATGTGTGAGAGCTGGCAACCCTGCATCCAGGTTTCTCTCCTGTTCAGGAGCCAATCACAAGCTCAAAGCCTGTGGTCTAAGATCCAAAAGATAGCCAGATATCACCAGAATACAAGTAAATGTAGAAGAGGGGTTACAGACCTGACGATCTCCATGGCAACAGGGGCTATGTGCTATAGGTAGACATTGACTGGTGGAATATCTAGATATAATAAGAAAATATTATATATATATATATATAATGTCACAATATTTATATATATTTATATAGTGATATATATAATATTGAGTGCAGGCAAATAGCCCTTGAAGGGAGAGGTTTATCAACAAGTAGGGGAAAAATATACAAATGTGGTCAGTCGTGAGGCAGCGCCCCCTACAGAATAGTCATCCTCCAATTTTCACACTCACTGGGAGTACACGGCCCACAAGCCTGGCCTTCCCATCTCTCCATGGTCTCTCCAGTGCAGGATTTAAGCTGTACTGGTGAGGACAGTTCTGCTTCATGGTTCAGGCAATTAGTGACTGCCAGCCACATCCTATTGGCCCTCATTGTGGTCAACTGTGAGGTAACCATGGTTACCATAGGCCCGTGTGGTGCTGAGCACAGCTTGCTGGTGCACCGTTGTGTCACAATATGTGTATGTTTTTATAGATACTGTATATGAATGTATATGTGTGTTTGTATATGATTTAAATTATATGAATATTGTGATAAACTATTGCTGTTGCTTGGAGACCAAGAGGGTGTTCCAAGAAAGAGAGGATTTCTGAGTTAGTTGGGTTAACTTAAGCTAGAAGTCATGATTGTCCAATAGGAATGCTCCTTACCTTAACTCTTGTTGGACAATCAGGACTTCTTGTTTAAGTTAACCCAACTAACTCAGAAATCCTCCCTTTCTTATAGAACACCCTCTTGGTCTCTGATGAACCACACCTAATCTCAGGCAGATAGGAACACATAAGGTGGGGCAGAAAACCTGTTGGGTACCAGCACTCTAGGATCAGGGTTCCTTTCCGCTGCACTAGACTCTACAGCAGAAGTTACCCAGAGGGATACTTGTTCCAAGCTTCTGTGGAATCAGGTCCCTACATCACTTATTAATCCATTTCTGAGTTTAATCGGAGCACCTCGCATATCATCACCTTGCCTTAACTCTGTCTACATCGTCTTCACGTTTTACATGGCGGATAGGTTCAGTCAAAAGGGGGAGGTTCTTATGCTTAGTTAGAATTGAAGTAAAACTGTCCTGTGATGAGTCTGAAAACTGGCCAGTGACCAATCAAGACTGGGGTCTTAAATAAAATCCCAAACTGCAACCTTATGTTATGAAATCTGTATGTCATCTTTCTGTTGTACAGATTTATAGAACACCAACAGCAAAGACATCCTGAAAATTTATATCCACTGCATCATCTTTACTGGTAATCCCTCTGGTAATCTCAGTGGAGAAGATTACTGGAAGAGCAGAAACTGCCTCCTCTATCAAATTGATCTCTTAAAGGGGCACAAGATAGTTTTATTATCATGTCCTCCAACATTTCAATTTAAGAGAAAGCTGCCTTAATTGCTGGTAAACACAGGCAATACCCGTGCAATAAATTATGTTCTGTAATATAAGAAGAAATCAATAAGATACATCTTGTGCAATTTATATCAACCCTTAAGCAAAGCTACTGTTGTTCCAGACTGGGCTGTAGTTCCCTTTAAATTGATGGGTGCTCGATCCGGTATTGATCCATCCCTATCTAGTGCATGTGCAGAACGAAGCCCAACATTTCACGGAGCCACATGGGGACAAGCTCATGGATTATGTATTTGTCGATTGTGCAAAAATAGGTCAGAAGATTTTGTCTTTAAGTCCAAGGGGTTTATACTGTATGTGAGGAAAGTTAAAGAACCGGCCAACTCCATAATTTTCAAGGCTTGTTAGAAGGATGAAAACACATAGCAGATATTTACCTAGTACATTCCACTTATACTGTATATATTCCTTCATTTTTCTTACCCGCTTATCCTGTGCTGGGTCACAGAGGTCAGGAGCTTATTCCATAAGCAATGGGTGCAAGGCGGGGAACAAGCCAGGAGGGGGCGCCACTTCGTGGCAAGGCTCTCACTCCATTCACACACACATTCACACCTACGGACAATTTGGCAGCTTCAGTTCATCTTAGCACCCACAGTGCATGGAAATTGAACCTCTAATTGGCAACAGTGTGTGAATGTTGAGTATGTGCCCTATGATAGAATGACATTCTATCCTGGTTGTCTCTTATTCCCAGTGCTTCCAAGGACAGATCCCTGGGTCAATGTGATCATGTAATGCAGTATGGATGGATGGATAGATGGATGGATGGATTTTCCGAAGTGAGGTCATCCAACTAAATCAAAGCTGACCGGTCACTGCACTCTCACAAAGATGACATATGAATCATACAATTTTGAGAAAACATTTTGTATCTTTTGGACGGTGTTTTAGAACTGAGAATTGTAATACATGAATTAATGTATGGATGAACTTGCGAGCCAGGAGAATTTCTATTGCAGCTGCCTGAAGAGGGAGGTGCAAAGAATGTTCAGCAGAGTCAAATCCCACGAAGGTCCTGAAGATGTCCCCTCCTGAGCGCTGAAGATATGCGGAGCGCCCGCTACCACTTGTCTTCCCAGACATCTTTAACATCTCTCTGTTCCTGCCCTCTGTCCCACTGCGCTTCAAGAGGACAAGAACTTTGCCATTTCTGAAAGCCTCCAAGGTGACATGTCCGAATTACCACACCCAGTAGTGCTAACCTCGGTCCACACAAAGTTCATGGAGCAGTGAGTGATGCACCACACCGTCAGCATTATTCATGACTTGCTGGATCCCTTACAGTTTGGCCATAGGAGGCGTAAGCAGTGGACGATTCTGCTTCCCTGCTACTCCCCAGCAACACCTAAGCAACAGAAGCAGCTACTCCAGGGTGTTATTCATTGACTTCAACTCAGCTTTTAACATACCTGGTGAGCCCATGGTCAAACTCAGAGTACTGCCTCTCAGTAACACCATCTGCAACTGGATCCTGGACGTCCTGACAGGCAGACCCCAGTTGGTGAAGATGGGGAACAAGACTAGATCCCCTCCAATCTCCAATACAGGGGCAGCTTTTTCACTTATGACTGTGGGGTCCAACCTCTTACAGATGCTGCACTGATTGGTCTCATAAGCAATGAAGATGAAACTGCATACAGGAGTGAAGTGGCAGGTCTACTGGAGCGCTGCCATGATGACAACTTCATCCTGAACATGACTAATATGAAGGAGGTTACTGTAGACTTCAGGAGACACTCCAGCAGTTAAACTCTCAACACTGATGGCTCTCTAGTGGATAGACACTGGGCTTGGTCTCCAGTGCTTATTGTCTAATTTTGTACTGTCTTGTATTGGGTTTCACTGTCTTATATCGATTTGCACTGTCTTGTATCGATTTACACCGTCTTGTATCGTTTTACACTGTCTTGTTTAGTTACTCGGTAACCAAGAGTTGCTGTTTGAGGAAGCACTCCAATGCACCTGTTGCACATGACCAATTAAGATCTTGAATCTGTAACAATGTAATATCAAACATCCCCTATTGGTCTTAACTAACATTAGCATTACTGGTAAATGGCTGCTTACATTTTTTAAGGATGGGAACACATAAAACAATTACAGATTGTACAAATATTATTCATTCACATTTTTCTTTGCATTCCAACCAACCCAAACACCCTAAGCTTTCATTTCCTAAGAAAGCTTTGCTGTTTTGAATAGCAATGCAATGGCTTCATTTTTTATTTTTTTTTTTTGTATGTTTGGTGTTTGACTTTTGCATCAATGCATTGTAATCCCCATCGTTTGTTTAGCTTTTTTGTAATATAATGTATAATGTAATTTCCCATTTAGTCATGTTGAGATAAGTAAAGGTAAAAACAAGAAAATGAAACGGTACAGAAAATGATTAAAGAGAAAGATAAAAGTGACATAGACAGGAATGTGTTCTTTTACTCTGCAATTTGTTTCATTTTGATAAACACATTATCTATGTAAAGTCAGGTTTATCAGTGGTGAAAACCAATGACTCACTGCCCCTTGCTGGCCCTACCTAAACAAATAGGCCAGACTGAAGTACACAAAGAAACATCAATTGTTTGTGTACAGAAGACTTCTCTGTTTGTCTGTGCTATTGGAATGGCTTTATAAAATCCTTTTGTCAGTCGTAAGCGGCTTTACAAACACGGTCATCTGAAGGAGCCACACTATCTTGCTGGTTAAAGCATGTCTTCAGACGTACCATTACCAGATCAAAGGAAAACATCATAGCTGCAAGGTAATTGGTTCCTATAAAGGCTTGACAGCTTGACTCTAAATAGTTATCATACAATAACTGGTGTAGCAAGTGTGGAAATAACCAATTGGCTCGGCACTGGAAGGCATATGACATGGTGTTACTGTCCATCCAAAATCGGTTTTCAAAGCTCATATTGAGTCTTTACCTTCCTGGAGAGAAGACCGTGTCACAGGTGGTTTGGATGTTTTTGTACAGAAGTCTATAATCCCTTAGATCACTTATTGTTATACGATATTTAATGCTGATGAGAATGTGTTACAGACAGATTCAGTTTTTCTGTTGAGCAATACCAGGGCAAACTGCAGGGTGTTGCTGCTCCAGTAAGTTTCTGTATACTGGCATCATGATACTTTCTTTCCATTAGTTCTTATATCCTTGTTTATCATAGTCCTCAATTTTCATTTCCTGCTGTATCTAACCGAAGTACATGAATAACATCAATTGCTTCTGTACGTAAGTCTTTTCTGCTCCATGCAGAAGTCTGTTAACTGGTCGCTGGAATTTGGAAAAAGAAGAAGTAAATTGACTTTACTGGAATGTATTACATAATGTTTCATTCTTATTCCAGCCTAACAAATTCTCTCTAACTGGTTTACCTGTGTGTGCAGCTATGCATTCTTGCAGCTTCATGGTGAGGTTCTAAGATCTCATCCTTGGAATGACCGTGTCAGCCTATCATGCTAATTGCTGTCACCATAGAAAATGAGCGTTAGTTGTCTAGTGACCCAACAGGTGATTTGCAAGCAGTGAATGCACCTTTTTATTCAAGTAGATATTTTATTATCAATTACAGAGATAATACTGGCATCTCCTCCCAGTGATTCTCTGCCACATACATTCTGCTTCCTTGATCAGGAATGATATTCGTCACAACCGTATAGTAGATAAGCAGTTATCGAAAATAGATATATGAATGTACTGCACAGCTAAATATTGTACGGATTCTACAACTCTAAATAGGATAAGAGATTAGAAGATGGATGGATGTATGGATGGATGTTATACTGAACTAAATACCTCTAGGGTACCATTGTGGGTGTCTTGCCGACCTTTGAAGTTTTTACTCACAAGATTACACACCTTAAATACTGTGCAACACAATCCTTACATTCATTCTATCAGAATTTGTATCTATTAACCTCAGTTTCTGTAGCTCATGGAAGAGGAGATATCACCTTTTGGAAGATACACAACTTTTTTTGGAAATGTATTTTATAGCAAGTGACTGTATCAACCATAAGACATGAGTCTGCATGGAACCTCTAGAAAGAGCTACCAAGATTAAGTTTGGCACCCTGTATGACGTATTACAGAAATCCAGGAGGAATCTGTCAGGAAGCTCAAGAGATGCTGCTTGGTTGTGTACTGAGCTTTTATGGTCGGCAGACATCACCAGCGTTTCTCAGGTTTTTTTTTCATTTTCATCTTCATCTGAGGGTTTGGGACGGTAGCTGTCAATGAGGAGAATGAGCTAGTGCCCACACAGACGTCATATATCAGTTAACTTACATCATGCATTTCCTGTCAAATGGCCTCTGGTCTTGCTAGAGGGGGAGGGCCGTTAAGAGAAACAATCTGAATGACACATGTATTACTTCCACTTATGGTTGCACCCCCCCCGATCCATCCTGGCCACTGGTGTGAGGCTGGACAATCTATGTTACCAACCTCAGTTTCTGATTGGAACTGCGCACCACAGCACAGGAGAAATGCAACCAAAGGGTCAGACTGTTCCGGAATGCATTGTGTAAGGAGGACTCAGATGCAGACGACTGGCGGACACAGGACATGAGAAGCAGCAATACCACCCAGAGATAATAAACTGAATCAGACTTGACTGAAGACTAGGAAAATCAACCCCAAAAACCTAAAAGAAGAAAACTGAATCTTAAATTTGATTCGTAGATTAAGCACGGTTTTGCAGAAGTTATACTGGCTTGCTGATATCATGGCGCTCCTGCACTAAGCAGGACTCGGCTGGGGTGAGGGGATAGGTAGTCTCCTCATCATCCCTGTGGTGGGTAAGATGGCAGTGCAGTCCCTACAGTAATCCTGTCATAGTTAAAAATAACCAGTTTCTCTTTAAAGTACCAGCGTCTTCATATCCATAAAAAACCTAAATCGTGCGAGGGAAAAAAACCCGAAAACACAGGTTTACACACACACACAGACACACACACACACACATATATATGTGTACAAAAAAACTTCAAAGGTCAGCAAGACACCCGCAATGGTACCCTAGAGGTATTTAGATCAGTATAACATCCATCCATCCATCCATCCATCTTCTAATCTCTTATCAGGGTTGTAGGTTTGGTACACTGTGTGCATGTGTGTGTGTGTGTGTGTGTGTGTGTGTGTATATATATATATATATATATATATATATATATATATACACTTTATATGTGTGTGTGTATGTG
>JAODLC010000113.1:1043252-1053492 GCA_026781145.1 Hippopotamyrus pictus
GTGTGTGTGTGTGTGTGTGTGTGTGTGTGTATATATATATATATATATATATATATATATATATATATATATATACACTGTATATGAGTGTGTGTATGTGTATGTATGTATTATGTATACTGATCATATATATGGAAGCAGTGGAAGTTGCCAGTCGCTATTCCTGATCCAGCTGCTCCTCTTCTTCTCCTTGGTATGTTGGTGACCCAGCGAATCTCAGCTTTGGGGAGGCTTCCACGTGGTGCTAAGCCCTGATCAGCCCACTGGGGAACACGACTGGGGCAGCATGAAGACACACCTGAACACCGTCACACAACCGGTCATTTGATCATGTTATATATCGTATTTACTATAGTGTTCAGCCTAGTACTTTAGATCTGTATTAAATCCTGATAAATTAACTGAGAACTGAATAATTCAGAATAGAATTATCTGTGTTTGCTTACTGGAATTATGCACATCCATAAGACCTGAGCCAGTATCCCATAAATCCTGCTTTGTTTCATTTGGGAGATTTTGTCTGATTCTGACAGAGGATCTTATGGATGCTTAGCTGTGTTTCCCAGTTTGCATTTTCCCAGCCTCATATCCAGTTTCATTCCTCTTCACATGCTCAGTATCTGGCCCTTCATTCTATTGTTGTGACAGTCTAACTCTTTGTTACAGTAAGCTTTACTTCTGTAATTTGCATTTCAACACACATCACAGTTTTGCTGGCCGATAAGGATTTATGTTATACTACAAGTACAAGAGTCTTGAAGAGTTACCCTCAAGATTCTGTAAACTTGTTTCATGTCTCACTTGAGGCTAAAGATTTAGTGTTTCTAACCTAATCTTGTATGCCAGATTTGTCAATCCCAATCGAATGCCTTTACACAGTCCCTTTGTCAAGCAGTTTTGTATCCAAAGGAGCCACACGGTCTTGGCATTGAAGTATGTCTTCAGACACTGATGCAAAGAGAAACATCAGCTGCAAGGTAACTGGCTCCTATAAAGACCTGACCCCTTGACTCTTAACAGTCAGCATACAATCACTGGTGTAGCAAGTGTGAAAAATAACCTGTTGGCTCAGCACTGGAAGGCAAATGACATAGTGTAACAATCCGTCCAAAATCTGTATCTTCGATTCAGCATCCTTAAATTCCTGGTGATTTTGTCATGGGTGATTCAGACTTTTCCTATATGCAATCCTTTAATTCTGTAGTTGGTTGACTTCCCAACAGAATGTAAACAATGCTGATGACAATAGAAAAAATCCAGTTGGCCAACGTTTTACTATGGGCCTTAGTTTTCACTTCCAGTTCTGAGACTTCATTGAATTTGTATTATATTATACCTTATCTTGTGAATGTTTACTAGCCTGTGATTGGCATTTAAATCGCTACAAAAATTATAGTCTTTTAGACTGCCTTGGTTTCATGTCTTTCATTCTAAGTAGGTATAATAATAAAGGAATAATTTTGTATCTTTTTTGAAATGAAATCTTCAAATGTTTGACTTATTCTCCACTGCCTTAATGGTATATTGATGTAAACATACTAAATGTAAGTAGTTTATTCATATTCAAACAGTAAATATGGTTAAAGGTGTATTCCCTATGTCACAATGCGAAGGATGGATGACCCAGATGTGGCCTTGGAGAAATTATTTATACACAAGGAATATGACTAGACAGAAGCAAAAGGACCATAGGGGGTCAAAACAGGCAAGAATGAGGAACAGCAAAGAGAGACTAAGACGTGACATTACAATGAGCAGGACTGTGGAACACGATAAGTTAACGAGGGGCTGGTGAAAGTGATCGACACAATAGTGCTGGAGACACACGGTGGGTAAATACGAGACGGGCAGCAGCATCCGCTGGCGAAATGGGAACATGATGGGCAGATAAGGGCAGATTCTGACACCCTATATATCTGTGTGTGTGTGTGTGTGTGTGTGAGAGAGAGAGAGAGAGAGAGAGAGAGAGAGAGAGAGAGATATTGTCATAGTGATACAAGTTACATGTTTCTGTTCATAAAAAAAGTATACTGCCTTTTCCCTGAAGCACGACCACAGACGTGCTCTTGCTTCATTTTTACGCTGTTGTTTATCTCTGTTTTGTGTAGCCCATCAGCTGCTTGCTCTGAAGGAGGTCGCTGAATTTCTCATTTACTTCCTCCTCCTCCTCCTTCTCGTTCCCGCGGCTCTGCATTGGATATAGTCCCCAATACTTACGGATGACGTCAGTCCTGCAAATGGCCGTCAGCTGTGGGAAGACGCGGGGCTGAGAGCATTCAGTGCCATTTCCACAGGAAGCCCGAGCTGTGTGTTCAGCACCTCTACTTCTGGAAGCGGGAACTGTCCATTCAGCACTGTTCATAATGGATGCGGCTTCAGCACCATGGAGAGCAGTCTGAATCTCCTAGGCATGGATGTCTTACAAATTAAGCTTCCACTTCCATATCTTATGGCCAACAAAAGGGCTTTAAATAGAGGCCAACGGAGAACAAAAACACAGCAGGATAGATCTGGTCCACCACTAACATCTCAATAACTTTCTTTCAAGTGTTTTTGTGGATGTTTTTTAGTTTAAAAAAGTAATTTATAAGAATCTATCACGAAAATGTGAACACTCATAGATGGCATTTGTCTAAAATTGCTTCAGTGTTCCATGAATGTTCATTCAAAGGCACCATCTGCTCTCGTGGCATAAGGCCACCGTACTGCATCCAGAGTACATGCCCCCAAGCACGTGGCAAAGAGCCAATCAAAATCCTGCAATCTCAGATGTACTGCACAGATTTCAGTTGTGACAATACTTTACTGAAGCCACCGAAGTTTTGCTTTAATAGTTTATTTTTTTGCCCATCTGTGTAAGGAATTTACATTTGCAAGGCTTGCAAAATCTGTATTTTTCCATTTCCAAAAAAAGATCTCGCATATTATTTACTGACACTCGAGGGTTAGTGACATGGCTGTTTTGAACAATCTGACAACATGTCAGTCAAAACCTACCAGACGAATATGAATTAGGAGCCACCTACTCTGAGTGTTCTTCTGATAGGCTAAATGTCATGTATACATCAAAGAAAGGTATTTTCAAAATTAAGTAATTGGTACTAGGCAGCTTTTATATAAAAAGTAAACCATTTCCACCAAGTGTCTCACAGTGGACGAAGTGTAAAAAATCAGAAAAACTGGTATGTTTTGGAATGTTAATGTAATTGGAATGTTAATGTAATTGGAATGTTCAGCAGACATTATAATCGAGAATCAGAAATTTCACTGAAATAAAATTACTGAAAAATAAATTAAAACGCATTATAATAAAAGAAAATTAGCCCAGACAGGGGAAAGAGGATATAGATATGAATAAACACAAAATAAAGCATGTATTTACACTTTACGTTGCAGCTCCCAATATGGATTTTCCATCGGGTGCCTGCACATCCCCTCAGGAAAAATAAATCATTTTTTAGACTATCAGCACCACATCTGAAATGGTACTTCTTGCGGTTCTGATGTTAGGCTCCAAGGGGTGCAGGACAAGAAGAACCCAGAACATCATTTTTGGCCACACGAATAAAATATAACTAGTTTCAGTGTTTTTACTAATATAGCTGACACTCCATCATTATGCCTGTACTCTAAGTGGATCTAGAGCAGTACGCGTCTTATTTGGGGAATGCCAGTTTCGATATTTTCAGAATGAGGCTTGGAACAAAACGGATTAAAAGAAATGTCTGAACAGCCAGGTTTCTGCAGGACCATTCGAGGTATGAGCCCATCTTTACGTACTACAGTAAATGCTAAACGACATGCGGCAAACAACGTGAACATCCCATAACATTAGCAAATAGGCACGCGTATGTACCGCAAAAATTCGATATACTACCCAGCCCTAGCTGATGGTAAAAGTTCCTGATGGGTGGGCGAGGGATGGGTTTAATTTTAAATTTGTCCTCAAGTATTAGAGTCCATTGGCGGTCTTCTGTTGCTGAAAACTGCTTCCAGCATGTCATAATTAAGACTAATGTTGGCTGGTCTTCCTTGGATTTTGTACAGTAAGTTGTGGTTGTGGCCTTGAGGCAGACTGTCGAGCTGCATAAAAATTTATACAAGATCTAATATTATGTACGCAAGCTATTTTTAGACTTTAAGCTGCTAAAAACTGTAAATGTTTTCAATGTAGCTGATACTACAAAATGTGTTTTTTTTTTAACTTGTCACCTCGATACCGATTTCTCTCACTCCGTTATTTATAGCACGCTACGATATCCTTGCCTGCCTGTTGCTCCCTTCATATCCAGGACTATTACACACATCACATGCATCTTCTCATTGTAGAACAAGGAACGTATGACGTGCTGCTCTTCCCAGCAAACTCTTACTGGCTAATTTAGCAGTTATAGTCATTAGCTATGGAGCCCAGTTAGAACACAGTCAGTGATTTTTATATCCAAATCTTCACACACATACGCCGTGCCGTGGCTTTTATTTAATGCAGGCTCTCCTTTTGTTCAGATTGCAAAATGTTCTGTCTGGTCTTATGCCTGACAATAAAGAGATATGTTTTTACCTTTATGGAAAGTCAGCCATTACTCTCTTGTACACGATGCTGGGAGAAAATTGTAATCATCTGTATTATTGTGTCATTTTGAACAGTGTTCTGGTCACATTTGACCAGGGAAGAAATTATATGTTATGGCGTTCATTGTTAAAGAACATTAATACTCTGATTCCGGTACTTACTCGTGACTTAATTAAAATGATTATGCAAATGTATGAGAAATCCTACACATTTAGCTTGAAGCTAAAACAGGCCATAGCTCAGCCTAATGGGTGGGGGGACTGAGCCTATAAACCCTTTCTGGGCAAACCTCCCACAGGCTGTAATCTGAATGGTTTGCAGACTGAGGAGCCTGCAGAGAGGTGAGTAGGTCCATGCAGTGATACATCAGAATTATATACATGGACTTTATTCAGCAAGTGGGAGGATGGGTACGAGTAGCCGCCGGCAAGGGAGAATGTCGCATATAGCTGTTCCCGCGCAAAGAAAATGGTTTTCTTCAGTATTTTTTCATTTAGGTATATGAGCTGTTTAGATGACACCCTGCCATAGAGGTTCTTCTGATGCCTCATAAACAGCCAACACCTAAACAAGCTTCCTTAGAGAAAGTCTCCCCATTAGAGTCAATTACTGCCCTCCGTATAAAACGTAAGTATATAATGCCCTTTACCGAAAAATATTCCTGATAACCATTGAAAGAGAGTAAGCAAATATAGGCTCTGTTCGCTCCCGGTATTAACATGCATCCTGGGTGATCCGATCACGAGTGAACAGCGCTAAATACGGGTGCGGACGCACACAAAACGGATTGAACACGCATCGATAACGGATCGCTCAAACCTCATTCGGAGGTGGTCTGGGACGTATATGGCTACATTGGTATAGCAGTGTGAACGCGAATGTGTCCCGGGCTGCACCGAGGGACCCCCTACTCAGCCTCCTGGGGGCGTAAGTACATATGTACTCATTAAATGCACAAATGGTATTATATATATAATTTATGCCGTAATGTCTGTCAGTGCAGAATGGGACATAAGAATGTGAATAAGAATGCATCTTTTCCTTACAACACCAAAAAATAAAGTTGGGAAGTTGGTTTAATATCAGACTGTCGCGACCCATTGGCATGGAAACATCGAAGTGTGCATCATTAGTGTTCGTGAATTCGGGAAAAATAAATTGTGTAAGAAGAGATTTATTAAAGATATTTTGAAACTTGCACAGATCATATATTTAATGCACACTTTGATGAAGCTTTTTTATTTATGTGAAAGCTGCTCCACGCTTTATTAATATTGGTCATTTATTTCCATAGAAACATTTTAGGTGGTTTGGTTATTTCTTCCCCTCCTCCTGTTAATGTTCACCAGATTCTGCATACGGAACTGATTTACGTTCTTATTTAAATAAGAGGCGAGAAAATGAGATGCGATTACAAACGGTCGGTCGAGACGCACGTGGAGAAGCATGTTAATGTCAGGTGTGAACAGGGCCTATATTTGCTAAATACGGACGTATTTAGTGGTGCCCCCTGGTGAGTGGATCATCCAGGACGCATGTTAATACCAGGTGTGAACAGAGCCATAGGTCTACATAGACCATCTAAAGACCTTGGTCATTGTACATAGACCATCTAAAGACCTTGGTCATTCTACAGTCAGGAAGGTATACATCACGTTCAAATGAAAAACTCTGTAATGGCATCATTCCTCTTCCCCAGAACGATCTTTGGTGATCACATGGGATACTTCCGCCATGCATCTGTTGTCTATACCCCTAATTCCTCACAAGGTCATGGTTTCGAAGGTGCCAGTGAATGTGAAGCTTGTCCTACCAAGCAGAGGACTTGCAGCTGGGGAGCAGCAGAGACGTGCCAGGAGAGACTTCCAAGAGGTCAAAAGATAAATACCCACATTAATCTACACCAGATAATGGACCACACTCACCCTATTGAAGCTCTGAAAGTCACTAGATAACAGTCGATGGGTATAATACTATTGCAGCTTCCTATTTAACTCAAGCGGTATCCTTTCGTTAATTGGTTAGGTTGTTTCCAAAAATAAATCCATCCATCTTCTATACCCACTTGTCCTATACAGGGGTCCAGAGCTTTTCCCAGAAGCCAAAGGCACAAGGACTAACCCAGGATAGAGCAACAACCCATTGGAGGAAAGCCACCATTAACACCTAAGAACAATTTGGCAAATACGAATCAGGGTTTTGGACTGAGGTAGGGAACCGGAGAACCCATAGGGAACCCCTCAGTAACATGGGGAGAACCTGCAAAGTCCACACCCAGAGCCAAGGGGGAATCCCAGAGGCATGCGGCAACATGGCAAACCACTGACCGCCCGGCTGAGCACTGACCACGCGGCTGAGCACTGACCACGCGGCTGAGCACTGACCACGCGGCTGAGCACTGACCAGCCAGTGGCCAGTTAGGAATTCACCCTTTTTTCCACAAAAAGGCCTTTAGCATGAATAAAGACATCTGGGATTTTGTAATTAAAGTTTTCTCACCTTCCGGAATTCTTAATCTCTTATCCATCTCATGAAGCAATATTTGACTTTAACCTTTCAGGGCTAAACTTTTATAATGAGCTTTGTCTTGTATTGCAGATTAACATACATTCCGCCAAAAAGTCAGATGAAAGTGAAAGATTAAATGAAAGTGAATAAAACTGTTGATAGTGTTTTCTTATCTGTTATCTGTAATAAACCATTTATCTTTAGAAATGTTCTTTTACAGTCATAAGTGAATAATAAATGTGGTTACAATAGGCTCCTTATCAACTCAAAAATTTAGATAATAATTATTTATTAATACCAGTCATTAAATGTATTGACAAATATATACATATTCTGTAATTAATAACAGTCCTTATTTATCATACTGTAATGCTGATCATCAAGCTATAGAATACATCAGTATATATCACCAAGTGGTCGGTCTCATCAACATCCAGACCGAAATACAGCTAAATGTGGTAATGAATGAAATCCATCCATCCAAATCAGCAAATTTTATCATTGGAGGAACCGCCCCCAGTCACCATCACCACCCCCCAGGTGCATATTTTATGGGGCGCAGTAGACCTTGACTGATGGAATTTGGCCCTCACATAAAATCTGTTGTGGACCCACCCCTGGCATACATACTAAGGTGCCCACATAAATTTGATAAACAACCCGTTAGACCATGTCACTGCCGACTTCACTCAGTATCACCCAATGCCCGTGCCACCCAATGGCCGTGCCACCCAATGGCCGTGCCACCCAATGGCCGTGCCACCCAATGCCCGTGCCACCCAATGGCCGTGCCACCCAATGCCCGTGCCACCCAATGGCCGTGCCACCCAATGCCCGTGCCACTCGTTTCGCATACAAATGCCATAAACATGCATGTGCTTTACATTCTGACATTTTCAAACAATCATAGTGTGTAATAACACGCTGCTGACTGTCACGCATTCTGCAGTAAGGGACTGTGAATCAGCGCACTGACAGTAATTAATATTTGTTGATTTGCATAATTGTAGAAGCCATTGGTAAACAGCAGAAGACTGCATGATGAGTTGTTTCAGTGTTGTCCCCATTTGCAATAGAGTGTGGTTCCTTTCAATCACATTTCACATTTCAGTCAGGAACAGGAACACGTGTCAGTTTTGGGTTTGATTTGATAGTTACTATTCAAAAATATATTTGTAGATTTTTCTCATATATACAGTGGTACCTCAACCCAAAAAAAAGTCCTGTTCTCAAACAAACCGGATTACGAACCAGATGTTTGAAAATTTTTTGTACTGGTTCGCAAACCGTGTTTCAGCCTGTGAACACACAAACATCCCCCAAAAGCTCCCCAAAGAACCACCTGAAACACGAAGAAGTATACATCATGCCCAAGAACGGTTGTGGAATGTATAAAAAATTTTTGTAGATGTATGTCTTTATTATATCTCTTCAGAGGTCAAATATCTGAAAAAAGAAAAAACCAGAGAGAGAGAACGTTCTGTTATAGCGGTACCTTTCAGTGATTGATAAACGTTTGTGATGGTTTTCAACAGTCAAATATCTATACATAAAATCAGAATACTTCATTAATAACATTAATTATTTAATAACTCCTATTTAAGTGTTATATTCTCAATTCACACTTAGCGGCAACTGCAGATTGTTTACAGTACAAACAAAGAAGTTAATCGCAATACAATGTGTCGCATCACGAAATGTACATAAGAATTTTAAGCATATGAAAATAATGTACAGTATAATAAAAAATCACATTTTCGATTTTACTGTATTGCTTTTGACTGTTGATTCAGGTCGCAAACTTTTTGAGTCACAAACTGAGTCCTCGAATGAATTAAGTTTGTGAGTCGAGGTACCACTGTATATTCAATTCAATTTATTCTTATATAGCGCCTTTCACAACGGAGTTGTCCCAAAGCACTTTACATGGATGTGTTGTAACACATAAAACATCATTAGAGAGAAATATAGAATAGGAAAAAGGAAGGAAAGAAATTAAAGAAAGAAAGCCAGAAGACAATGGAGGAGAGGAACTAAAAACTTCCAAGGAGGAAAAAAAACCTCTGGGGGTCCAAGATCAACTGGCTGCCCAACCCCCCTGGGTATACTAACATTACTGAAAACAGAAAAGAGTGGATATGCTTGCTAAAAGGGAGGTATATGCTGGGATTAAAGACCAATACAAAGTCCATCAATGAGTCCGTTATCCACATTGACCTGTGAAGGGCGGCCAAAGTCCATTAGTAAGCCTTTGCTCCACACTGGGCTGTGTCGGGGTGGCCATGAAGGCTGCAATATATGTTATCATTATACATGTATATATGTATATAAGCACACTCCTGTGCATCAATGAGAAGTCATCACCCAATCCAGTGTTCAGAACCAGAAATGGGCCAGGTCAGAGGTCCAAGACAATAGGGTTTTAGCATAGGGACAAAAACCAACTCCTTAGCCCCTTAAGGGATTAACTGTAGGGCCCATGCTGGGCCACCAAAACTAATCCAAAGCCTCACATCCTAACCCTAACCCTAACCCTAACCCTAAGCCTAACCCGCCCTCTCTTAGATCCACCCAGGTGACCACATTCTGGATTCTGTCAGGGTCCTCGGTCTAATCAGCATTGACTGGGCCCCACACATCATTTGCCTTGGAGATGCCATGCATTAGCCGATCCCAGCCCCATTCCGAGGTTACTGATGCATGCTTTTATTATTTTGAAGACTATAGATACGCCCATTGTTTCTGGAAGTGGGGAACAGCGCCATTAGTCCCCAACATGATTGTAGGATCTCTCATAATCACAGAGAGCACCAGTCTAGTCTTTCTCAAAAGGGTCATAAATTTACATAAAGTGAATTATTTGAAAGTTACTTGCAGGTGTCTGAAGCTTTCTGGAGTCCCTTAGCAAATGCTTGCTAAATAGACCCCCGGATCCTGGGAAGTTTGTTTCTCTGAGACACAATTAAAAAATGCTGTGTGAGTGTGTGAGTGTGTGAGTGTGTGTGTGTGTGTGTGTGTGTGAATGGTGTGTGAGTATGTGTGTACTGTATGTGAATGGTGTGTATGTGATGGTGTGTGTCTGTGTGTCTGTGCATGTGTGTGTGTGTGTGTGTGTGTGTGTGTGTGTGTGTGTGTGTGTGAATGGTGTGTGAGTATGTG
>JAODLC010000113.1:1053592-1065138 GCA_026781145.1 Hippopotamyrus pictus
TGTGTATGTGAATGGTGTGTGTGTGTGTGTGTGTGTGTGTGTGTGTGCGTGTGTGTGTGTGCGTGTGTGTGTGACTGGTGTGTGACTGTGCCCTGCGGTGGCTTGGTGCCCCGTCCTAGGTTGTTCCCTGCCTTGACCCCATAGCCTCAGGCATAGGCTCCAGTACCCCCACAACCCTAAATAGGACAAGCAGTTACAGAAAACTGATGAATGAATGGAAAATGTTAACATTATGAAGACATGAATAAAAATAAAGTTCTCTTTAATATCATCTTTGTAGGATTGGCATAACTAGAAATAAATTCCTTTTGAATTGAATGGATCATTATTATCCTGGTTAATAATAATGAATTATGCTGTCAAAGTTAATTTGCTTTTAAAATAGGTATGCTTTTATTTGAAAAAGTATTAACACACATTGTCAGCCAACTCTTTCCTGCTTCGTGAAGTTAATATAAACATCTTGTTTCAGGAAAAAAGTAATATTTAGTCAATATCACTTACTTCGATGAAAACAGACCATGCAGTAATTGCTTAAAGGTTAATTTATTTGGCTGAGAGATTAGAGCACATTTCTATACACTCATTTTCTACAGATTAAAGAATTCCACAGAGCAAATTTTATTTTTCAAATTGAAAACAGCAGTCTAATTTAATACACAGAATTACATTTAAACATTGTTTCATAGACAGTAGAGGAACAATCATTTCAATACTGTTTTGTCTTTACTGTAAATGGACGCACTTTACTGTCTACAGGTTAATGTAGTATGAACTTCATTTTCTACCTTTTAAGAAAATATTTTTGTCAATAATTAGATTTTTTTTTGCAATTCCAAAGTTAACATGAATTGCTGGGTAAACAAAACAAACATCATTTTGTCACCTTCAACAAGTAACTGTCCAGAGCTGCATACCTGGCAAATGATGAACTCAGGTTTGGAAATGAGCTCTGAATCAACAGAGTGACGACTGAACCAGGAAAGGAGAGCCAGTCTCACATTCATCCGGCATTCCAGCTCCTTCGAGAGTGTCAGATAAATCAAGCTGGCCATCGATGGTCCTTCTGCTGAGGCACTTGGGCCTGACCGGCTAAATCAACAGACATACTAATTCAGTTGTTTCACGCTACTTTTAAGGATTATCTTGGCCATCCTCTGAGGACAAAACCTCGCATTGCATGGAATCACTCTTCCCAAAAATTACTTTAAAAAAATCAGTTTCCTGACATTCTATTGAATCTGCGTCAATTTAAAGTCTGTTACTTTGTTCTTCCTGTTTAATGCCTTGATCATATACTGTAAATTCACCCCATATCGTTTACCCCAGTTATGTGTCGGCATATTCAATTTACCTGAGGGTCCACTACAATTCTAGGATTTCACTTCACAAATTCAAGACCTAAACTAACTCACCAGTTGTTTCTGTGTTGCATGATATGCATTAATATTAAATTCAGCTGCTCATAGCTGCTTGCATGAGAGTTATACAGCCTTGGGAAATTGCTAGACTTAAGCAATAAATGTATACAGCACTTAAATCATATAGCATAGCAAAATTTGAGATTATGACCTGTTTTAAGTATCTCCAGATACATAATGTTACAGGAGAAATCAATCGATGTGATATCTGAAGAGAAAAATTTAGCCAAAGAAAGAGACTTCTTAAAGACACACAGTCCTCCTTAAATGCATAAAATTTGTACACCCCCAGTCCTCCTCTTTCCCATCTCATCTATTTACGTAACCCATGTTGTTCCCATCAGAGCTTCACAAGCTGCCTCAAGAAATGCCAAGATTTTGTTTCAACCAGCCAGTTGAGTATACTGTAAAGAGTCACAGTCACAGAGTACTCAACTGGTTGGTTGAAACTAAACCTAGGTTTGGATTTTTACTTTCTGGACCTGAGGAACGGGTACAATCCCCCCCGCTGACTCCTCGCCAATGTCAACTACACACCAAAGGCATCAGGCACCCACACCTATGCCTTGCTAGTAACTATAAACCTGACAGCTCATGTAGTTGGGATCTGGGCTTCAAACGTGGCATGGTTTTCTTATAGGCCTAGCTCTGTGTTAGAGTATGAGCTCATATTGTAAATGTCAGGCTTTCGCTCTTCATACAGAGCGCGGTCATAATAATGGCTGCAGTATACAGCACTCACAGTTTTCTAATATGATTGTGGAAGGCCAGCTTACTTCACACATGCGATGCTGCAGGTGAGGAGCCACCCGGAAGTCCGTCACCTTCCTGGGGGAGCCTCTGCAAACGCCGTTCATGTAGAAACATGCTCACACGTCAGACAAGTCTACAGATCAGGATGGTGCAGAAACACGCTGTAATGCAATCTCTTCTGTGAAGATGGGTTCAGTGGGACATGTGTTATGAATAATCAAACAATATTGAGCAATAAACACTGGCTTTTGGGATGAGGTTAATGATTGCCAGGAATAAAGCCTTGAGCTGGGGGCTTCGCCAACGGCAGCTGCAGCCAATCAGAGTAGGCCTCTAGTCGCTGACATTTCCTTTTGTAATTAAAATCTGGATTTGGGGGGGGGGGTCTATTTATGGTGTGAGGTTAATGATTTCTCAAAGATGTGTTGTTTTGTCATTTCAGATCCATTATCTGAATGTGGTTTAATCTGTCAGAATTCCATGCCCATTTTGGCACCAACAAGGCTCCAATTAGCTGGGTTCTAATTGCAATAATTATCATCTTCCTCCAGAGGTATTGTAAATGGGAGGAGGAGGAGCAGAAATCAATATCTCTGTCTACGGACGTCTGTAAGGAGAGAAAACCATCTTAAGAGTGACCTTGAGACCATAAGAGTGCTAAGGGCTGTAAATCCCCGAGAATGTTATTGTTTACCATTAATGGAGAATAATCCATCTTTCAACCATTTAGTATTCACTGTCAGAGTCACATGGGAGATGGATATAAGGGCCGAGCAATATGACGATACTATCGGTAATCAAATATATCAAGTAAGCTGATGTTGGTATCTGACAGTCACTATCCGACGATTATCGCATTTGCTGGGGAAGTAGGGTTAGGATACACATAGAGCAATACGGATTTATGATTTGGCTTTGGCTTTCCGTTCAGCCTTCTAAATTACAGTACGTTTCCGATGCAGTTAAAAAATGACCATAGCGTTTAACAAGCATTGCCCATCGCAGTAATAGTCTGTTCGCCATTCTTCTTTCGTCAGCAGTCAGAATGTCAGCTGTTCAAATGCAAAGCTCCTGGTGGGAATTTCAAGCTTCCTAACTTATTTGAGTTGGTCGAACAAGACAGGTGTTTACCATTGTTAATTCCTTTTCAAGATAAGAACATCACTGTCAGCCTTGGTAGTCTAGCTAGATATTCTTTCTTCGCAGCCTCTTTCATTTTTGGGAGGGGGTGGCTTTTACAGGCTATAGCCAAAACTTGAGTTTAAAACTAAAGAATCATTGACAGGTTGTAGATGAACTAGTCTAGGCTATTAAATAGGTTTAAGTTTGTCTGTTGTGTTGTGCAGACTGTCCCGAGCTGAAAAGTAAAATGACGTATCTAGCATTTGAAAATGCACGATTTGCCCCATATTTTTGTACACCCATCTAGGCAAATTTTATCATGGGGGAGGGGGGGGGGCTCACCCTACATTCTGCATGCATATAAAATATAAATGCCTGAAGTAATGTACAGCTGCAACTATTGATCTAAAATGGAAACTAACCATGTCTGCATCAATGGTTGGGGGGGGGGTAGACCCAGAGGTGGAGATTTCAGATACAGAAAGTAAAAATCCAGACCAAGATTATACTCAACTGGTTGGTTGAAACAAAGTCTTGGTCTTGATTTGTACTTTCTGGACCTGAAATGTCCACCTGTGGTTAGACAACTCGATACATCATCCATCCAGATATTTTTAAATATCATATATTATAACTGGAGACATACCTCAGCCCTAGTGATTATATCAGAAGTTTGCATCTATCACAGGGATTAACCTAACATCAATTAACCTAACTACAGGAGCAGGATTTGAACCTCTAACCTTGCAAGTATGAAGCAACTGAGCTACAGCCAGAGGCCACATGTGACACAGGAAAGCACCGTCCACCATACAACTTACTGCTGTGCCCTTACTGATGCAGCTAATTTAGGAAAATGCCAGAAGTTCTTCAAAGACACTCATCTCTCCTTTGCCAATAATGTAGGAACGCACGTCGCTTTGGATGAAACGAAATGGGAACCAAATAATCTATTTCACGTGAGAACAACAAAAGCTGATTTTCTCTGGCCTGGCAGCTTACAGACCTCGCCTGTTTTTCCCTGGGCTGGCAGCTTACAGACCTCGCCTGTTTTTCCCTGGGCTGACAGCTTACAGACCTCGCCTGTTTTTCCCTGGGCTGGCAGCTTACAGACCTCGCCTGTTTTTCCCTGGGCTGGCAGCTTACAGACCTCACCTGTTTTTCCCTGGGCTGGCAGCTTACAGACCTCGATTTTCCCAGCTATCATGGCATTTCTCAGAATCATGTTACTGTATGCTGTGTTTCTTAATCTTAACAGCATTGTACTCTGAGATCCACTGCTTGCCTAACTTGTATCTCAGCAACATACAGGCCCCCATCTCTGGGTCCATGTTTGTAAATCATCAGCTTCACTCGTGACCAATATATTGCTGGCTTGAGTTCCAGCCCTAGTCCAGCTACAACAACCTTTCTTAGTTTAGTTTAGGAACTGGAGCAAAACCAAATCAGAATCTGAAGCTATATTGTTTATTCAGCTGTAGTAAGTGAGTATGCTGTATAATAAAATGATAGCAGGTTGATTAATTGAGAGCTGAAGTTATGGGGTTAATTAATAAACAGAGCTGCACAGTGTGATAAGATCGGTCAGTGCTGTGATGCTGACACTGAAATTCTCAGAGTTGAATTTGGACTATTATTGGCACAGAAATACAATTTAATATGAACTGAGGTGAAGGAATTGACTATTATTTCCCCATAAAATATTGTGCTAAGCACAAGACTTACAAATGCATTGGAGAAAAATCCCCTTTCTAACAATGTAACGTAGCATAATGCATGACATGACAGCACATCATTCACTGATCATACAATACGTACTGCTGTTCATCAGTAACGTGCTGTGACTACTGCATGATTGTTGTTCATCTGCAGTTTATGCATTAAAGTTAATTTGGTCAGTTTTAATGCTAACTATGACATAGATAATTATTTTCTAATTTTTCAATTCTCCAATAAAATCACAGTAATTGGCAAATTTTGTCCAATTTTTATTCCCCTTGGTGACGGTAATGACTTTTTTTTGGATCAGGAAGAAAGTAAAGAGCAAAAAGGTTTCCAGCGGAAGCTGCTTTATGAAGCATACAGGTTATTGTTCCATTTCCAAGTTCATACAACTTCTCTGTGTCACTGAACCGTTAAATTAATATTTACCATTTAAAATGAAGTGCTTTCATTCATTTTCTCCTGCAATTTCTTTCATGCAAGGTAATTTAGGATTCATCAGTTTATGAATGGCAATGACCATCCATTGATCTCTCCGCTCATTCAGTCTACGCCGCATGGCTGAAGGGACAGATGATGGTGTGGATGATGTGCAGTATTACCATGCTGTACGCTAATAAAGCCAGGTGCCAAGTCTCATTTTGTGTCCAGACAGACTCTCTTTCCACAGCCCCCTCCACCCACCCCATAATACAGCAGCACAAGGACCTGGGTCTGTCTTCGGAGAGCAAGGTTGGAAGGTGAGATTTACACTTAGCCAAATGCATGTATTACAGTTCTGAATAAGAAAAAGACTTAAATCATAGTCATGCATCGTATATGTGAATTTCACTCTTGGAATAAAACATTATTCTTTTTTACCACTGCCCCCACCCCTTCCCCCCAAACGCACCCCTGCCTACACTGACTCGGTGTGAAATTTATTTTGTATGTCTAATGGGATGTGTCTGGGTGGGCCCGTTGATTGTGAATGGATATTACCTGCATTCAATATGGTGACTGGCACTGAGTTAATGTGAGGACAATGAACACGAGAAAAATAAGCTCTGTTCATTGGTAGATGATGCCAGTTGTAGTTTTAATTGAGGGAGGTTGCCACAGACTTTTTTTCTACATTAAACTCCCTGCATCCAAGTCAGGTCTCCTTAGCCTCTCCGCCCCGCCGTACCTTTCGCTTAATATCCTGTTACACAACCGCGCTGTTGAATTCTCTAATCTGATTGGTCAGAAGGGTGTCAATTACTTTTCCCAAACTGCATATGTACAGTAGTGCCAGCCAGGCGAATCACAGTAATGAATAAATGTAACTTATCTAACTGATGTTACTTGAAGTTCCATAAGATTAACGGAAACTATAAAAAGGTTTTATGATTGAAGTTTAGTAGTTCTGCTAATAAATGGGCTTTTTGGCTAGTAAACATGAAAATAATGTCTTTAGGTATATGACATTTTGCAAGCGAAACGTGTAGTCATCATGGTATACGAGGTGGTAGTCATCACGGTATACGAGGTGGTAGTCATCATGGTATACGAAGTGGTAGTCATCATGGTATACGAGGCGATAGTCATCATGGTATACGAGATGATAGTCATCATGGTATACGAGGCGGTAGTCATCATGGTATACGAGGCGATAGTCATCATGGTATACGAGGCGATAGTCATCATGGTATACGAGGCGGTAGTCATCATGGTATACGAGGTGGTAGTCATCATGGTATACGAGGGCTAATGTACTCCACACTGTGCATTATACATGTATCATCCTCCTTCTTCACCTCCGCAACCGTGCGTTTATAAATGCATAATGCCACATATTAACGCTTATTTAAAGTGTTCCCCAAGAACATGCAGCTGGGGAAATGGCCTCCTCTCTCTCTCCTCATTTGTCCATCCATTACCGTTGACCGTGAGCTGTCCTTTTTAGTTCTGCAGGACCGTGGCATTCAGCGCCATCTCTCGGTGACCAAATTTCACCTCACCAGCACCGGCCAGAACTGCCGAAATGAATCCTGGAGATGGAAGCAGGTTCTCAATGTTCACCAGCAGAAATAAAATGTTCCAGAGGCCAGAATCACACAATGAATGCATTCAAATATATGTAAAAATGCCTTTAATAAAATCAATGACTAATCTAAAGTAGTCAATGTACTAGATTATCATATGATTATCTGTTATAAGTGCAGCGGGTAAGAAAGGGTCCTTACAAATGTTGTGGCAGGATAATTCTTTCTTTAAATAATAAGACTGGCATTCCCTTCATAACCATCATAATTTATTCATTCAGAACTAGGGAAACATATAACCTGGTAAAGTTCACTTAAGAAATTTAACACGTAAACATTGAATGTTCAATTTTCAAAATAAAATTACATGCATGTATCAGTTGAGCTGCATGAATATGGATTATTCATGTATTTAAGTGTGTGTGTGTGGTGTGTGTGTGTGTGTGTGTGCGTGTGCGTGCGTGTGTGTGTGTGTGTGTGTATGTGTGTGTGTGTGTGTGTGTGTGTGTGTCCATCTGCAGTGGCCGTGATCCCAGCCCCGAACCTGTGAAAATATCTGATTCCCAATTTTTTATGTCCATCCATGGGATTAAATCCCACAATCTATGACATTTGCCATTTAATGATTATTTGTATCATCATTTACAAATTATTGTCAATTGCTCTATAAAGGACTGCATGAAATGGTGTGTGGTTGATTTTGTGGGCGCTTCTACAAACGTTTTGCCTAACTGTGCGTTTACCATTGCTCTAATGGATCAGATTGTCAAATAACAATATCCAGCAATTCAGGTTCTGCGGCCTGCATGTCTAACTGCAGACCACCATGTAGCCTGGAGACATTTAGTTTACCTCTGTCTGTGTCTGAACAAGGCATCTAAATTCAGGCTCAGTGAACATCACCAAAAACAAATGTTTACTGACGCTAGCCTTGGAGGTTTGGTCAGGGCTGGGGTTTGCCTGGTGGCCTGGTCTGTTTGCTCACTCAGCTTAACCTGGGATATTGTTTGTTGCCACCTTCTGTAGTCATGTGACATGGGCAGAACTCACCCAGCAGCTCCCGATGACTGTGAGAATGCATGAAGACGGCAGCAAAGCTTTTACAAGCGTTTATTGTGCATTATTCTAAAAGATGGTCTAACTAACTAAATAAATCTTTAGCTTTATAAAGAGTGTTCTTACACAATTATAAAAAAGAAATCCCTGTCATTAATGAAGTTGCAACTGTTTCTCAACTGATTCGTTTTGGTTTGGTAACACTTCTTTAAAAGGGTATAATTAACGGGGTGTGGCGTGTAACTCAGTGGGTTTGGACAACATGCTTGGGATGGGAAGGTTGTTGGTTCAAATCCATCATCGATAGAGTGCTTAGGTACCTAACCCCAATTACCCCAGAAACCGCCAAACCCTCCCTTTTCAATTGTACATCACTTTGGATAGAAGTGTCTGCTATAGAGTGTTTATGCAACAAGTAAATTCACAAAATGCTTGGTATTTAATTATTTATGGAAATATCAGTGTCCAAGTAAGTGAAGCAAATGGTGTAGATTAAGCTTAGTTTACCACAGAGCAAAATTTCTGCTTTAATGTTATGCTATGATATATCAACAAATTACTGCAATTGTCGTTGTTATTGGTACACGTGTGTGTGACTGGTGTGTGAGTGACTGGTGTGTGAGTGAATGGTGTGTGAGTGACTGGTGTGTGAGTGAATGGTGTGTGATGGGTTGGCACCCCATCCTGGGTAGTCCACAGGATAGGCTCCAGACCCCCAGGACAATCTATTACAGAAAAGGGACGTATGGATTGATGGACGGACGGATGGATGGATTTGTGATAATTGTATTATTTGCTGTAGTAATCATTTCATGTATTGGGTGTCTTCAACTTTATCCAAAACAACTTATAAATGTACTGATAATATAGATTAAAACAGTTAACATTATTTTACCTGCTGACAGTATTTAAAGATACTGATTAAACTGTAACATTTAAAATGCTAATTGGCTTTTTTATTGGTGTGTCCAAATGGAATCCGATCGATAAAGGAAGAATTCCATTGATTTGCTTTTGTCATGCACTAATGATAGAAGCACTTCCTTTGTTTAGCTGTCTGAAGGGCATCAGAGATTTCAGCGTTGCTATGGTGAATAATACACCAACCCTGCACTGGCAAACAGCTTAATTAATGAAGCTCAGCTGGTCCTGATGTGACTGATGAGTCTATTGAGGATAAATAGGGTCAGCTGGATAAACATGATGTTGACAACTGTTTACTGGATGGCTGGAATTTGCCATTTCCATGAAGTTGTTTTAGCATGATGTGAATCCGTCCCTGTTCACGCCAGAAACTGGGCCCCAACCAACACCATGTAACACAGGGCAGAAAAGCGGAAAGGGTTTTTATTTTTAGGGACTGGGGTCTTTTCCAAATCCAGGGCAATGAGGAATAAGACAGTGAAGGCATAAAAGGCAAACCAACAACACAGAAGGATGCTGCTATTCCGTGCAGGAAGGCGCAGACAGCCACTGAATCTCAGGCTGTGGTATCAGGGTGTATATATATATATATATGTATATGTATGTGTGTATGTATGTATGTATGTATGTGTGTGTGTATGTATGTATGTATGTATGTATATGTGTATGTATGTATATATATGTATGTGTGTGTGTATATATATATATATATATTGTGTGTGGGGGGGGGATCATCATGTGTACAGATTACCAAATGTCCCCACATTGTGATGAAAAATATGCTATTTTGACCTTGTGGTGACATTTTTTTAGGTCCCCAGAAGGGGAAACTCAATTTTGTCAAATCTGTGACTGTAATCAAAAAATTAAAATCCATATATTAATATAACATGAATCCAAAAGAAAATAGTTTTGTATTTTGTTTGGTTACTTATGGTTAAGGTTAGGGCTGGGTAATAGAGGGTCCCCATAAAGATGAATGCCTAATTTTATGTGTTATGTGTGTATGTGTGAAGACGCAGGGTATTCCCTGCTTTGTGTTTTCTGGGATCGCTCTGTGACTCTGTACTGCATCAGCGGTTATGGAAGATGGATTGTTGGTCCCTATATGAGACAGCAAAGTAATTAAAGCATAAAATCTATTGATTGGAGTTGAAGTGTTTCTTGAGTACAGGAGACATTGCCCAGGCTAGCTGGTTCATTGGTAACCGGTTTCCTGAATACGGATGGGAGTTGGTATATGACGTCATGCTCGCCAGCCGGATCCTCTGAGAGGGGATTGGTATGATGCTCCTGAGAACAGGCATAAAAGCCACCGAGGGCATCAGGATGTGAGTCAGCAGTGCTGATGGCTCCCCGGGGACAGGACTGGGCGTCTGTGATCGCTTACAGCAGTCTGTGTGACTCAGGCTCTTTCCGCTGATTCTCTGCCCTGTCCTTGTCTTGTCTCTGTGTTCTTTAATGAACTATAGAAAATCTGTCTCATCCTCAGGACGAGTCCCCGTTTTATCTGCCGGTCGGTGGTTTGTTTTCTTTTCTTTTTGCTGACATGCTTGTTAAACTGAGGTTTAAACTTAGTTATACAATTTTCTATGCAAAACCCGATGCAGCAGATGCACCCTTCAGTAAGGGAATAATAATTAGACAAAATTTGCCAAGATTGGACACTGGAGCAGTTGCAGTCTAGTGTAACGGTAGCTGAGCTTACTGGATATTAGTTAGCAAAATTGCTAATGATGCTTTAGGGGACTGGAACTGCACACTCTTTTCACAGATGCTTGTAAACAGCAGTGGGCATAGTAGAGGAAAATTTCTCTGTAGGCATATGCAGTAGCATCCAGTGGACTCTGTGCTCCAGTTATCAGGAAGTAGAAATGGCATGCATTTCCGCACCTATCAGTTTCAGTTTCCATTGTAATGGGAACCTTTTTGAACAGATGTAACAATCATTGTGTAGACCAACTTGTGTTTGTGTAGATCTCCAGGTCCTCGGTGACATGATCATTATTTCTGTTTATACACCCAAGATAAATAATACATTTTTGTACAGTAAGATAGTCACAATGTACAGCAATTGTATAATTTTGTCTGGCATTTCAAACTGGATCCCTGTCTCCTAGAAGCGGGGAAAACCAAAATCCATTGTGTCATGCTGGGAATTAATTTGACAGTGTAGTTTGTCCAGTTTTCAAGATGAATGTTTCCATGACACAGTCTCACCAGTGTGCCTGCTGGCCTCGCCCTCCATTCCAAAACCTTGTCTCTGTGGGGCCCCCTGGTGACAGTAATGGAGATATTTAATGCCCACGAACGATGAAAATCAAATTTGAAGTATATAACAAAACTGACATGGTAACCAGCACAACTAACAAAAGAGCAGCATGTGAGATGTCAACATACATCAAATCCATCTTGACTGGTTATTCTTGTATTTGAATATTTTTTTTTTAGTTTCATGTGACTTTAATATATACTCAGCAAAAAAAGAAACGTCCCTTTTTCAGGACTGTGTATTTCAACAATAATGTTGTAAAAATCCAAA
>JAODLC010000113.1:1065238-1075365 GCA_026781145.1 Hippopotamyrus pictus
TTTGGATTTTTACAACATTATTGTTGAAATACACAGTCCTGAAAAAGGGACGTTTCTTTTTTTGCTGAGTATATATGGATTTTCAAGCTGGTGTCTGTGATGCATCACAATCTATTGTAACAATGGTCATTATAAACTGAGAATATAGTATTAACTATAGTTCTACCAAGTCAAAATTATGTACATTTTCTTAGAAATATTAGTTTTTATTTGCAGGGCAATTAATTTTTTATTTTTTTTTTTTTTAAATCAGAGTGCCATTAGTTTCTGTGTCAGTTAGCAGACACACTTCATTTGGAGCCTGTGGGACATCAGAGAACATCTGTTATGGAGAAGGTAGAATCTCCATGGCAGAAGGACATTCTGGCTCCAGGATCTAGGGGTTTGTCAGGTTTTGGTTTTTGGCAATCGTACTCTTGTTAAAAATTCAGAAATGATAGAGAAGAGTGACGCATATTATCAGTGTGCATTGAGCCTTATTAACCTACATTTCACTAAGGGCTGGAACTAGTGTTTAAAGTTCAGGTTTGCAGGTTCTTTATCGTAGCTCTGGGATCTCAGAGGTCATATTCAAGTCTTAAATCTTTGTGGACCCTATTTGCCAGATAGCATCGCATCTTAATGAAATGTAGCACCCATCACAGGAAAAAAGCAACGTCATGTTACATCCTCAGCAAAGGCCTTTGCTTTCTGTTTCCTGTTTTCATTTTGCTGCTGTTCTGGACCTAAGGAACCTATCTCACCGAGTATTTTTCACCGGTAAAGGATGGAAGGTGTGGGGCATTTTAAACCATTTGACGAGAGCAGCATTTCGTTAGCCTGCCCCCCGTCCTCCATCTTTGATTTGTTTGTAATATCTCGTTTCTCGTCCCCCCCCCTCCCCCCCCGCTGTGGTGTTAGCTGAGGCTTAGCAACCGCCTCAGTGGCACCAGCGCTACACCTGCCTGATTTGGGGAGTCTGTCACAGTTCTCCATCAAACACCCTTTTGGAGGACAAATTTGGTGGAACCTCGATACGTCCTTATTCCGTATGTCGCTCTCTCAGCTCGTATATAATACATCTGCTGTGAGTAATGAGACTTTGCATAAGCATAATTTCTTTCTAATTTTACCACTATTATACGGAGTAAAAACCTAATTGGAGCATCACGTAAGAGTTTGGAGTGGCATATTGTGATATATTGTAAAGTTGTATTGTACAGATCTTCCTTTTTATTTTTCAAATTAGGCGGGCAGGACCGGGAGTACACATGACTTCTGTCACGTTGCGGAAGCTGACGGACAGCCTCACAATAACAGGCATAGAACTTGAGCTCCAGCACAAATTAAACATTAGAAGAAAAGCTATCAGAGTCTCGGCGTGTAACAAAAATGCTCATTGACCAGCTCCAAGTCTATTCTCTTAGTTGCTCGGACAATTTAACAGAAATGGAAATGGTATCTGGCTTACCGGCTAGTTCCTTCTAGCCCAGGTGTGAAGAATTCTTCAAAATGCTTTTTAATTAGTACCCAATTCACAACCGAAACAATGGGTGCAAAGAAATCTATCAAAAAACACCGGGGACTGAGGAGCCGTGATGTAAATGCCGGCATGCCGCGTTTCTATTCAGAGCTGATGCTTCCGCAGCCTGCTCTGACCTCTGTCACCGTAGCAACAATAGCATATGGCAAAACATGACAAAATACCAAATCCTCCAGAGAAGCAGAGGGTTGGCTTATTCTGGAGAACCCCGATCCAAGTTTTCCTACAAACTACCCTGAAAGAAATGTTCTGTTTAGGTGTGGATTTGTTTTCTCACTCTGCCCTTTTTAACAATGCCTTTTATTTCCCCTTTGCAGGTAATCAGTTTGGAATTACTCTGACAGTGTGGCTAATGCAAAGGTAGGAGGCTGCACCAGGATTACTCAGACTTAATCTCTACAACCAGGTGTTACAATCAGACGAAACAATCTTTCAACGTTTCATTTTCTGTGCCTTAATTACACTTTAATTACAAATAATTAACAGGTGGATCCACGTCCTTCAGAAAGAGGTCACTGAGCATGACAAAAAACTCTCTGCAAGACTGGGCCGGGAACACTCAGACAGACAGCATTATAGAGTAGAGGATAAGATGACCATTGGATGGCAAGATCAGAATATACAGTATATACATTTCCAAACGACCACTGTGAAGTCCAAATTGAAGATTGAACTTTTAAATATCAACACAAATCCACAATACGCATAATTGTTTGGTAGTCAATATAATGCTTCATAGCACTGTATGACTTTTCAACAGCTTTACAAGAACCATCTATTATCATTTTAATCAAAATGACAAAAATGACAGGTTGTCTGAATAAAAACACTTCTCTAATCTAACAATAATTATTATAACTTTCCATTAAAATAAACTGATTTCTTCCATCTACCTCAGTGAATATGTTAACCATCCTTCACATGCACCCAGATGCATCTATGTAGATAGAAGTGTCTTTTATAGTGTCTTTAAGTGCTTTTGTTCAGAAAATACTTCCAACAAAATGATCGACAGCCATTTTTACATTTATAGATGTTTACCGGCACTGGATTTTCAGGTCTACTCAGAGATGTCTATCCCAGCCGGCAGCAAGCAGGGCAAACACTATAGACAATAGTCAAACACCATTTCAGCTGGAGAACCTGAAAGAGATCCACACAAAGACAGGGACAGCACAGATATGGGAATCAAACCAAAAACACTATGCCTCCCTGTTTCCTCTTTCTGTACCTTTAAATCCATCTCAGTGCCTGCATGGGAAGTGAGTCCTGTTTCCCCTTTCTGTACCTTTAAATCCATCTCAGTGCCTGCATGGGAAGTGAGACACTGCTTCACAGATATAGCTTTGCTCAAATTACCATTAACATCCTCCTCTGTTACATTCACTCCCATTCAACTTTAAACTACGGATATCTGGAGAGAAGCACTAATATTGTTTGCTGGTTCAGTGGTTGTGTTTTGTTTTTCTTGAGTTCAGAAAATACAGGATTATTTTCTTATACGGCACATTTTGCTCATGAATTTTTGCTGACTGAATGGGCAAAGAAATGGTACAAGAAGGGAACAGCCTTCCATTCCACTTACAATCAGCACTTTTTGTAGAAATGGGTCAAGTATGCTCACACTGTGATATTTAAACAAACAAGGCCTTAAATGTTTAAATGTTCTCAAATAATCTCTTCCAAAAGGTATCTGATTGGTGACTCCTCAACTACAGGAGAGACTAACCCTCCATTAATTTAAGGAAATTCAAGAATGTTCAAAAATAAAAAAAAATTAAAATACTCCTATTACTCCTTAGACATGGATTTGTCTGGTAGATGTTGGCAAATTTCTAAAGTAGGACGCTCTCAACAGTCTAAAAAGTTGTTACATTGTGATTTAACCTCCTGTAAAGGGCGAAGTTGATCTAAAATACTGCATCCAAGCTGGTTGAACAACATGAAGAACAAATGAGATGTCATGAGCTACTCAAATGAGCATATGTTGCAATTGCATCACCTGGGATTGTTCCCCTATTGATTTTACATATGAAAAGGGAAATGTAATCTCATTGGCTGGTTGATTGTAGCAAATGTGGAAGCCAGCTGTGCTCCAGTGATATTTGATTTGAATATATGGTTATGGTTCCTGTTGCATCTCTAAATCCACCGTCAATGCAGTGTGGAGATGCAGTCATGCTCTTCTCAGGTATTCATTACACAATATAGTGCAAACGGGTCAGCAAAACCAGAAACATTTTTGGTGCATAAAGGTTTGAGATATTATGGATGAAAATTGCTTCATGTAGTAGCATGGTGTTATATCCGATAACTATCATAACAGATCGGGCTAAATAATACATTTTGTGTCAACTCGATGAAGGCATAAATTGATAAAGGTAATTTCGATGTCAAGCGAACTTTCATTCCGCTGCCTCGACCCCGCTAAGTGCCAGGCTGCCGATTGCCGTTCGCTTTTGTCTCAGTGACGGCGGCATCTCGCCCGTGGACATCACATCGGGCGGTATCGTCTCCGTTGATTTTCCCCAGTCCGGTTTTGTACTTCTGCGCTGCTGGTGATGGAGGCGTACTGAGCTGTTGATGAACGCGCCTGCAAATCGCTGTGGCAGCCATATTCTGTCTGCCTTGGAGGGTTTATTCAAATTCAGCCTGTTCCCTGACCGTCTTTTCGGTCCCCTCAAGGGGAAACTCCATTTTATAAAAATCTGTGAGTGCAATCAAAAAACTAAAAATGCCAAAAGTCTTGTATTTTGTTTGGTTACTCATAGTTAAGGTTAGGGCTGGGTTAGGGTTAAAGCTGTCATTGGTGGGATTAGGGTTGCCATAGAAATGAATGGCAAGTCCCCACAAAGATATGAATATAAACGTGTGTGTGTGTGTGTGTGTGAGAGAGAGAGAGAGAGAGAGAGAGATGCACTTTCTCCCTGTGTTTGCATTAGTTTTTTTCAGGTACTCCTGGATTTCCCCCCACATCTGGGAAAGAAACTTGCTTTTAGGTGATTGGGTGTCTTCGAATTACTCGTGGTCTGTGATTCTCTGCATCTGATTCAAATGGAGACATGCCAGTATTGATTTTTGCTATCATCATACAGTACTAGAGAGTTTTGTTTTAGAAATCCCTGACTGAAAAATACAAAATCATACTTCTGCCTAATAACAGGACACCGGGGATTTCAGAATTAACAGTTATTGAGGCATAACAGCCTTTTCTTTGGAAAATTTATTCCTTTTCTTTTCTGCAGCTGTCATCAGTTGTCCCTCTATTATACTCAACAAGACCTATGTGGGGGATTTAAAGAGCAAAGAACAGGGATTCGTCTCCCCCAAGTGACCTTGGGACTCAAGGCAAATGTTACAGGACTAATTGAGGAATCTGTATTTATCCAAGCCGATTTAAGCAACAGGGTTCTCATCTGCAGTCAGCAGACAAAATCATGAGAGATGATTGAAGATATCGAGGCTTGAAGAGACAGTCTGCTGTTTCATATCTGTCACACCCGGTGCTTAGTATGTGCCGGATCCTGCCAGAACTCTTTCCGAAACCCCTCTGTTTGTGACTGTCTGCGTTCCAGCAGCTATTCACATGGATCCAGCAGCTCTCTGGTTAAAAAAGAAAAAATAGAAAAAGAATAATACAAAATAAGTACCCCTCCACTCTGAAGTTTCTGCTCCGGGACCCGTGCCCGCCTTGGTACCCCTCTGCTCTCACGTGCCCTTCGCGTTCCGGCATCTTCTAGTTAACAAATTAAGCACTGGTAGTACAATAATACAATATATCCTGTAACTGATTATAACTACAGGTATAGAACTGTTACTTATTCTCGTGATAAAACCAGTATTTGTCCAATTTCTACCTACATAGTATGCTGTTCTGGCAACCAATGCATGGGACATCTGAGGATAAACTTCAGCTTCTTAAGACACATCACTGCAACGCTATCTGAGTAATCTATGGATATTTCATTATGACTCATGGATCCAGAAGATGGAGGAATCTACCATCCTTAGCAAATGAACACAGTCATTCTAACGCAGCTAAATCTTTTCAATGATCTGGTTTGATCTCTTGGCCTCCTGGGTTGGAAGCATTGATGGATGTTGTGCTTTTTCCTGTGATTGATCCAATGGCGGCAGAATAAATAAGGTATTGTATTTTTGTCATCCCCTAAGGGATCATGTGACCTATTTTTCTGAACCAATCACAGCCAGTCATACCACTCAGTTTTTGTTGCTCCCATTTATTATAGCTCCTCCTACCTAGTCCTGCCACATATTATAATTAATAGGCTTTTTCTGCCATTGTATCAGAACTAAAGAAGTTCTTGATAATTTTAACTTCCTTTGCTTCACTGGGTAGCAATTTCTAATTTATTAGTTTAGTTTACAACTAAAGTATTTTTTTTAAATATGTCTTTCTGCATCATATCTCTTAGACCAACAGTGACTTCAGCTCAATATGAAATATGCAAAATAGTTGCAAATGCCCATTTAGTTTATTTTTATGCCTGATCGTTTTAGCTTAACAATAAAGGACATGTATTTTTTCTTAAATTAGTCAGGATTTGTTAGTGTTCGGGCTGCCTTATGCAGTGAGTGAATGCTCAACATTCCTGAGAACATCTGTGACTTTCTTCTTCCGTTAAGTCATGACAAGTTCTATGCCATGAATGGAAAATCTGATATCGCTGAAAGATGCTCATGGCTCGTATCAAGGGGCTAATCGAGTCAGACACATTCATTTCCTCACACTGCACAGCAGGCTGAGTGATGACGTCATAAAGGTCACAAATGTCCTCAGTGCCTTAAATTGAGGCTGCCGCTATGTGTCATTTAACATGGTGGATAAAATCTTTTGGTTCTGATCTATTTTAAAATCAAATTATAACTTTAATTGAGTTGTTTATTTTTAAGCATCACCATCTTTCCGTTTCTATTAAAAGGGCATTAAATGTATCATCTTGAATGAAATAATCAATGACAATCTAAGTTAATTGTTTTATTCTGTTGACAGGCTGCCATTCTGTGGCACCCAAACCCCCCACACACACACACACCTCCATCTCAGCCCCCCAAGGGATTTATGTGAGAAATAAACAGCTTACAAAGTCTTACCTACTGACAGTATAAATGCTGCAGTTCTATTCAAGCCTGTAGGACCAAGGACGTCGCTGCTGGGGTGAGGGATGGGGGGCTGAATGACAGGCAGTCTTCAGCAGACTCAAACTTCTACACCTTTGAAAAGGCTCTCTGTGATTAATATGCCCATTTTAACTCGTATGCATACAATTAAGAAATTTCTTAATGCCATAACAAAAATGTCTTTCGAGAGAGATATAGTGTAACATTTTTAAAAATCAGCGCCAATGAAGCCTTTGAGAGAAGAAAAAGAAAACAACATAATTTTTCAAATCAGTTTGCCCTCATGAAGGTGTAGCTGAGCAGGCTGGGTGGCCTGTGAGAGGACCATGGCCCAGGTCAGCTGTAAACAGAACTGTTTAAAGTGTAGGGATGCCGGGCTCACTGCTCAACCTAAATCCAGCAAATATTTACCGCCTGGGTCACTCCTGCTGCGCCTTTTCCTGTCTCCATCAAATGCATCTTAATATTTTGGTAAAATGTTAAATTATTACCTTTTAAAGACCAAAATAATAATAATAATAATAATCATAATAATGAAACCCTCGTTAGGATTGGTTTGGGAAATGAACGGATGGATGGATGGATGGATGGATGGATGGATGGATTGTTTATTATTATTATTATTATATATTTCTTTTATCATGAAATCACAATGGACCTCAGGCTTGTTTCACTTTGTTTCATTTTTGTCTGAGTAGATTTTTTCCAGCACAAAGTTAAGTATTAACTTCATGATGTTTTATGGTTTTACTTTCTCTCAATCTACCACAATCCATTATATAATTAATAATATAATATTGACATTTCAAATAAATCTTTGAGAAAGGTACCAAATTAGGCTGAAGCCTTATCTGCTGATGCTCCCTCACAGCACTGGCTAACTGCTGCTCTCTGTTTCCATCCTGTTAAATATCGAACATGATAAGACGAGATGAAATGACACTTCTGGTTCCTGGGAGAAATTCCTGTGCAATAAGGATTAAACTTCTACCAAATAAAAACTGTGAATCTTCAAATTTGTGATTGAAAATATATTTGTTTGACTTTCATTTTTTATTTTTTTCAGAATTTAAGGTGTTTTGTAATAAAGCATCTGGTGGGTTTAGAAAAAGACAGAGCTTAGCAGGAAGGAGCCATGGTTTTATTGAAATCTACTTCCTTAAATGTGGCTTCCTCTGCCGCCCAGCATAAACATCGGGATTATTTTCCCTTTTCCTCGCAGCTACTGGGTTTGCCTTAACACATGCAATAGTCTAATTTTATACTCTGACATGGCCACTTTACCTCAGCTAGTGTATTCTGAGCGAGATGGAAATTGGAGGGCATAGCGTTTCTCACAGAGTGCAGCTGAAATCAGTGATAGAGACCACCTGGTCTCCGAGGCCAGAGAAAAGCTCTTGCAGCAGTTTCAGAGATGCTGTAGAATCTTCCAGAGAATGATGGAAGTAAACAGGAGGACATAAGAAACGGGGCTTCCAGCCGTGTTATGCAGGGGCCAGCCTCTCAGTGGTTTTCAGCTCTTACCTAATATTATTATAGCAAATGTTTGAACAGAAATTAACCAAACCTGGTATATTCCTTGTAACCTGTAAAACCACAATCTTAAACACCAGGGATGATCAACTCGGATCCAGGAGGAAGTGGAAATACTTATCGGCAACTCTTGAACATCATCCATCCATCCATTGCCAAGCCGCTTATCCTACTGGGTCGCGGGGGGTCCGGAGCCTATCCCGGAAGCAACGGGCACGAGGCAGGGAACAACCCTGGACGGGGGGCCAGCCCATCGCAGGCTCTTGAACATCAATTCATGTCAGTTGATGTTGCAGGTAAAACACAACTGCGTCACCTAATGAAAGAGCTCCTCAATGAATATATGTTTTCATATATTCCTACAATTTCCATTATTCATCAGGCTGTTCTGAAAGATTTGGTTTAAAAAAAAAAAAAAGATGAACACCTTTTGATTTGGACTTTTTGTTCCCTCATTTTAGGCTGAGCATGACGTCGTGCAGAACCCTGGAGAGACTGACGATGAGAAAAGATCAATATTCACTGTAAATGGAACATGTCTTACCCATGAGTCATCTGGACTTTGATAGGAAAATGTCAAAATCTACAATTCATTTTTTATATAAAGCAGTGGGCAAAAATATAAGCACCACGTTAAATGTGTTTACTAGGTACCGAGTCTTCACAATTACCTTACAGACCTTGTGTGCATAACCTTCTGATTTTGAATGTATAAGAAGGTGAAATCTTATTAGGTGTTGCAAACTACGGTTTCTGAGAGCGACCTCAGCGGTCTCATAGCACAGGCTGCCGTCGTCGGTGTGCTTCACTTACAAAGGCCACCGAGTTTGTTAGAGTGTCACAAGTAATGGTCTGAAAGCTGACAGCAGCCCAGCGAACAGGCCAGAGAGAGTCATTAGACAAAGTGCAAAGGGTCTCTTTTGGGAGGGGACGTCTCCTTTTTTGGAAGCACTGAGACGCAAAATCCGAGAGAGTAAAATGACGTGCAATTCTCATGGATTTCAGAGTGACTGATGGAGCTGCCTTGATGGACAAAAATGACTGGAAGGAAACTTGGCTGGGTGTGATATTAAAATCGATGGTGTCACCATGACTGGTTCACTGGTGTGAGGAACAGGGGAAATAGACCCTGGGATAGTGGCGTGTTCTGGACATATGAATGCAGTCGCTCAGAAAGTGTTCTGCTGGATTCATATCGACTTCGGACTCTTGCCACAGGTTGTTTTTACCCTGGTAATGTTCTGGTTCTGTGCATTCACTGGGTGTTGGAACAGAGCTTAGTCGATTTAAGCTCGACTGAAAGATTAATGGAATTCTGACTATGATATTAACAGCAGTGACAGTTTGAATATTTTGCTGGTGGTCAAAATGTAGTACTACATTGAAATTGGAGTTTAACTATCAGGCAATATGAAAGATTTAATAAACATGATACATTTTGCATGTTTTGTAACCACCTCAGATGCTATGCATATCAACATGAAACCGATTTTCTCTTGAATTCTATATATGTTGCTATAGATATATAGACATTTCCCTTTCCATTGTCTGCTGATTTTCATCCTTTTTGTTCTTGCTCTATGAAGCTCTCATCCGTAATGCAGTGAAGATACCTTCATAATGATTTATGATGGTCAGTTTGAGCCATTATAATGCATTATGAAGGTATTTATAGTGCATTGCAGAAGAGAACTTCATAGAGCATTCATAATGCATAAACAACATCGCCATAATGTGTTCTGCCTTTCTATGAATAGTTATACCTGTCTTTATAATGCTTTTTGAATGAATTATAATGCATTATGAACATATCTATAATGCATTATACAAGTGCTATAAGTAAAGTGGGTAAGACTTTACTTAAAGTCTGTATGCATAACGCATTATAGATACCTTCATAATGCATTATAATGGCTTATGCTGACTATTA
>JAODLC010000113.1:1076226-1088273 GCA_026781145.1 Hippopotamyrus pictus
GGGAGGTGACAATGCAGGGTGATGAGCCTGGGAGGTGACAATGCAGGGTGATGAGCCTGGGAGGTGACAATGCAGGGGGATGAGCCTGGGAGGTGACAATGCAGGGTGATGAGCCTGGAGCACAGGCCTGGGGACACACTAGTACACAATGGGCCGTTTAAGGACACCAGTTTACCAAAATATACATGCTTTTGGAAAGTGGGACGAAACTGCAGTGGGCAGACAAATCCAAAGGGAACACTCTGAGTGTGCCCACTGTGCCCGTGTGCCACTCGTAGCAACAATAATATACATATTACAAATTGTTAGAATTTATTTTTTAATTGTATACAGAATCAATTTACGTTTAAAAAATACATTTTATAAGACTAATACTTTGACCAAAAAAGATGAATTCATCAACCAAAATGCCTCCATTTTATTCTTAATCTTTCAATAAGACCAGGGGCAACGGAGGGGCATGAATACCCCAGGAGATTCGAGGGGCCCAGCGCTTTACAGGGGCCCCTGAATATGAATATAGGAGGGCCCACAATTTCCAGGTACGTCCCTGGATCAGACTGGTCACTCATGACATAACGATAACAATTATATATATGGTGGGAAAGATAATAAAAATTGTACATATCATGGGAACATGGGCAGGATGTACTAATTTATCACCATGTTTTACTCCAGAAATGAATTAATAAAATGTGACCACGATTTAACTAAAGCGAGGGAACAAATTAGTAAAACGTGCCCATGATTTAAAACATTGTGGGAATGAATCAGTAAAATGTGGCCACGATATATCGTATTATCATTATCATTATGTCATGCAGACTGGAGAATGTAATCAGAATTCAAAGTTGGGGAATGTCCGAGGAAAAAGGCATTTATCTGAGCTGCTCCAGTGCTTTGCTTCCCAACACCGACTGACTCAGCCTGCTGAATGCATAAAGAGCCAGCATTGATTTCATCTCGTGTCCCTGCTGAGCAGAAGAGAGAAAAAGAAAGCCTATCATTAAATATGACGATGAAACGGCCGCCCCTAAACAAAACCGATCGACAGGGCCAGTGGTGAGAAGATGGAGGGTTTAATCACAGAGGGATTGAGGCAGAGGTGTGAGCAGCCAGGTCTTAGCCATCCGGACAGCCTACAGAAAACATGCGAAGCGACTGAGCCGTCGAACGGTCAACTTTCAATGGTACCGTAGCTACCAAGTATATTTCAGTGGGTCTTAAGTTTGAGCTTTAACTATAGATTAAGATAAACGTAAAAGATTTATTTTCTTTGAACAACACCAAAGGAAGCTACACATACACAAGGTGCAATTCTAAGAGTTGATTTTGTAGCTGGGGTGGCATGGTGGTGGCATGGGGGTGCAGTGGGTATCTGTGCTGCCTCACAGCTCCAGCACCAGTGTTTGAGTCCCTGCCCTGGCACGTGTCTGGTGTTTGCATTATGTTATCGTGGGGGCAAACTCTGTGCCAAACTGTCCATAGCTGTGAGTGTGCCTGTGCCCTGCGATGGCTTGGCGCCCCGACCTGGGTTATCCTCTGCCTTACATCCTTAGCTTCCGGGCAGGAATGTGGGAACCAAGAGGACGTGTCCCCCCGATGTGTAATTTGGCTTGGTACAGAATATGGCTGCATTCCAGGGTGGATTCAGTCAGATTCTCCTAGTTCTCTGTTGTTTCTTGGCTGCATGCACAGTATATATTGACAAAATCAAATGCATTTTCCTCAGATTTCGGTCTCGCTTGTGCATTTGAGCATTCAGCCTCCCCAAGTATAACTCGTCCATCTTCTGTGTCACTTGTGTAGTACAGGGTCCCAGCGTCTGCAGCCTTTCACAGGAAGCACAGGGCTTGAAGCAAGTGAATAACCTTGAACTCACCTGGGACCCACACAACCATGAAGTGTTTCGGACCTACAAAAGCACCCAAATAACATGCAAACTCCAAACAAATAGTGTCAGGGCAAGATTCAGATCAAACCCACTAAAGGTGTGTAGGGACAGGACTACCCAGTGATTCACCCTGACAGCCAACGGTGGAATGTACTCATACTAAAGGTACGGTAGCCATTGTCCTGTGATTTTTCTAGGTATACATTACTAAAACAATCCTAAACAGGGTCCAGCATCATAGTACCGCCTCTGGATTCATTCACTTAATTAATTACTTTGTGAAATAATCCATTCAATTCTATCTCCTCTCTCACACAAGTGGTCGGGAGGGTGAGCTGATTAATTCCTTTAATCTTGTTTAATTACCTGACTTCTCTTAATGAGGAAATAACATTTAATGAGTATCAGATGTGTCATAAGTCGTTGATTACAATGATTCTTAAAGAGGTTTTTGGGTTCTTTGTAAGATTGTTGTTGTTTTTAACTGGTTTCCTGGCAGATAATTTGATTTAAAGTGAATGCAGATATACCCATTTATGCAGATTCGCACTTAGGTTACAAAAAGCCATTCAGGTTGAGTATCTGCAGAAAGGTCTTTAATAGGACATGCCCCCTGACTTTGTTTCTTTGGAAGTCCAGTTCATTTATCACTAATCCACTTCTTTGGTGCACTTGACTTATCCTCATTATAAATATATTTCATTACTTAACCTCTTTATTTTGCAGGCAATTTTATCCAAAGTGATTTAAAATTGAGGCCCTTGCCAAAGGGCTCAATGGCGAAAATATTCTGCTGACTATGAGATTTGAACCAATGACCTTCTGATCACAGACACAGTGTCTCCCTGGGATGAGTAAAGCCTAAGCCTAACCTTAACCCTAACCTTAACCCTAACCCACAGAGCTTACACACTGCCCCCAATTAATAGACTGTTTTACTGTATCGTATTTTCTCTTACGTGATGCTTTTGCTGACAGGCAAGAAGCTTGGCTCCTGGCTTCTGCTGTCTGTAACCGTTCACATGACATTTGTGAGATATACACTTGGACTTCCGCCTTCAAATTCTTTCCCCTGCCCTCTGTCTGGCATCGTTAAAATCCAGGTATCTCGCGTTTTCTTTTTTTAACCTCGGCATGCTTCGTTGGCACCACTTTGACGAAGTACAGAACAGCTGTCATTTTTGCGTTCACACTCTCCTCCACACCGATAACCCAGCAGCCAGTGCACTAACCCCCTCTGGAGGGCTGCTTAGTCTGGGGTGGGGGGGGGGGGTGTAATGTGGTGTACAGTAGCTTCAGGGGAGCCTTACCTGCAGCAGGTCCTGTTGGAATTTTATTTATTTATTTCGGTAGCACGCTGCAATTAAAACCCTTCGTTATTACAGAGTTTCCTGTCAATAGCCCCCGTACTCATTCACCTGGAAATAAAATCAGAAGCGATAAAGCAATATGATAGGTGCGTACATTTTGGACACATGTTGTCTTGTGTCCCCCCCCCATCGAATCCCATCTAAGTGCTAAACTAATTTTTTGTGCAGTTGCTAAGGTAAAAATTTCATTACAGCTTATCACAATCATTCACAATCAGTAGTAATGCTTCTACCATTTAATGCCCTTACAGTATTTTTTCTGCCCTTCATATTTTCCTGAATACACGCCAGTCCTGTAAAATAAAAAACTAAATACATTAAAAAAAAAAAAAAAAAAAAACAAAAAACAATAAAAAAAAAAAAAAAAAAAAACAGCTACGAGATAAGAGCGGCTGAAAAATGCAAGGAAAGAAACCATAACAACCATTCATAGGGACAAAATGGTGAGACGTGCACATAACTTTGTGGAACTCAATTTTGTCTTCGGAAATAATATTCACTGATAAATATGACTGACACCTCGTTTTGTTTCTTCACCATGTCGGCGAAGGAGAGAAGCGATACCGGGCTGAATAGGCCCGCGTGTCCACGATTCACCACGCTGTCGCCCGGCAGATTCAAAACTGCGCCGGCGAGCATCAGTCAGAGAGGAATTTTAATAACTTCACACTGAGATTGTGAGATGGGCTGATCTGCTCAGTCAAGCGGGCTCATCTGTCAGAATTAGCTTTGTTTCTCCAGACAGCAAAGCAATACATCTGTGTTTACTATTATTCACTTTCTCATTTTGTCTCAAAATTAAAACCCTCCCCTCATCTAGTGTTACGAAAGACCAACAAATAAACTTGATAGGCACATTAATAAAGGGACAATATAAGTCTTACTCATACTGCTGTGCATAAAAATTAATTAAAACTCACTTTAAAATATGAAACTTCTTATCAATGATCAATAAACCAATAAATCACCCCTAAACTAACCAAGCCTGCCAAATTGTGATTAATAAGAAGTCCTGTTAAAGCAACAGAAGATGCATGCTTACTGATGCAGAGGCAGGAATTGTGTAAAACAACGTTTAAAACAAAGTTTAATGAATGTTTGTTTTGGTTTGAACACAATTAGGGGGCAGCATGTGGCTCAGTGGGCTAAGCCTGTGTCCCTATAATCAGAAGGTCATCAGTTCAAACCCAGCCTTGGTTTACCTGCAGGTCCTTGAGCAAGGCCCTTAATCCCCTGGGCACCACAACGGGTGGCTGCCTTTCACAGCTAGCTTACTCTACAAAGAGCCAGTTGGGGGAGGCGTAAAGACAATTTCACCACAGAGATCAATGAAGTACCAAAAAATACACATTGCTATGATCAACTGAATCATTGCAGTTGCCAGGGGGGCTGTATCCACAATCAGTGCTGATTTCACCACTGGGTGTCTTAGCAAGGATCTTAACCTCATTTAATCTGACCCTGCTTTCTCAAAAATACATGTTGTTTTGAATAAAAGTGCCTGCTAAGTAAATAAAAAGTAATTGCAGCCTGAAGGTTGCTGGTTTGAATCCCAGCAACAACTCTATAGCTGCTTTGAACAAGGTGTCTCAACCTGCACTGCTCCAGTACAGCATCCAGCTGTAAAATGGGCAAATCCCAGTATAAGCATCCACCTGCATTTACATGCACTGTTATTTATTCTCGCTCAGTTGAAGCTTTTATTCAGAGCAGCTGACAGCCAAGTTTTATTCAGTTACGCATTTACTCAGCCGGTTGTTTTGGGTTCCACGGTTACTCTGCTCCTGGGATTCGCACCAGCGCACTGCCTGTCAACGAGCGCTTAGCGCCTTAGCTGCACTCGCTGCTGGTCAACAAGCAACCACCTGTGTTTCCGCTCTGCCATCCTTCCGTCGAGCCGTCCGTCCCTTTTACCGAACTGCGTATCCAAAGCAGGGTGAGCCTGGACCCAGTCCCAGAAAGCAGTGGGCAGAGGACACTCTGGATGGGATGCCAGCCTGTGATTTCAGTCCTCCCTCATAATTTTGCGCATGCTGAACATTATGCTGCCATTGCTACACGAGAAATATAACGGAGTTTAACAATAATATACATGCATAGTCCACCTGTTCATAATGTGATATACATGAAGGATTTAATGGTATACAGTGTAATTCAGTGAGGCGAAGTAAGATGCAGAATATATTTGCATATGGAGTAACATATTGCAATAACTCCTGGTCATATGGGACTACAGTAGCTTGAAGCAACCGTTTCACGTAACTGACCCAATGGCCTTTGCAGAGGCTCCTTATTGTACAAACTGAAAGAAATCCAACCTCTATTGAGGAAAGGATTGGATTATATGATTATATGAAAGAAGCCTAGATATGTGTGTATATATGTATCAACTGTGCATCTTTGTGTTTGAATCATTTGTCACTTACAGTATGCATCGTTTTTATGTTATATACCCCTACACATATGAAGATTTTAAAATCTAACTAAAATATATTAGGAATAAAGCAAAAAATTTAAGCAATGGAAATGAAATGTAATGGTTCAGTCTTCAGGTCATTGTATATACCTGTTATTATGTTCGACATGATAAAATTAAATGCAATTAAAATTCAACATGGTCAATAAGTGCAGAAAATGACTAATAGGTTTCTGCTTGCCTCGTCAAGTAGAGTTCAGCATTTCTAAACCCAAATGACAAGAATCAAAACAACATTGCACGCTGTGTTATTTAACCGATGATGAAAAATCATCCATCCATTTTTCATAGCCACTTATCCAGTGCAGGATCCCAGGCAGCCTGGAAGCCAACGAAGACCTCATTTGGCAGAAGGCAGCGGATGTCAGTTCATCATCGGGGACATACTCACGCACACACTCGTTTGCATCCTTATCTTTGTGGGGACCATCCCTTCATTTCTATGGGAAAACCCCTAATCCCAGTAACGACAGCTTTAACCCCTACCCAGCCCTAACATTAACCATAAGTAACCAAACAAAATACAAGACTTTTGGCATTTTTAGTTTTCAGACTGTAGTCACAGATTTTTAGAAGATTGAGTTTCCCCTTGCAGGGGACCAAAAAATCGTCCCCACAACATCAAAATAACAGGTTTTATTGAATATATTACTGGTGTCTTGCAGCAGCTCAGCTTGTGGGGCATTTAGGTCTGCCATGCAGGGTCTCCTAGTCGTCCCCGACCCCCGGCCTTTCAGTCTGTTACACCAAGGCTTTGGAAGGGTCTCCTGCTAGTGCAGCATTGAGCTAAGCCAGCTGACTCGTTTAAAAAGCAACTTTTTCGTTTAAGCAGGCATTTTAATTTCTTTTGCTTGTATTCTGTTGTTTTTTTACTACTGCATTTTAAAATACCTTTTCTTGTTTTGTTTTATCTTGATGGTACTTTTAAGTGTTTTAGTGCCGTACAGCCCCTTGTGACTTCCTGTCTCTGAAAGGCACTTTATATAAATAAATTTTACTTACTTACTTACTTACATTGTGGGGACGAAAGTGTAATTAACACATAACACCTTTTAAAAAAGCCTTTTAACCTTTCAGACTGGTGCCAAAATATTAACCTATCATGTGTGTTTCCAAGGGCATAGGTTTGGTGTCAACAGTGGTCGGGACCAAATCAGCTCCAAACCCCTCGGCCCCCAAAACACACACGCATACACAATGTGCTTTTTAAACAGCAGGAGTGAAAACCCAAGGGAACACAGGGAATTGAGCCCTGAGCTCTGTGGGTCTCCTGGTGGAATATCTCTGTGTAATTTTTATGTCAGTTCCTTGGAAACAGATGCAAATGTCAGTGACACAGTATCAGACATTTCCCAAAACCCCTATTACACTATATGCTATAAAAGTGATAACAGAGTGGAAAATAGCAAATTACAGCATTGTAACCATTTTCAAGTAGCAAAAGATGCATACTGTTGTGCCAGCGGCATGGCTTCCGCTAATTAGCATGTCCCAGCAAGCCCCACGAGTAATCGTACATAGCCCCTGTCTGTGTCATTGTTAATACGTGTCGTGTTTCCGATTGTGATGAGTGCCTTTGTCATGCGTAAATCCTGTCCAGTCTTCGCATGTCTCTAGCCATTCTATAACTACTCACCATGTGTGTGACTTACCGTCCAGCGTCAGACCTCCCCATTATGTGTGCCGGTGTAGTGATTAGTGTCTGTGTTATCCCCTTTAAGGGCTATAATAAAAGTTCCACGTTGTGTAAAACCGTCTTGCTTCTTCTCGTCTTGTCTCTGCTGCTGCGATGCCTGGGTTTGCCAAGCACTATGGTGCAGTTCTTATAGCTGAGGATTTGCTGTAAAGCATAGAAATAGTTCTTGTTTTAAAAGGGGCTCTTACATTCTTGTCTGACCAATTCGGAGCCATCACTTCTCAACAACATGAGCGAGACTTCACCTTGGATCACAACAGCTTCCATCCTCCATTAATGACTGGGCCCACGCACCTAGCATCTACTCCACCTGCTGTGGAAATTCAGAAGCACAGCGGGGATCTTTTAAGGCTGTAGCTGTGCCGAACACTGACTGAGGCAGCGTCCCCAGAGCCTACCTACGGTCCTCCTGACCAAAAGCACAGCAGAGGGTCAACAGCGCAAGAGAGAGTTTGATACTGAGGCCACACAACTTAATCATTCAAATGCAAGGGTCTATTTACTTGGGGGTGGGGGAAACAAAATCAAATATTATGCAGGGGGCAAATGTCCCTCCCAGTTCCTAGGGGTACGTGAAGGGGTACATACCTAGGGGTACGTGAAGAACTATGAGCAATGATGAGCTTTTATGTTCTCAACAGCAAAGCAATATCCACTATATCCACATCCATGGATCAATTTATTATATAAAAATAGATTCTTATGTAAAGACAGGACAATATTACTGTGAACCTACCCATATTATTCTACTGCCTTGTTCCTGTAGCTGCCCCCACACACCGATGACCCTGTACTGGACATGTGGTTACAGGGCAGATGGATGGATAGAAGTCCAGCACCCCCAGTGTGTAAATCAAAGTCTGCAGGAGGGGGGTCATTTCAAACCCCAGGAACTATTCAAGACATTTTAATTTTTTTTTCAGTCAGTGTCAAATTTCCACCACTGATACAAATTATAAGTATTTAGTGTCCAAAAAAACCAGCACCTAGGGGTCAAGCTCTCAAGCTCCCCACAACCTGCCATGGATGTGAAAGGACCCTTTAAATGCCTTGGATTAATTGTTTAATTAAACATTCTTATTTAAATTGATGCCGTTCATTGACCTGCACAGCTGGAAATTGCGGTGAGGCAGTAAAGGTCAGCTTTAATTTCTCTGCCTCCAGGAATTTGGGTGAGCAACTATTCAGCCACAAGTTCTGTTTAGCAATGTCTAGCGTGCCTGCTGTCGCTTGCTGATAGGATGTCCACCGGGACCTGCTGGCCTAGACCACCACAGGCATCCTCTGTAGTATTCTGGGCTCAAGATGCCATAGCGTGATGCTTGCAGGTTGGAAGTCAGCGTTGATTCTGTTTGAGAGTGCATGTCCTATGAATAAGCAATCTAAGTAATTTAAAAGCCATCCAACTTTCCATAAGCACTTTTATAACAGAGGGTCACGATGAGCGTCGACTAGAGAATGTTTGACTTCCTGTTCCATCCATTCATCGTCCAACCGCTTATCCTGAACGAGGTCACTATCCCAGGTAGCAAGGCAGGGGGGTACCACAGATACCATGCCAGCCTATTTTGGGGCACATGCACGCACACATTCACCCACATTGCAGGCAATTTAGAGACACCCATTGGCCTAGCTGCATGTCTTTTGACTGTGGAGGGAAACCAGATTACCTGGTGATGGAGAGAACAGGCAAATTCCACATCCACGGAGTGTGGGAGGAATTCAAACCTCCAGCCTGGCAGTGTGAACCACCCCGCGGTCCCTGATTTCCTGCACTTCAAAATATTTTATGCATTCGCAGCTGGCTTTAGTCCTGTAACACTCACACTCTACATAGAGTCCTTATACTAGGAATTTTATTGTTCACTGATTGACCATTGGAGAGATGCTTAAAAGCACAAACACGGAGACCATTCCAATTGAATGCTGAGAGACTGCCGACACTGAAAGTGCTTTTATTTTATGTCTTGATTGGCGAAAAACTGCAAATTTCTTAAAATGCGTGGAGCTTCATCAGTGCGTTTTTTTTCCAGCTCAACAGGATTATTCATGACTTGGTGATCCTGATTACAATCGCCTTAAAGTACTGAGGTGAGAGTCAGCTTGTAAATGCAGCGAATATTATTTATTGAAACAGTAGATAACTGGTTTTGCAGGACACCATGTCAGTTGAATTTTTTATAATATATTGCCAAAAATACACTCATGAACTGGAAAACTAGATATAAGCTCAGATCTTCACTATGTATTCAATTAAGTACAGAACATATATTATATGAAAAAATGACAGCCTCTTTAAAAAATAAAATTGAGATATTCAATTCAATATTTACTTATGTCACATCAAACCCCCCACGATGACTATTATTGATGTCCAGTTCTGTTCATAATTATTGACACAACTGCATTATTCCCCCCATGGGTAAATATGATTTAAATGATGTAAATATGATTTGGACTAAGTTACTGCTTGTTGTTAGCTATCTAACTTCTGTGTGAAAATGTGTGCATGTGTTTATTTGTCTGTTCAATTAATAAAATTAAATGAGCTATTTCAAAATTCGTACATAGATGTTGTGTATTTTTATGCGATATTAGCCCTTTAATTAGAAAACCGAAAGCTGGCCTTTTTCACTCATCATCAGCATGATTGTTTGAAGTCAAGATGTTGTGTTTCTGCCAAAAAAAACAGACTGATTTGTGTGTGGGGGGGGGGGGGCGTAGCAGAGCCGCGGAGAATGATCCAGAGACAAGTGAAATTGCATGGTGTCGTAGCCCCAGGTGAACAAGGGCCAGATTAGAACCAGTTGTTCATAAATTATTCTCGTGTAGAACATCATCGGAAAGAACCATCATCTTTCATTACCCAGTGCGCTCCAGAGCACCTGGCCCGTTAAAAATCACACGCTGCTCCGAGGCGAAGGAGCACGGACTGGCCCGCAATACTGATGGCGCAATTATTTTTTTAACCACAATACATGGGGAGGGGTGAAAGCGAAGAAGAGAACAATTTGCTGCAAATATGCGTGAGAGGGACTGGGTGCTGCTTGACACAAACGCATTAGCAGAGATCCATGCTAATGCTAATGCATGTTTTCTTTTTACACAGGTACGAGAGTGGCTCCTTCACCAGAGGCCCCTCAATCCATGCTACTCCACAGAGAGAATCGCCTGCAGGGTGGATTTGTTCCTGCAGCCCTTAAAAATGTGCTTTTATTCTTACGATTATATATTCTCATCGCCTGGCTGTGGGTGGCCGATAGCAGTGGGGACATTGAAGGCTGTGAGCTGAGCGTATCAATGAGACACTGCTAGGCTGGGAGAATCTTCTGGGGATTTCAGCAGCCTGGTTGCAGGCGACTTCGGCTTACCGGCAGTTCAATGTGTCCGTTAGCCAGCGAAGTGCATCTTCGCGACATATTTCAAATTAATGCAATAAGAAACACCCCCCTCCGCCACCCCCCGGTCAGGCTAAGCCAATAAAAGCCAGTCCTTGGAGAACCTGAATATGCCATTGGATGCCCCCTCTCTTGATCCACTCCAAGGCCTCAAGCCTTTGTGCAAGATTTACAGCTGGACATTTATCAAAGCAATACCAGAGATGTGTGTGTGTGTGTGTGTGTGTGTGTGTGTGCGTTCTGCATTGGACTGACATCCTGTCCAGGGTGTTCCCTACCCCTGTGTGTTTCCTGGTATAGATTCCAGGCTCATTGTCACCCTGAACCAGATACGTGGGTCAGGAAAATGGATGGATGAGCTTCACATACATAGTTCCTGTGAAGGATCTGCTTCTGTAATCAGATCATAGTGGTCCAGCCTGTTAACCAATGAACTGCCTCCCATCTCAGGATGCACAGTGTTCATATAAGACCCAGGAGGTCCACTTTTTAGATCATTCAAGGATGAACAGAGGTATTTAGGGTCAGGCTAAAGCTCTTTCACGGTTGGCAATGTTGGCTACCTAACCCCACACATGCTGGATGCTGTGCATCATTCAAACCCACCAGAAGTGTTTTTAGCTGCAGCATCTTCGTCTGATGCCACAAGGCACTTTCACCGCCCCTCATGGCGCCTGTGGCAGCTCCTAGATCTCCCACTTAATGAAGACAGAAGCCAGTCCGTCATTCTGCCCATTTACAGTATTTATGCTGCATATCAGCATCTATTCATCCAGACACTCATTCCTCTTCCAGCAGCTCCTTTGCATTTCATCACGACAAGATGGTTTCGGTTTCCGGACAAAAAAATAAAAAATGAAAAGAAGCTTGTTGACAGTTAATTCCAATGTGTTTCATTTTTAGGCTCCGGATTGTCAGGTGGATCTCGCTCTTTCTCCAAGCTCGCTCCACCGCGCAAGAACAAAGCGCCAACTTGAGAAGGACACGGTTAGCCTCATAAGTCACAGAAGACTGGAGGTCATTATGCTTTTGTTCTTTGATGGGCCACATTTTGTTGATCAAACTCTGGATGTTTTTAATTGAGACAGACGCCATAGTCCAGGGGTGGCCAATCTTATCCACAAAGGGCCGGTGTGTATGCGGGTTTTCGCTGCAACTCCCTAATTAGGTCACTAATTAGAGGACTGATTGGCTGAAGAGTCCTCACACCTGG
>JAODLC010000113.1:1090647-1109940 GCA_026781145.1 Hippopotamyrus pictus
CACACACATATACAGTACATTACATCACCCCGAGTATGTTTGTCGACAGTATCATACACTGATGTTGATAAAATGCTGTCTGGGCTGATGTAACACACATACATATACAGTACATTACATCACCCCGAGTATGTTTGTCGACAGTATCATACACTGATACGGTCCCATATGCAGCAGACCTCCATGCACATCAGAATTATCTACCGTTTGTGCCACAGTACCCCGTCTGTTGGTTTGTACCACATGGGAGAGCCTTCATTCACATCTCGCATCACTGAGCCGTACAACACCCGGTTGGCAGTTCCCGGTCGTTCCCACTTTGGACCACCCTCAAAAGGTACGGACGGCCGACCGCGAGCGGCCCGCAAGCCACACCGTCACAGAGATGCTCTGACCCAGTCGTCTGACCATGATTTGGCTCTTGTCACTCAGATCTTTATCCCTGCATTCAATATCAGGTTACCGTCTAAATTATTGGCTAAACATGGGGGTGGTCATAATGTTTTGGCTCACTGGTGTGTGTAGGTGCATATATAAAATTTATCTCCATTTTTTTCATGCCTCTCCTTTCTGAGTACATCCCCAGTACCTCCCAGATTTACTTCACTGATTATCATGCTGATACTGCAAATATTTTAGTGTTGGTGGATAAGTAATGCAGACACAATTACACTGTGTGAACTAAAAGCCACAATGTTGCTCTTCTATGCTTCTGCACTCCTAACAAATGTATATATATAATACGGAGATGTGTTTTTCCTTCTGCTGCATGCCTTCTGTGTCAGACCCTTTCATGACTTTCCTGAACTCCTTAGCTTACATTCTGTTATCGAAGCCTTAATTCATACCAATGTCCAGTTTTATATATTTATACCTACAGATGGGTTTCTTACATAACCAGCTCCGCTTAACTACCTTATATAACAGCAAGAGTCCAGCCACCTTTGCTTTCTATTTTTAATTGCCATGTTACCAGCAGCCTTGTATCTGAAGGCTCACTCGTCAAGGCTTTTTCAGCCGTTGTCCTCAACATCCGGACACCTCAAGCCTGGAAGTTGAGGTTTTGCAAGATCACCCTCAAGCTCCTGATGAAGTCTCCTTTGACTGTGCTTCAGTTCTGACAGCATCTCCACTGGATTGCAGTGGGCAGCTTCCGAAATGCACACGCATATAGACTAGAATTAAGGTTGCTCTCTACTAGGAAGCTATTTAATATCATGCTATTAAATCTACTGGTATTAACGCTTTGAATTGTGCATAAGTGTTTATCTTTAGCTATCATTGATGATTGTATAAACATGTTGCTTCACGTCTACATTAAATTAACATACATTTTTATACCTGATGGTCGAGTACTACATTATCCTTACCATGTTGAGTTGAAGGGCTTTGTATTTTACTGTATTTACTATGGCATTCTCTGACTGATTAGACTTATTATAGATTATATATTTAAACAAAAATGCTGCACTTGTTTTCTAATAATGCTGCAAATAAACATAAAAATACAAAGAATAATATGAAAAGTCTGCAAAATATCTTTGCAAGTAGTAAAACACCAGTATTGGATTTTATGGGTATCTATTTGTAGAGCATTTAAAACACAAAATGCTTCTCGGTAAGCAGCTCTGATGTACTGGAACTCCGTGTTATAGGTGTTCCAGCAGCACAGAGACGGCATAACTCCCAGCTGGAAAGCCAGTAAGCATCCCGCCTTAAATCTCCACGCCGGCAGGAGCCTGGCGACAGAAGTGCACTGGCATGTCTCTTGAACCGAGTAGTAATCAATAACTGGAAGCCATTCCCAGTCTCATAAAACACATTCAACTTAATGCAAAGTAATTAAAAGCAGGAGTGGTATAAATAATCCCAACAGAAAGCTGCTGTAATGCACTATGGCCGTTCTATTGAACAGGCCAGACATACTATGCCCTTAATAACCTGCATGTTCCTTGAAGTAGCTGATTAAAAAATGCTATGTCATGGGCTGACACTTTGACTCCTGCCCCAGGCTCTTTGCATGTGGAGTTTCATGCTCTCCATAGGTTTGCGTAGGTTTTCACCATGTGACAAAGAGACTGTACATGGCCCACCGTGGGCCACTGTGTGTGTGTGTCCTGTAGTAGATGACAGCGTTGCCCACTCTCACGCATCTGGAGACTCTCAGACGCAACTCTCAGAGTCTCACGCTCAAGCAAAAAAGATCTATAAATAAATATATATCATTCCATTACAAACTCTAAAATTAGCTACATCAAAAGCATTGGGGTGGTTTGCAAACCCTACAGACTATTCAGGGGTAACAGGACTGTTAAATATACGTACTGTAAATACATGTGCCTGTGTGCAGATTTCACTCGGACTGAAAAAGTCACTCGAGCCAGCTGACCGAAGCCGGCAGCCCTGAGACTGGCATCCCACCCTGGGTGTCCCCTGCACATGTCCTGTGCCGACACCAACCCGGCAGTTATGCAAACCCACACCTAGAACCACCTAGAACCTCAAAGGCCTTTCAGATTAGGCACTGGCCACCTAAGCCAGGAACTGCGGGCTCAAGTGTTAAATGCTATTATCTGCCTATCTTGCATGTCCCTCTGCCAAATAAATGAAAGAAAACGGCTGGATGAATTTCTCTGGGGGGCTATTGGGTAACTAAATGGCTAGAATTAACATTCATACTTTCATTAGACCTGTTCCACTGCAGTTCCTGGGCACCTCCCTGATGTTGGCTGAATTTCTTCCCCTAATGAAGTTGACCTGACCACCTCACCTAAAATAAACCTACAGTATTGTCCAAAGAGCCTATGGCATTAGACCAGCCTTAGGACACACTGGTCACAGATCAACCTCTTCCTTGCACAAGTCCAGTTTTTCCATCTTTGTATAAATGGATAAATTCCTACCGATGCTCAACATTTAATGAAGTAAACGCAACATAATACACTAAATGTAAAGCATGAACTGCCATAAAGTTGTGACTTCAAAAAGGATCAATCCATCAGAACCTGAATATCCAAATAGCGTCACTGGATAGCAAAGAGCAAAGCTAGCTTAAGGCCTAAATGGTCTGCTAAGCCATTACAGTCGTCTCTTAAATCACAGACACTTCATACTATCAAGTATCTTCAGGCCGTTTAGAATCCAGGCCTAGGCGACGCCCAGTTATTTCATTACCATTTTCAGGATGGCGACAGCTCACATCTGGAAGCTGGTGAGCGCAACTGGAATTTACTCCAGGAGTGAAACGTGGGTGACCGTGAGCCTGGTGATCAAAATAGAATTCAATAATGCTAATGCAAAAAACCCCATCTGTCAACAGCAAACAGCCATGTTTATACCTTGCATAAAGATGTTTATATCTACATTGCACTGTCTGAATCTAAGACCATAAATATGCATAAATATACATTTATTTTCTTTATGACTGGAGTGATCTTTATTTAAATAATGGAATTGGTAAACACTCAGATCATAGATTTGCATTTACGTGAAAACTTTTTGGTGGTTTACAGTAGTAAAGAAATATATAGGACAATAATATCACATCAGCTGGTCTCCTGTATTTATACCTGAACCACCTGAGACAATGTCATATTGTGAAAATGTGCTATGCAAGTAAATGGAATTGAATTTGAATTAATACCCTTAATATTTTAGTCAGGACCTAATTTAATTGTAGATATAGCAGATTAGCAGACAAACTATAGTAGTATGCCTAAATCATCAACGGGAGCTACAGGAAATGCAACCTGTCACGCCCGGCTCCGTTCGATCCTCATGTGTGCCCCCCCTCATTATCCACGTGTGCTTCTCTGATCGTGCCCAGCTGTTCCCTGTTATTTCGGCTTGTTTCCTGTATTTAGTCCGTGTCCGAGTTTGTTTCCCCAGACTTGTCATTGTGGTGTTACCTGGTGTTTGCCGTTTACCTTCCCCAGTCCTGTCCTACCAAATAAATCCCCGCTTTACCCGACTCCCTGGCTCCGTTTCCCTGCTTCCCCGATCGCCGGCAAGCCGCATCGTGACACAACCCTTCCCTCTACTAAAAGTTCTTTGGATAAAATAAATAAATGTAAACATGACACAACTCGCCAATCGCTCCAAAATGGCTAATTACCAGAACTACGCTGGAATAATGTCTGAATACTTTTAGATGTGGAGACATAAAAATCATGTAACACTGTCATTACTGATAGCTACCTATCTACTACAGGGCTAATCTGTGTTAGTTTTGCATTTGATAAGTGTTATTGAACATGCAGTTTACATGAAAATATTAAAGATTATAATACTGCTAGTAGCCTGAGGTTTGAGGCGATACTAAGGAATGTTATACTTATTGTTGAATTGCCAGAAGGAAGAGGCCTGCATTTCCACAGCGACGTTGGTGCGGGACAGGAACCTGCCAGGGACTGGAATCCAGCTTTTCTCAGGCTGAAGCTTAAAATGTAATTACATCAATACGGGAGTCCATTAGGGATATGCATTCTCTACACATGATGATGTTCCAAGTAGAGTTATTTTTCACCATAAGTTTGCAACAAAAATGACAGCATTCAGGATGCCTCCTGCCTCCTCTGAACATTAGGACAATTCATCCCATTCATCAGTTAGTGAAAATTTATTTCACTTAAGTCTTTTTTCAGTGGCTAATCTACATTCTGTAACTCCTCATGTTCATTAGGATTCTTAATGCATTCCTGTAATGCCTGATTCTGGGAGTGCAGATAGGGTAATTTACCACATAATCTTTGTATACAGCACCTATATTGATCAAATAAATAAATGCTGGTAAAGTCATCCACTATAACAAATTCAGTCCATTTAGCAACCACATCTGCTCTGAAAAATAAGATTGATCTTTATCTAAATTATACCTTGAAGAATTGTCAAAGTATATATTTGATCCTATTTCAGTTTTCTGGTTCAGGTGACAATATGTATGAGAAAAGCAATTACATAAAAAATGCAACAGTACAAAATATAAACAATCTTTTAAAAAGCCCCCCCATACACGTAATTTTAATTTGAAGGAGTGTAACTGCACATCATGGGGAGTCATTCATCTTCCATTTTGAGGCCAACAGTCTGGATACTTTCATCGTGTGTCGATTAAACGCAGGAGGTTGTTTTTTTAGGAGCTGCACTGTGCCCTGCTGGGCTCTCCTACCCACTGCTCTCCAGAAAGGCTTTTAGCCATACGCATCCAGAAATATTTGCTCGCAGAGCAGGAAACATTAGACTAACATAACATTTCTGTTTGCACCCCAGGGGCTGTGGGGTGATACGCTTTAATTTTTACCTGCAGCCAGAACTCTCTTACAGCACAAAAACACATGTTCATGTGTGCACATTGCTCAAGGACATTTTTGTCCCCACCCTTGCCCCCCCCCCCCCCAAAAAAAAAAAAAAAAAAAAAAAAAAAAAGGCTGTCTGAAGCTGTATTTCAGCCTCTGGGCAGCTGTGAATTCCCACCTAACCCTGTTTTCTGTCTGTTCTCTCTTTTGACCTCATGTTCGGTTCCAGTCCTTCAACTGTAAGCTGTAGCTTCTTTGGGGGGGGGCGGTATGGCAGGAGGAGGGGTTAATTGTTTCCTAAATCAGTTTGAGTTCATTTAATTTACAGTGGATGTGTATCACATATGTTTCTCTTTTCAGTTCCTTTGATTTCATTATGATGTTCATCATTAACGTGGGACATTTTCAGCATTGACGCAGCATGAAAGAGTTCTGCTTCGGGAGAAAGATACACATTGTATTTTTCCTCTGAGCCATTTATATTGTAAAACAAGGCAACATGCTCAATATACATATCCCAATACTTGATTGTTTTCATTTCTGACCAAAACGCCCCCAGCACCCTGCATTCTAACAAGAGTGATTGTGCAACTGTGTGCTAGTTATTGACAGAAATTGTGATAGAAGGCATGTAGAGAACAAGGGCCCTGAGAGACAGAGAGCCCCCGCTGGAGCTAATGAGAGCCCTATCTGAAGAGACTCTCCTTTTCCCCTCTAGGGGGGAAAAATAAAATAAATGACACCTCATTACAGCAAGCCTAATTATTGCTCATCGTATTCTCTCTGCATTTAAAACTGACCATTCCAGAGCTGAGCGCCCAATATGAGAAGCGTACCACAATGCAATACAAACACTGCAGTAATGCAGTGCAATGACTGCAGTGCAGCCAGTTTCCCTTCAATTCTCCACAGCGGTAACATTACCCCTGCGGGTGGGTTGTTCAGCAATATAAACAAACCTTCTGTGAATACCCAGGACACAAACAATTCACTTATAAGATCTCATTAATATTGCAGTGATGTGACTGATATTTCAATTACTACCAGATAATGTGCCTGTATTTCTAGATCTTGAGCCCACATAAAAGTCACTATCTCTGCTTTGTGGGTTTCTGGTGCGGCTTATAAGCTTGTAAACGGCCGCATTAAGTTATTGCATCTGGGTAAAAACTGCCGTAATAACACAGTGATGCAGATAATGCCTCTGCAGATGCATGCATTCCCTGATTCCAAAAAATAACGGCTTTTCTATTATTAAAAAATAAAATTAAATGGCATCTTATAATCATATATACTGTATAAATTCATATAAACACAGCAAAAGAGAATTTGATTACATCCTGAAAAAATGAATAAAAACCTTATTATTAACCTAGTAAATTCACTAGTGCAAAGGGTCTGTTGAATACAGAATGTTGCCAGCTACAATCAGGGATTTTTTTGCGGTTTACGTGGTGTAGTCTGGAGGTAGGAGTGTCATGGCTATGTTGGAGGTGCAGAGTATTCTAAGGTGGCCTGTTCTCAGTGAGGACACTGTTCCCGTCTCCGTGACAAAGCAGGACGTCCCTTTTAGAAGCTTCCAGCCGTCCTCGGGACTCAGCGGTACTGAACCCTGATGCAGAATGTCTCCTCGTTTGTGTCATCGTGGTTGTTGACGAAGACCAGGATCTCCTCCACCCCGGCGCTCTGGCCGGGTGCGAAGCGAAGCCCAATAGTGTAGGTCTCTCCTCCCCCAATCTATCCGGAACGCAAACACAGAGCAGGCAGTTAAAAACCCCGATGGCTTAAAGCTTGAGCTCACATCACTTTCAAAAAACAAAAAGATGTGTGTTGTCTTCATGATTCCTTTGCAAAGATATGCAGATGTTATAGAGGAAATCAGTCTTCAGAAAAATGTCTAGAACTATAATTAGCTTGGCATATCAGCATTACAGTAAACAGTACTCATATCTGAATACTGGTCATTTCAGAATGTACTGCTACAAGAGACAGATTATCTGTACACTCATTTTCCCAACAAATACTCGGATAAAGACTGCGGAATAGTAAGTAATTACGCAATAAAGTAAATGCGCAATACTCGTTTTCTTTATTTATTCTTCCAGCTACACTGTCATCTTTCACACGAGTCCGTGGCTAACAGTGACTGGGACAGCAGATCCCCACACAGAATTTTAAGCAGACCTACAGAGCTTCAGCTGTTCACCCTCCGTTCCATGACACACGTCGCTGCCTGACTGCAGTGGCACCTGCATCTCCTAGGAGTAACTCGGTCAGGATAAGCATCAAAATGCAGATGTTTCAGAGAGGAGACCTAGCAGACAGCACGGCCATACAGCAAGGAGGCTGAAGTGTAACTCAGTACTGGTTACAGCACTGAAACACAGGTACTTAAGCACTCCGCTGCCAAGAAGCATAAATGAGTAAGCTGAAGAAATGCTAATGGCTTTGGAGACGAGTCTGCTACTGTACATTATAAATAATGTTTATTATAAAGATGATGGCAGGGGATTGGACAGTAAGCTCTCAGCTTTATGGTACTGAAGGCCACCAATAAGACAGTCAGGCCCCGGTGTATAATATTGTTAGAAAATATCAATCTCTACATTTTAAATACACCGTAAAATAGAACAAACTAATTTCTGTATGATCTGTTGTCCTCAGTTTCTAAAAGGCTATAAGAACATAAGAACATAAGAAATTTACAAACGAGAGGAGGCCATTCGGCCCATCAAGCTCGTTTGGGGAGAACTTAACTAATATGATCATAAATTAAACGATAAAAAGTGATCACAGTCCAATCAAATATCTCTACCAGTCTTACCTGTTTTTAAGGCTGTGCATTTGTTGTCATGTCAACACTACAGTCAAAATTGTTTTGTCTAGATTCAACCACAAATACGTCGTTCTGCTTTGAAAGAAATTTTCATTGATCAAAAGAAGCATAGGATGTATTCATAGCTGTGCATTTGCCAATCAGGGTTACATGCAAATGTGAGATTTCAGGTGTTTTTAAATCCATGCCATTACGCAGCTTGACTGGTCAAGTCAAAACGAATAAAATATCTGCCTGATTTTGGGGATGTTGCGAGCACCCCAAGGTGGGTTGGAAATCATTCTCTGGTACTACAGCTACAGAATACAAGAGTTTAAATTTTGAGTTAAATTTTGTAGAATAATTTCTGCAATATATCTCTATAGGCTTACAAGAGTAGTATGCTGTTTTTATTTTCCATACTATCTTTTAATCTTTTTAATAAAAGTTAGTGGTTTATGGTTATTTCCTTAAGCACGACCATGGGTTTGTGAAAGGTGCCACAGAAATGTAACTTTTTATTATTATTATTATTATTATTATTATTATTATTATTATTATTATTATTATTATTAAAACTCCTGCGATGGGCTGGCCCCCTGTGCAGGGTTGTTCCCTGCCTCGTGCCCGTTGCTTCCAGGATAGGCTCCGGACCCCCCCACGACCCATTAAGGATGAAGCGGGTTGGAAAATGGGTGGATGGATGGATTATTTAAACTTTATGCATCCCTCTTCCCGTTGCCTATCCCGCTTCGAGTTGAGTGTTTGCTGCCTCCTGCTGTTTCCATGTGTGCGTACATGATGTTGAAGGTGAAGGGAGGTGGAGTTCGAGCTGCCCACCTCGACGGAGTCCTCTTTGAAATGCAGAAGGTCAGGGTGGGTGGTCCGCAGCAGGAAGGCCCTCTTGTTTTGGTAGGGGTTGGTGTAGGTGATCTTTTTGCTGCTGCCCTTTCCGACACCCACCGGAAGGAAGATCTCGAAGGCCTACAACGGGCAGCAGGGGGGAGAGATAATGGACACAGAGCTGCAAGCCCCAAAGAGCCTCCGCTATATCAGAGAGCACTGCAGATATCAAACAAGCGTGAATGATTTAGTTCACTATGAATACACCTTGCTCTGAGACTTTAATCTTTTGTTTATTATCCAGTGTAGTACAATGAAAAAAGCAATTACCTCCCTCCAGAATATATTATGGTTATACAATATATCCAGAAATTCAAAATGTCTAGACTATATTGCTAAAGAATACATATTTTTAATTACCTATTCCAAATAATTTCCAGTTTGTAATTTAGGTCACACTAATTGTTGTTTAATATACTCAATAACTTACCACAGAGGCAATGTTATGCTTCCCAAATATGGACATTATATACTGTTCAGTTAGCTAATATGTATTAAAGTATTAAAAATCTCTGAAGCTTGTGTATATGTTTGTATATTGATGGTAGAGATATGTCCCTGCCAACACCATAGGAGTACTGAATTATCCATACTGATATTTTTAGCATTTTTAAGATCCTCATAGTACACTTAAAGTCAAAACGTTTCCTTCGGCTTCCATTTGTTATGAGAAATAAGCAGCACCTCCCAATACCGTGTCATTCCCTTCCTTGTCTGTCTCACCAGGTCATAGTTGATCATAGTTGATTAACGGAGCAAATAAGGAAAGATCTACACTAATGAGCAGGTTCGCGTTAGAGGCACGTGACCTGACCCGAGTCCGACAGCCCAGAGAAGGTACTGGGTCTTTTATTGCTTGGGTTAGGTTCAGGTTAGTTTTTACGCATAAAATATATCTATATATTAATGCGCAAATCACTTTTTGCACTGGCTGGGCCCTTTGCTCGTTTGCACTTTCCATACTACCCCTAATCGCCCCCCCACCCCTACCTTCCTCTCTCATCTATCAGCTACCAGGCAAGCACTGCAACACTGCAACACTGCAAAAGCTAGCAAATGACTGATATTTCCAGTTTGGGTACATGTTGGGTTCAGGTTTCATATTTGCTAGTAGTCTTCGCACTAGATAGGGTTTGGTCTCAAGGTCTCGTAGTTGAGTATTTAATGAATAGCCATTTTGAAGTGTGTGTGTGGACATGTATATATTACAATGTGGGGACCACAATGTGAGGATAAACCTGTTATTTTGACCTTGTAGGGACCATTTTTCAGGCTCCCACTGGAAAAAAACTGAAAATGCCAAAAGTCTCGTATTTTGTTTGGTTACTTATGGTTGTGCTTGTGTGTGTGTGTGTGTGTGTGTGTGTGTATGGGGTCCAGGCATACCTTACCTTGGGGGACCAAATGTCCCCACAACATAATGAATACCCATTTTTTTACCTTATGGGGACCAATTTCCCCATATGGGAAAACACTATTTTATAAAAATATATTAATAAAAATATTGACTGCAATGAAAAAACTAAAGATGGAAAAACTTGTATTTCATTTGGTTATCATTAGGGCTGGGTAGGGGTTAAGGTTTTCATAGTTAGCATTAGCATTTTTCCCATAGAAATGAATGAGCGGTCCCCAAAAAAATATGATTACACGACTGTCTGTGTCTGTGTGTTTTGGGGGCCAAGTGGTAGGGATCTGATTTGGTCCCGACCACTGTTGACACCAAACCTATGCCCTTGGAAACACACATGGTAGATTAACATTTTGGCACCAGTCTGAAAGGTAAAAAGGCTCATTCATCACCTTGGAGATGAGAGGCTGTCGACAGGACAAACAGAGTAACCAGGCCGACAGCAGCTGGCGGTGCTCCACATCCACCACGTTGAGGTACGCGAACCTGCCCCCGGGCCTCCATGCACGCACCCCAACACGCAGGTCTTGCACAGCGGCCCCCGGGAGGGCAAATACCTCCGCCGGATCTACCTATTCAGGGATGGCAAGCGAAGGGGGCATGAGGTGGAGTTGCCGGTACCTTAGCTAAGAACCAAAGCAGATATTAAAATAAGAAATCAGCAGGACGTGACCAGACGGCTACTGGCCTGAATCTAGGAAAGGACCTAGAATCATGAATATCAGTGCATGCGAATTGGATCGGATTATCTTCAAAGCTGACAGGGATAGAAAAATTGTGTCCCATTGCTGTGAACCTACCTGGATTTCCCCAGGGTGTGAGGTATAGCACCTGACCTTCCGCAGGGCATGCGTTCCCCGGAGAACGAGGGACTGGCAGGTAAGCTGCCCGTTGACGCAGCTGATGTCCACACGCTGCAGGAAGTGAACGTAGACCTGCCAGACCTGGGCGGGCGCCGCCAGCCACTCGTCCCTATGGAAGCCAGAACCAAGTGAGAACTCAGCTAGAACCGTCTCGCGACGCTCTGCTAATGACTGCAAATCATGTAAACTCACTGAGGCGGGAAAACAAAAAAAATAAACATTTCACATTTACTTGCTGTGAATAATTGTTTTCTGGTATTTTGTATTGATTGTACTACTAAGGGAATTTGTCATACAGCAAAGTGAATGAAACGCCAGTAAACAAAAGCATCATATCCTCGGATTATACAACACATTAGCAGCCAGTGCAATTAAGCATAAGCAGTAAAACAAAGATGCTAAGAGTGTTATACAGCTCTCAGGGTTTAAAACTGCCTACCCAGCATGCTCTACCTGTGTTTCAATAAATACGTCAAGCACAGCTTGATTAAATCAGACATCAATCTGTACAGCACGATCAGGTAAATCAGAAAAATCACAGGCAAGGAGGTTTACGTGTCGTGATACTTACAGGAACACGGCGATGAAGAACCTCTTTATCTGCGGACTCTGGGCACCCGATACTTTGAGGTACACATCTTGGGGCTCCATTGGAGACTGTGTGTTACGCCCAACAGGACACATTTAAGTTTTGTTATGATCCGATTCTGAAATACTGCATTAAGAAGGGTCACTACCCTTTGGATTGCAGAGCATTTCATAATTACGGAACCTTGCTAAAACAACCTATCGTCTGGTCAAGTATTGTGTTTTGACATTTTTGTTAACAGAAATTAAATGATACGAAGACTGTTGCTTCCAAAACTAAGTGTAACAATTAGAACAAACATCACTTTCTGTGACAGTTTTTCTTTTACAGTAAACTAAATAAAAATAGCAAGTATTACAAACAAATAAAACCACTAAGAGCTAACGAAACCGAATTTCAAATGAAAACCATCAAGAAGACACTACAGTATCAAATACTGAACCCCAAGACTGCGAATCAGTTTCTACCTGCAGGCTAACAGGCTTGTGATTGGCTCCCGTCCAACGTCTGCCCCCCCATCCCCGATTCAGTTGACACAATCTACCTCCAACCAATGAGGTCCCACTTTCTTTTTTCTGCGCACCCTAAACCTGGCACAAAGGACAGGCCAGCTATGTAACCCATTTCCTCATCTCCACTTGTAATATTTGCATTATGTTTACATTGCACTTCATTTGTGTTCCGTGCTTAATTTATTTACTCTAAGGGCACGCAGAGTAGCATTTTCATCGCATAGTGGAACTGACTGTTTACTCTGCATATAACAAATGAAGTCCTAAACCTTGAATCCTGAATGTAGCAAATGATTGTGCTGATTTTGTGAATTGGTTAAATCTGTGCTATTTATTGTTTGAGCACTGCTGACCTGTGTAGCCCCCCCCCCTAATCTTTTGCATGTGAGCGAGCCTAGTGGGGGGTGCTATCTCTGTCACCCCCCCTCCCTTCTCAGCTCCACTTTACTCACCATGCTTTTGGTGTCGCAGATGACGTTGGGGTCACTGCACCGTACATGGAAATGCCACGTCCCCTGCTCATTTCCACCCGGAACCCCTGGAAAAGCAGGCCGACAGGCGGATAAGGACGCCGCGTTCGGAGAGAGGACAGGCAGGACGGAGAGCGACGATGCGGCGCACCTGGCATGCTGTCCCACGGCGGGAGCCTGATCGCCTTCTTCAGCACGGTGAGCTCAGGGTGGTAGAATCGGAATGTCTGATCGATCACGTGGGGGATGCGCTCCACGCTCACCTCACAAATGGCCAGGGGCTTCCCGTCCTCTGCCCTAAATACAACCTGGAGCCAAGAGAGGTGGGCGGGTTCACGGAGGGCTGTTCCACGTCAGGCGACTGACCTGCCCCCGCTACAACACGCATCAGAAGGTCATGAAGCAGCCCTGCCTTCCGCCACACATAGTCAATATACACATTCCTGCCAAAACACAGCGATGCACAAACAACCTACAGTACTGGGCCTTGAAGACTTGGAACACAGCAGCCAAGGTCATAGTTCATCTTACTTTTATAATCTTGGCCTGGGCACTGGTCAGCTGATGCTTCTCAACTGAACTGACACCAGTGCTAGTAAACGCCTCAGCTGGTTCCTGCAAAAGAAAGTATGACACGTTCAACAGTGGATCTAGTGCTTAAGTCTGAACATCCAAGACATACAGGGTATAAAAAATGATTAATTACGGTTAAATTATTCACAGGAAATCCTCAGAATGAATGATCTGGGTTTTTGAAATACAGCAACAGTCATCATCTGAAAGTTGTCGACATCCTTGCAACCTATTATTGCTATTAGAACTAAATTTGCAGCTTTTTGTATTCTGTTCTAGGTAGCAAATAATATATTACAAATGTGCCATAGTTATATGCTATAGTACATACAAACATGCAGACATTAAGTACAGAATTTATTTTATATATATACATTTCTATCTGTAACATCCCCGAATAACTCGGGCTGGACAATGGCAGTAGGTAAAATGCAACAATTAGACTAACAGGTATCATGTCCAGTATTTCAGCATCACAACTTTTGTTTGTGTTGCAAGAAAGTTTTGGAAAACTACTGTAATGCTACAACTGTTAGTAGATAAAATTATGATTTTCCCCAGTACAACAAATGATGTTGCAGGAACGTCACACCACCATGAGAGACCATTTTTCCTCTCCGGCGTGGGTGGACCGCACTTACTGTGCACCTGAAACACAAACAGCATCTCTCTCAGTGTTTACCTGTGGGACATAATCCAAGGCGAAGGTCTGATACTTCAGAGGAATGTGGAGCGTCTCTTTCGGTCGGAGGTAGACCTGGGGAGCCCGTGTGCCCCCCTTCAGGTGAAACATGTCCTCCTCCAGAGGGGTTGTGCTTCTGGTCAGTCCCTTAAAATGCCTCCATTCCCTGCTGCTGGTGATTACGCTTTGGGAAGGAGAAGAACAAAGCAGGTCATGCGATTTTTAAGAACTGCCTGGCCTGTTCTTTTATTAGTAGGAGACATCAAAGAGAGTCAGCGCATACAAACACCTGTGAAAACACAGCAAACTATCCAAAACAACTACAACCTTCAAAGTAGCAACTACAAAACACAACTCAAATTAGAAACAATTTCTTTCCACATATGCCGGACTTTGTTTTAAAAGAATCTCTTATGGATTTTTATTAGACTTCTTCGAAGATGCTGCATTTTAGAAACAATTAGAATGTCAGAGGCAGTGTGATCATCCCAAATCGCAGTGTCAAATTTACTGAAGACAACTACAGTGGTACCTCAGTTCTCGAACTCATTAGAACTCAAATTTCTTAAAAGTCGAACCAACCAATTCGAAAAAAAAATTACCTAGAACTCGATCTGAATCTCAGAAGTGAAACCGTGAATTCCGACCTTAGATGACTTGTACACGCGGGGAAATGATTCACACAGCACGCCTCTCAGCGGAAACAAAGGGTAACGCTTCAGAGGAAGTAAGCGTGTGGATAGGACTGCTTAACCCAGTGCCAGTGGGAGAGTGAATGGGACAGACCACCTGGGAGAAAGTGGCTGCTGTTTACTGTACTTTATTAGAAGCCACTTTCTGTAAGACATTATATGAGAACTATACAAGTACTATAAGAGGCTTGGCGACAGGTTGTCCAGCACAGACTGCTGGGAAATCTGAACAAAGCTGCATTTTTGCCTTCTAACGCAAGCTCTCTCTCTGTTGATCGGTTTCTCCTGAATTTACGGCACATTACTTGAAGCAAACATATGCTATTTTATTCAAGCTACAAATGGGAAGGGAAAAACAAGCATGAAGGACGTTTTTAAAGACATGCAAGAGACACAAGTGTAGAGCAGTGTTTCTGAACCCCCCAGACAGTCCAGTTCTTGCTGTCGCAAGCTAGAAGGGAGCAAAAACATGGACTGTCTGGCGGGGAGCTGGAAGGGAGCAAAACATGGACTATATGGCAGGGAGCTGGGAGGGAGCAAAAACATGACTGTCTGGCAAGGAGCAGGGAGGGAGCAAAAACATGGACTGTCTGGCAAGGAGCTGGGAGGGAGCAAAAACATGGACTGTCTGGCAAGGAGCTGGGAGGGAGTAGAAACATGGACTGTCTGGCAAGGAGCAGGGAGGGAGCAAAAACATGGACTGTCTGACAAGGAGCAAGGAGGGCGCAGAAACATGGACTGTCTGGCATGGAGCTGGGAGGGAGCAAAAACATGGACTGTCTGGCAAGGAGCTGGGAGGGAGCAAAAACATGGACTGTCTGGCAAGGAGCAGGGAGGGAGTAGAAACATGGACTGTCTGGCAAGACTGGCATGACTTCTTAAAAGGCTCTGAATTATCTAAGGGAATCGTGGACTAAAATAAAGAGCCTGACCTCAGCGGAGGCGATTCAGTTTGATCAAATGGGAGAAGATAAGGCGGAGTCGCATTAAAAGCTGTCAAATGAAGATTCCCGACAAGCAGCCTCTTAAGTCGAAGCCGCTCGCGCTGTTCACCGCGGTGATAATGCGGCAGAAGCAGAGCGGCAGAAAAACAATTTGTAGTGCAAGGGGTCTGCTGAATAAAAGAATAAATTTATAAAAGCTGCAAAAAACACAATTTTACGCAGGAAAATTTCAGCCCTCCGCTTCTGGGGTTTCCTTTTTTCGAGAGTTTCCTCCTGAGGTACCTCAATGCACTTCCTGCCCATCTACAACCTCCACCTCCTTCCAACACCCCCATTCCATCATATCTGTGGGACCTACTACTTAGCTCACCTGCAGCTTAACACCTAACACTCCATATCTATGGCTGCCAGTGCTGTACATCCCATTTTTATCTACTATGCTTGTCCATTAATGTGTCTATGCATGTTCTGACCTGCCTCCATGCGCCTAGCCTTCCTGCCCACGTGTCCGGACGGTGCCCATTTTAGCTGGAGTCCTGGTTCAGTCCCATGGAGGGGTGACATTACTTACGAACCGTAACATTGTGGGTGCAGCCTTCAGTCTGCCACCCTATGCAGGCCGGCATGGAGAACCGACTCACTGATGGACTTTGGCTTTGACCTTGACCACAGTTTACACCTTGCTTTTAGCAAGCAAGCCCACTCTTTCATTTTCAATAATGTTAGCATGCCTGGGGGGGCTGGGCAGCCAGTTAACCTCAGACCCCCAGAGGTTTTTTTTCTCCCTTCTTGGGAGTTTTTGGTCCTTCTCCGCTGTCATCTGGCTCTTTTTCATTTCTTTGTCTTCCCTTTTCCTGATTTTTGTATTATTCTGCCTTAATGATGTTATACCACAACACACTCATGTAAACCACCTGGGGCGACACTGTTGTGAAAGGCGCTATATAAAAATAAATTGAACTGAATTGAATATCTTTATATGGTTACATTTTAGTTCATTCACTAAATTTTCGATTATGGATGAATGGTCCCTGTGTAGTGGTTTGAAAATGAATGGATACATGGTGATTAATTGTACTGATTAATTATATCTTATCTGTTTTTCATCATTGAATATCTAATTGGTTGCAAAGCCCCATAAATTCCCCTTTCAGCATTTTTATAAAGTTCATTGAAAGTTACTAGCCTCATTTGGTTATGTAATGTTTAGAATTTATGCCATGTTCATAAGATTTGGCATTTGACAATACCATGTCAAAGGTAGCAACACTTACTACAATTAAATGCATCTTCCATAGAAGGCTATAGAATTTTTTTGTCTTGTTGAAAATTGTAATATCTACACTACATAAGCCCTTATTACCTGCTGAAAGACTGTGTTTTGTTGTGTGACTTTACATACGGAATTGTTGCACAACTTGCAGAAACTCAATTTAATAGTAGAGTGAATAAGTGAATATGTATCCTACTGATTATAGGAAACTGTAAAGCTTCCAGTTGAAACGGAACAATCTGAGAGCCAGTGTGGGGACATTTCATCACTGAATGAGGTCCAAGTAACAAAAGCCCAAAGCTCAAGTTCATTTGCTAGAAAGATGACGCAGCATCTGCTGCCTGTGAAGGGCTATGAGGTGGCAGAAGTTCCAAGTCATTTAGCAGCTTTGCAACATTCCAGCTTTATCCTTTAACACTTTGAGATCAATTTAAAGTTACTCTGTCTTGCTCGCAGCATCACGTCAGGCTGGCTGAGGCTCGGGAAGCCGACGGGGCATGTTTGCATCTGAGCAAACGCAGTGAGAGCCATGACATGGTCACTCTAGAATGGCAACTCTGTGGAGACTACAAAAGTACAGCAAATTACAAAGAAATACAACAAAGACACACATTAAGGGTAGAAAATGTTCTCTCTCCAAAATGCCTGCAAATAATAAATGTTCTGAGTCAGACCAGTGTTAAAACTACAATTCATACTCTGCATGAGAAAAGACACGCTTTGAAGATGCCCTTCCCCGGCTGAAAAATGGCCACCTTTTTTTTTTCTCAAATGACTGCTGAGGAGAGACACTATTGAGAGGAAAGAGCACCGTGGACAATATTCCTAACGAGTCCATAAATAAGCTCAGACTAGGGAGATAAAAATCATAAAGTGGGAGGGAAATTGCCCCCAAGTCTCTCTCAGTTCTCTCAGTCTTCTTAAATTTTCTTCAAGTGAATTTCCTGTTGTAAGTTTAAATCTTTGCTGGCCTGTCATTTTATGGCAAAGCCCGTGTCGCTGTCGCTTATCTCCTGTACTTCTCACTGCCGTACGTGGATTGGGCACACAGGTCTCTCTATGGCTATTGGTCTGATTCCCCCAGAGGACATTAGGTATTGGGCCAGTGTGCCAGTTCTGTAGATCTATTAACAAATAATTATCAATAAATCTACAGGAGTTATGTAATATGAATAATGCTTAATTGATATATATTTCTTTGAATTCCAGGTAGTTTATTGGGCAAGAAAATGTTGCATTTGGGGATGTTAATCACATGGTAATATTAGAGCACAAAAACGTGTCATTACCTAATAACATCTTAATCCAGCTCATCTCTAAAGTTAGCAGAAGATGATAAAAACATATCTGTAATGTGCAACAGGCCATAGCTTTATGTTTTTATACAATGGAGAATTAAAGAAATAATGGCAGTATTTGAAAAGACTCTACTCTCCACGTGCATATTTAGTGCGTTAGCTGGCTCTTCAGAGGATGCAAATCAGGGGATTATATTTGCTCTGATGGGGAACGCTCATGTTCAGAGGCCGCTTCTGCCAGCTTGGCTCTGAGCACACGACGTGTCGAGCGTTGGCAAGCCTCAGATCTGCAGCTCAGCCCACAGAGGCTTCGCAAGGGAACACTCAGTGTCTTTATCTCCAGCCCCTGTGCTAATGCCACAATTATTCATCCGCGTAGCTCTCCAGTCGCCGATCATCAAGATGAAGCATTCAAATCCGCCAAACCTGCCGGGAATCTATAAAGCTGCCGTTCCTCACCCAACAAACATTAGGCGGCGAGGACATCCAAAACTTGCCTTTGTTTCTCTTCTAATAGGACAATAAAACTACAGTCAATAGCACAACATATATGAAGTCTATAAATCTACAAATAATTTATACATCAATTAAGGAAATGGTTGTTTTAACCCCTTCTGAGCAATTAGCAACTAAAATAACAACACTTTCTTTTCATTAAGGAGAAAACAACATTAATAAACACTCTTCTATCACCTGAGACAGCCTTTACAACAACTGCAAGAAACAAGGCATTTGTTTGGCTTTTTCATAATATTTAATGAACATTTAATGATATATTGGGTCCAAACAATATACATGTGAGAAAACTCTAAAGAAAAGTTATCCCACATATAGAATAATTTATGTATGTGTGTATGTATGTATGTATAAGACAGACAGATAGACAGACAGACAGACAGATAGACAGACAGACAGACAGACAGACAGACAGACAGATAGATAGATAGATAGATAGATAGATAGATAGATAGATA
>JAODLC010000113.1:1110040-1124885 GCA_026781145.1 Hippopotamyrus pictus
AGATAGATAGATAGATAGATAGATAGATAGATAGATAGATAGATAGATAGATAGATAGATAGATAGATAGATAATGGCATACAGCAGAGTAAAAACCCCATTGATTGTGCTGGAATTACAAGCAAAGATGCACTGACCCTCAGCTGCACTTCCCACAAAAAAGTGTAATAGCAGCTGGTTGGACCTTCACCCGGACAGAGGCAAACACAGTGTATAGGTTCCAGGAGGCCCCCTGCAGATCTGTACTGGACCAAGGAACTCAGCTAACCTGAACCAGTTCAGTAAGCACATCCAGCTCTACAAATGCTAGTCTGAGAATTGTAATGTTTTGGCTATAAGTGTCAGCTGCACATCATTCACTCGGCGTCATTCTGCTGAGCTGGCAAGGGCGGGACTGAAGGAAATCATACTTATGAGAGGATATGAAGCTAGAAAAAAAGACTAAACTCCTGTCTCTGCATTCCAGAGTAACGAGAAACATTTCAAAATGTGGGGCTCTGCCAGTGAAATAGCAAGATAAAATCACACAGGAAGGACTTTACTTATGAAGAACAGGGTTCCAAATAAGATTTTCAACTTGATTAGCAGTTTTGCTAATCAAGATTTTCAAAAGTTGCAATTTGATTAGCAGTTTTGAAATTTGATTAGCAAGTTTTAAAAATGACCATCAGAAGCACTAACTACTACATGAGCGTCGTAAAGTACTCACACACGTTTAATTTTTTTTGTATTAAAATGAATTAATGATAACATTTTGTTGTTCAGTTTCAGAACTTAGCAAAGAATTTTTAAAATGTAATGCCCTGGATAGTCACATTTATGAATAAAAATTTAAAATTTAAAATTTCTTTTAATAACCGCCGTGCGGTTATTTGGACAAGATCATCAATAGCGCTGCCAGCGAGTATCAGGGGATCGGGGCTGGATTTTTTCACTTCTGTGATTAAAATTCTAATAAAATTTAAAACTGGATATTGATTAGCAATGGCTGTGAATCATTTTAACGGGAATTAGGCAATTGTTTCGCAGGTGGGTGTTTTTACATCGCAAACTGCGATGCGATACCGGCTATTTCGAACCCTGGAAGAACCACAGCTAAAATGTAAGTACAGCTAGTAAGAGTATCACTACTGTACTGAGAGTGGGTCACAGCTGTGACAGCTTTGAGAGTTTCATTTAGGGGGCAGGGCAGAACTGACCAACAAACAAAACAAACGCTTTCATTTCTAATAATCTCAACATCAGTAGGTTAAAACCATGAATGAAAACTCGAGATCCCGGCTCTCATGGTCTGTCTTCCTAAAGAAATATGCGGATGTGAAGATGATCGGACAGGCGAATGTCATGGGTGTTATAGCTGAGTGTGAAACTGTACAGGAACACTGTCCTTATTTTAGATTTCCAGTTTGAAGCAGGTGGCTTTCTTGCTCATGGAGCCAAAATGAAATCTTGCAATGGAGCAAAAACTCAGAGATTGGCATTGGGCAAAATGCAAAACAAATAAACAAACAAGGATTATCTCTCCATCCATCCATACATGCAAACAGGAAGAAAATACAAAAACCTGAGATCACACAAAACCAGGGGGTGGGAATTCCCATCAAACCCAGGAGATTCGGGAGCACGCTGCAACACACTGGTCCAATGTATCTGCCAAAACGTAGCCCAAATTTTTAAAATGCGGCATGGGCCAGTACGGCTATCAGAAAATAGGGTGTGTTTGGATAATCCAGGCACTACAAGTGACAGCACGACTGTGCGACCACGTCACCAAGAGAAATGATGCTAAAATGATTTAGCATTGTTCCGCTGTGGAGGATGGAACGAAATGGGTTCCCCACCGCACTCGTCTCATTCATTACCCGCAGACACCGCTTTCCAGAGCTGGATGTTTCATCTCTCCCGCAGCTTTATAACCCTTAATTTTACCACGGTCTACCATAGCACTTTCACAACAAAGCTCACAAAACAAGTATGAACAGTCCCAAGGTCAAATTTCCCATAGATTTCACCGAACATTAAATACGTGATTATGCAAGATGAATGGGGTATAACCGATTTAATAAGCTACAGCAGGACCAGCTACCGCCAGCACACAGACTTAAGGCACTCTCAGGTGCATGGGAGCAGAGAGGAAACGGAACAGCAGAGTCTCCACAGACTGATCCAGAAATGCAGAGAGGAAACGGAACAGCAGAGTCTCCACAGACTGATCCAGAAATGCAGAGAGGAAACGGAACAGCAGAAAGTCTCCACAAACTGATCCAGAAATGCAGAGAGGAAACGGAACAACAGAAAGTCTCCACAGACTGATCCAGAAATGCAGAGAGGAAACGGAACAGCAGAAAGTCTCCACAGACTGATCCAGAAATGCAGAGAGGAAACGGAATAGCAGAAAGTCTCCACAGACTGAACCAGAAATGCAGAGAGGAAACGGAACAGCAGAAAGTCTCCACAGACTGATCCAGAAATGCAGCTTCACTTGGCACCCCTTGACACACTGGTCACGGTCACATTGAAACTTAGTCCCGAAAAAATTCTCTAGGTGCTAATTATTTCTATACATTTTCCAATTTTGGGTTCTAACATTTTTAATTTTTTTTTGTATAACTCTTCTCACCATTACAATTGTGTTACAGATTTTACCTTTAGCCTAGCTTTGGGTCAGAGCAGTTACTGTTAAAAAAAAGCCAAGCCAAATGCACTAACGTAGGATAATTTCTTCATTTACTGACATCCCGTCCCGGATGTAGCCCAGTCTTTTGCCCTGTGCTGCTTGGGATAGACTAATAGTGGAAACTTGTGAAGCTGTGAATTTTGCCTCTAAATTCCACAAAAGGGAGGCACCAAGGCTCAGTGTTTCGTTCTGGAGCTACCTCACGAGCGGTGACTAAAACCTTCCCTGTGTGTGTGGAACCTGCATGTTTGCCCTTAGGTGGAATGCAGGCTGAGATGACATCTGAATTGGCCCGTTATGGACCGGCACCCCAACCAGAGTGTCCCTGTGCTTCGTGTCCCTGTGCTTCGTGTCCCTGTGCTTCGTTTCCATGTGCTTCTAGAAAACGCATGGGTCCTAAAAATGCGTCTATTCCAAGAGGCTGAATAAAGTCACCCACAAGATACATAATTCAGCACATGTCAGATTAGCTCAGTACTTGTTAAACACGATAATCATCGTGTATTCAGGAAAAGCACAGGCTGTCTAGCTAATTTACTGCGACTGTTTGCGCATGCCCTGTGTTTCATGGGATAAGCTCCGGGCTGACAGCAACACGCGCTGGATAAGCAGATATAAAAAAATGGATGAATGGAGTCTAGCAAAGACATGTTCCAATATGTTTTAATTAATTTAATCACATTCTTTCTATTAAAGCACTAACATGGCTTTCTTCTCCATCAGAACAAAACTTCAATAAAAACTGATAAAAAAATTAACACGAAAGATTCATGTTTTTTTTTTTTTTTGCAAATGTGATCCCCTCAACAAAAAAAGACACAAATGCTTGCAATGATTTTTCTTTGCTAATCCCCTAAAATAATTGCATACTTTCATAACGGTTTAACTACTGTTATGTGTGTGATGACAACAAAGACTAATTATCATGTTTTGGCCATTATTATATTGTCACTACTTTCTTTTCTGAGGCGGCTGTAAGGATTTCCAGCCTTCTATCTTTCTTTCCCTTCCCCAAACTCCCAGGCCAGTCTGCAGTCATACCCTCCCCAGTAACCACATGTCCTTTTCCTTTGTTCGCGCATCACTATAAATCCGCCACTTAAATGGAAATGGCAGTCATATTTTCATTCATGTCTCCTCCACTTCCTGCCCAAAATAAAATCCCTTCCTTGAGTTCTGCCCGTTCCCGGACAGGACGTCCATAAAAAGACTCCAAGGGAAAGAGTAGCTCTAAGGATTCCAGGACAGAGCTTCTGCGATGACGGTTATAATGTCATTTTTTGTTTGCATGTTTATTTATTGCTACAGAGGCAGAGAGTTGAAATACCATCGTCACAGTGCCACCCTGCACTTAATGTGAGCCTTAGGATCTTAATAAGGGAGCGTGACACAATGCCTTGTGTGAGAAGTCAGCAATAATAATATACAAGAAATTTCAGTCTTTAACAGTGAAATACGTGGATTATTTAGCAAATTTACAGTCAGCCCTTCGTATCTCTTGCTCCATATCCACGGATTCAATCTACTGAAGTTAGAAAACATTAAAGAAAGAAAAGTTCCAAAAACCAAAACTAGAATTTGCAGCACACTGAGCATTACACTGAATCCATGCAAATGAAGTCATTTATAACTATATTTTCTGTATGCGTTTATATTTTAAATATTCTGTGTTTTATGATGTGTATTTCTCTTTCAGATCATTTAATGAAAGCAGATTGTAAGTGATTGGAAGAAAATGTTACGTTGTTGCTGACGTACTATGTAGTTAGTATAAGGTATAACCACTTTTTACAAAGCATTTACATTGATTGATTATTATGAATGGAAGTGCATGGGTTATATGGGCATTTCATATGAGGGACTTGAGCATCTGCAGGTTTTGATATCTGTGTAGGGTCCTGCAGCCAATCCCCCTTGGATAACGTGGGGCGACTGTGTATATTTAGTTGTTATTTTCTGGATTCAGTTATTAGAATTAAATCACAAGTGTGGAGATGACTTTGGTTAGCAGAAGGCAGTAAGTTTGGGGCTCTCCCTGGTGAGCGATCCCAAGCACTCTCAGAATCTCACCTCAGCTCTGGATCCTCACACTCCACAGTGACGGTCCGCGGCATGTTGAAAGGGTTCCGCAGCACGAACTCGAAGAATTCCGCGGTCCCCAGGGCAGCGTACACGGTGTGCCGGACCGTGATGGAGCGGCTCAGCATAGCGGCGATGCTCTCGGCCTTGTGGCGCTCACGGTAGGCCTCGATCACACCCAGGTCGCGGAACCGCTCCAAGTGTTCCTCTCGCCGGCTCTGAGGGCCGAAGGGGCGACATGTTATTTATTGGTTTCTGGATCAAAAAAACCAAACAGCTGCCCGCTTCAACCCTGAGACAAAATTACACTCTTGATCAGAAAAACCACAGATTCTGGACAGAAGCTGAGTGATTTACTGTAAATCGCAAGCGGCAGCTGATTAAGCCCTTTATTAAAAACCTGCATGTTCCCACAGGATGCTGCACTACTGCACAAGCTCTCCTGCGTTGCTCCCTGTGACCGGTAATATCTAAAAAAGGTCTGTAATTATTATATTAAACTCATTATCTCAGTGGCTGTTGCATTTGGCTGATAAAGTACAGTAAAAGTAGCACAGTGAAGGGAAGGTAATTATCCATACTTGTTTTAGTTTTACTGGAAAGTCAGCTTTTTTCAGGGCTATTCACAGAATATTGGAAAAGGACTTGGAGCTTCCACTGAGGGAAGATTAGCAGGTGGTGGCTGCTGTCCAGTACACACAGAGGGCACCCGCACCGGAATACTGAGCCTTCTCACTAGACCATGGATAAGAAACAAGAGGATCTCGGAAAGGGCCCTGAGAAGGCTGACCGTGAGGCGGGGCTTGGGTGGGATGTGGCCCTGCTCCTCGTATTGCCGTACGGCCTCAATGCGCGCCAGCTTGCGCCGCCGGGCGGCCTCTGCTTCTGCTTCCATCTCAGGCTGTCGGGGAGCCGCTTTCATCCGGCTGTACAGCAGGGCTGCCAGGTCAGCATCGATGTCCACAAGTCGCCGGGCGTGAGATGCATTCCGCGCTGCAGCCAGGGATTATGGGTAGCACAGATAAGGCACATGCATACATAGCTGATGAGCTGCATTATGAATTATGCAGATGCTATTGGCACCCAGGAATAGCCAAAAATGCTATATTATCATTCTTTTTCTTCTTCGTTATTATTATTATTATTATACCTTTGGTATTTGTATTCTACTTTGGCACCTTCAGCCACTGAAGTGACACGCAACCATGCCTACAACACCCTGTTTGAGGTTTTTGTGGAGTCAGGGGGTGGAGAGCGAATATCCTGGGTGCTAATAGCTGAAAAATGGGCAAGTACCATTCACACCCGGGTGCTAATAGCTGAAAAATGGGCAAGTACCATTCACACCCGGGTGCAAATAGACACTCTGTATGTATTATTTAGGCATATCTAACACTGTAAATTACAATTGTTTTAAGCCTACTTATGTTAACTATCATATAAAGACCAACCTGAATTGAACTGAACTTACACATTATACTTAGATGTGACCAAGAATCTGCTTCAATGAGGACATGAAGGCATTCAGCTGCCAATGCTTTATTGCCAAAAAACTGCCTGTTGTCTGTATTTGGTATGAAAAGGTATTTTGTGCCCATCTTAATTTTGCATATACTAGGGGATGACGTCTTTTTAATTAAGACACCCAAAGGCAACTCTTAGATAAAGGAAATCTGATAGAGAGACACACACAATTCTAGAAACGCGGAGATTAAGTAAAGTCAGGATTAAACATGCAGCATGTCATCGTGGCGTCGCTCCGCCAAGCCACAGCACCTGTTTTCCTGGCTCTCAACTTTAACTCGGTTTTCTCCGCAGGAGGTACTTGCTCTTGTCTTTTTTTATTTATTTTTTTTTTTGTCGTCTTTTTTTATTCGATGATTCATCGTTTTCATGAAATTTAAAAAGCGGGAGCGTGACTTCCAGAAATGTCGAGAAGCAATTTTAAACCTCCAACAGGCATCTTCAAGCCAGCTACTCGCATCAGAATCTATCCTAGGTATCATTCTCCATGTCTTTCTCAAACCCACTTTTCTTCAACCCACTTCGACGCGCTCTCAGACATCTGCTTTCGAAATTTGGAATGACAACAGCTCATTGCAAGATTTTTGGGGCAGGACCAAGTCATCAGTCCCATCCTTCTGCCCAGCTGTTCCCTAAGAATCAGTCCCTGGTCCTTTGCTCTTTCTTATAAACTCATTACCAAGGACTATTCACTGTTCCTATTACTTGTCAGCCAGATCCTAAAATTTCCCTTCTTTACTCTCAAATGACACATTTTTTTAATGATACCTGATATCACTATGCAGAAGTTTGATGACCTCCTTCTGTCCTCACCTTAACACCTTGATCATCTTCCCAGAATGCCAGAAACTTTTGTTTCAACCTTGATCCCTCCCTGCCATCATCACAAAACATCGACTCAGTCACCCACCACAGTAGCTACCCTGACAACCACAAAACTAGGTTCCTCCTTAGCTACAGATGCACACGGCCGCGAGCCGCATGCAGATCTACGGCTTGACGTGGGTTTGTTGCCCCAGCCACCCACCCCTCTGCTCGCATTGATTCCCTCCTCACAGCCCAGATTCAGTTCCCTACCCATCTCTATGCTGACTGTGTTCTTCACTCTTCAGCACTGGCCCACCATCAGTGCCTGCCTATACATCTCTACACCCTTCGCTCTTCAGCTACTTGTTGTCGTCCTGTCCTTACACTCCCAGCCCGCCTGCTGTGTGCTTACGCTGTATTTCATCCCTAGTCTCTGAGAAGTGCAACGAGTTGCCAACAGACAGACTGCAGAACTAGGATAACCGTATTACTATCTGGTCAAGAACTGCTTATGGGACAAGAGCTTCTGAATACGGCAAAGGTTATTTTAAGGTTATGATGATTGAGTGTATTATGTACATGCTCTATGGGTGACGTTCAGAGTTTCTACTTTTCTACTGTTTCTACTTATAGGCTGTTTTTTTTTTTTTTTTTTACTTTAGCGACAGTTAGGTTAATATAGCAAAAGGCAGCATCCCATAGACTAGGCTGCCAACGTCCTTATACTGGTACTATGAGAAAAAAAAACAGAAATTGCAGTTTTTGCCACCTTTCTTATCTTCACACAGAGGAGAAATGAGGGGAAGAGGGGAGTTACTGTTTTCACAGTGACATTGGCAGCGGACAGATCATTCTTGTTTTGCTACTTTTTCCAATTTAAAGAAAAGTTTTAAGCTGTCTTTTATTCGCCTTGGATAAGGGAATCTTTAAAATAAATCAATATGAAAAAATGTGACATGCGGCGGTATTGATCTGGTTTAAAAATGTGCAGGAATAAAGTCCTAAGTCTATGACTGAAAGAGGCCTGTATTCAAAGGAAGAATTTAAGTGGTGTTATAAACATGAGGCAGACATGAGAGTCTGATGAAACAGTCGGAGTTCCTTCCAGTCATTAGGCCTTCAAAGGCAAAAGCAGCCTATTGAACGGGTGCGGGACGTGTCCTTTGGAGGGTAATTACACTGCTCTGATGGTGCAGCGGCCTCAGACGAATCAATAAACTACCGACAAGTGGTGTCACTCATCAGACAAGACGGGCATTATCCTGTGAAGAATGAAAATCAGGAGGAGCATAAACATTTTTACATTTTTGCACAGCACATATACTATTCTTCACTCAGAAATGGTTTTATTGCCTTCGTCATGTAATTGAAAATTTTCAATGTGTCATATATTTTCATAACTGACCCCAAGTTTCCAGATTAAGTGAGTGTCAGTCAGTATAGCCCCAGTGAAAGACTAAATAAGACGCAGGTCCTTAGATGGGTCCCACCATGGCTGGGTTTGGCGGAGTCTCTCACCATTATGCCCCAGAACGCTGTCGGAACAGAGGCTACCGCCACCAAAGCCACGGGAGCCGTCATGCGGCTGGACGACGCGCGAGTGGGAGGGAGGCAGGGTCCCGGGCCGTCTCACGCTCGGATCAATAGGGAGCCCTACCAGAGACAGGAGGAAAAGGTCTGCTATTAAAATACAGTACAAATTATACATAAAAACTTAAAAGTGATCAGCTCACATGCATTTAGTTCCCATAACATGATTTCTATACAGAAAAGCCACATCAAAATAATTTCAAATCAGAAATATTTTATTTTTTGATAAATAGTATCCAAAAGAATGGCAATATAATTACAACAGGAGCTACAATGTAAATCGGTAATGCGAAATCTGCCACCAGCTTTAATGAAGATCTCAGCTGCAAGAGTGCAGGATTGAGTAAACTATGGAGATGCCAACACATATTACATGATTGTGACAACCATGATAACAATGCATTCATCCATTATCAATAAGCTTTTGCCCAGGACCTGCCCGCATTAGCACAGAGTGCGCCAGGCACTGTGGGGCACCCATCCTTTGCATGGGAAGCCGTCACACAATGAAGGGCAATTCAGAGATGCCAATATACCTAATCACACATTTTCTGGAATGCGAGAGGAAACCCAGACAAACATGGTGAAAACACAGAAAATCCACACAGCCAGAGCTGTGGACGGCAATGAAACCCACCAGCCGGGAGGCTCGAGAGTCTGAGCTGAGTCCTAAATGCAGCCAGTATGCCGATCTATTCCTCAATTTCCTCCAAGTACTCCAACCCTCGGCCTAAAAACATGCAGTTCGGTGAAGTGTTCTCTCTAAATTGCCTAAAGTGTATGACTTAGTGTGTGCCCTGCAGTGGACTGGCGGCTCAACCCAGCGTTCCTGGCCTCATGCCCTACGATTCCTGGGATGGGATCCAGCCTCACCCTGACCCTGTACTGAAAAGGTGGTATGGAAGATGGACAAACGAAAGGATCTACAGAACAGAGGCAGTGGAGGCAGTGGAGGTAGTGTAATCCATTGGCTCAATCTGGATAGAGATCAAAGCGAAATATATCCATGTAAAGCAACGTGTGTTGCTAGCACTACATATCTGACAATAAACATCACTTAATTGATTGCGGCAGGGACTCCATTAAGGCGACCAATCAGAAGTTACATTCATATGGTTCTATGACGCTAGGACACACCCAGTCTCTGCAACAGCTGAATACCAATAACTTTTGAGATTGCATCAATCTACACGGTAGCTGTTTGCCAAAACTGCCTAACTGATGCAAAAAAAGTGGACCTAAAGAAAAAGATAAGATTTTTGAAAAGATTTTTAGAAAAAGATCTTGGGGGAAAAATGAAAAGCATTTGGGAATATAAAGGAGAAAAAAAGACATATACTTAACACACATTTCATGGGAATGAAATGTTTGTTGGCCAATGATGATATATCTTAGGAACAATGATGTGCACAGATGCTATTGTCCTGTACACTACACGAGGCGAGAGCTGTGCAGCACTTTAATGTGGTTCTGAATGGCTTCAGAGATCATTACATTTCCAAATGGTTCCATCAGACAGCAGCTGCCACTCCTTAAAAGTCACATGTTTGCAGGCGTTATGAGTGACACGGCCCCCTCAGGCCAACAGGAAGTGATTCACATTAGCAGAGAACCAAGAGAGACAGATGCGACGTCCCACCCCCATTTCCAAGCAGTGTTTGAAAATCCTGCCAAAATAATCACACAAGGAGCTACAACATGAATCGGTAATCAGAAACCCGACGTGGCCACCAGCCTTAATCCAGCGAAGATCTCAGCTGCAAGAACGCGGGGTTAAGCAAACTATGGGGACGCTAACATTTATACACAATGGCTGCAGGCATTGCACCCACAGCAGATATCAGAAGATGAGAGAAGTGAGACAACAACCCAACAGAGATGTCTGAGCAAGCACTTTCTTAGATACCCTCTCACTGTTATGCTTTGCCTGTGAGGCGATCTCATTGGTAAGCAGAGCACTCATGCAGGGTCATTCAATCACATAGCTCATTAACACCAGAAACGCACTTACAAAACAATTACCACCAAAATCAAAGGATAGAATAAATAGAGAGACCTCGCTGATGCTCTGAATCAAAATACAAATCATATCTGAAACACAATAAGTGAGGTTTGTTGGCCATGCTGATTTCTGAAGCAGACCATCAGATATTCTCAGCACTGAAAGCAGGAATGGGCTGTATAACTACTTAAACTGTTATATTTTGCTTAAAGAGACAGTGAAATACAACACAAAATGTAGGCATTGCATTGACAGCACAATATCCATGCAGACAGCAGGTGCACACTGAGACACTGCGTGACGAAAGCACCATGCACTGGACCTTTTGGATTTATGTTTGTCCCACATGCAGGACATCAGAAAGACCCTGAGCTCCACCAGCCCAGTGACATACCCAAGAGCAAGCAAAAGCGGAACCAAATCATTTCACTCCTGAAGTTGGTTTTCTCACACTCACAAGCCCACCCACACAAAATCAAATCAGCGAGCTTCACCACTTGTGAGATGGGGTCATTTTTCTGCACTTTTGGAGTTCTCTCATTCTGCTTTAATCTGTAGGAAATCTAACCATTTTAGGAAACAAAAGAAATTTAACAATAAAAAGCTAGAGTATATTACTCGTTTTATTGGGGTATCGCTTTCCCATTGACACACTCGACAAAGATCATTTCTCCTGCTGTTATTTGCCAACTACATTATATTTTCCATATTTTTCCCATGTGAGTGTCTAGCTACTCTTACTGTGCTTATCGAGGTCCTGCAGACGGAAACTGCAAGGAAATCACGAGGAATAAAGATATAATAGCCTAATCTTTATTCTTCCCACATGGCCTGAATGCCTTCCTCTCATGCAGCAGAGCATCTGCAGATGTGCAGCATCTCTAAAGGTGATGGCTCAGGTAACCTTGTCGACCACAGGTGAGTATTTTTCACCACCCAAGTCAGTGGTGTGCATTTACAGCTAGTCTAGACTGTATTTATAGGACCTGAGGTGATACAAAGTAAATTAACAAACGACAAAAATCTAAAACTTCACTTCATGAAAAGATGCATCTTGCAGATTCATGCATGTTAGTTAAAATGTTTTGACTTGAATAAGTTCTGTTATTACATTCCACTAAAATTCTTTGGAACAACAATCAAGATATTGTCATCATAATGGATTTAAATAATACAGTATCTTCAATGCAAAGTTTTATTATTCATTTAGAGTCTAAACAGCATGGATTCTGTCAGTTCTGTGGCCTCACTGTGAGTTCCCTGTTTCAGTGTAATTCTTTTGATTAATTGATTTAATTGCTTAACCGATGCTTTCAACCAAAGAGGCTTAGATTCTTATTCACCAAAGTCATTTTGATATTATCATTCCTGACCATTGTTATTATTGTTTCATTGCTTAAACTGCACTTTAATCTGTAGTGCCTTCAAATCGAACCCATTTACACAACTGCTTATTACATCACAACGGGAGCGGCTTGGGTTAAGGACTCTTCTCAGGGATGAAAGAGCAGAATTACCGATTTCATTTTCTAAAGGGGAAAACCTGCAATCTTTTGGCTGCGAATCCTGCTATGAAATGTCACCTTAGAGTGTTTAAGTGTGTGCTTGGCAGCTGGGATGATACTTTGTGTATTTTCTTTATAATCCACCAAGCACCAGCCTCCACGTGCAGTCAGTGGCTAATGGCCCTAACTTCCTGCAGTCTGAATGAATCAGTGCCACCTCCAAGCAATTCCATACCATTTCAAACAATGGCCTTTTGATCTTGACTGACAGAAATGGACAGGAATAGGTGACCCTGGGGAACACTAACATAAATGCTAATCTGGACAGGAATTCGCCCAGCATGTTTCTGGGCATGAGGGGTGGCTGCCTGTCCCTGACAGCACCATAAGTCTCCCTCTGAGATTTAGCTCAAAGAGTTATGAGAGAAGGTCTGTACGTCTAAATCTCTGCTGTCACTCAAAAGACTGCGCTTATTAAATGCCTGTATTTCCAACCATTCATTTTCTATACACACTTGTCCTATATGGGGTCACGAGCATTCAGTGCCTATCCTGAAAATTGGTGCAAGGAAGGTAATAACGTAGGGTGGGGCACCAACCCATTACAGAACACACGTTCAGACACATTCACACCTACAGCAACTCCAAATCCGCTTCGCGTGTTTTTGGACTGTGGGGGGGGAAACCAGAGAGCCCAGAGGAAACCCCATGATGACATCCATCCATCCATCCATCCATCCATCCATTTTCCAACCCGCGTCATCCGTATTGGGTCACGGGGGGTCTGGAGCCTATCCCGGAAGCAATGGGCACGAGGCAGGGAACAACCCTGGACGGGGGGCCAGCCCCATGATGACATGCAACCTCAAAACACGTAGAGCCATGGTAGATACTCAACCTCGGCTCCAGAGGTGTGACGCAACAGGACTAAACTCTGCGTCCACAGGTTACACCCAGCAGGTTCCGTGAAAGCCCAAATGAAGATAAATTGTAGACTGGTTTTCTGAAAAGAAGTGACTATAAATATCCGTGCTCACTCACTGTCCACCACACAAATAGGTGGTTCAATCTCGGAGTGACTCAAAAACATAAGACTGTAAAGTGGGCCACGCTGGTCCATTGCAGGACACTCAGAGACACACAAGGCAATTTAACGTCTACCAATTAACTTTAACAATCTCTGGATCATAAAGGAAACCCATGAGCACTCGAAGAAAACAAATGTAACCCACAAGCAACTGGTCCGAACACCTCATTTGCAGTAGTACTGTAATTTGTTTTTTGCATTTCAGTACACAAAGCGTAATATAACACACCAGTAGAAATAACATCCAAATATCAAACATTTCTACATTTTGATGTGGCTAATAACACATGGACTGGCTTCCTGGAAAAATGAACCCAAGAAAAAAATAGAGCACAAGAATTTTAGTAACTAGTATTTCTGAAATTTACCGCAGTTGAATCATTAAAATAGTAAGTGATGTTAGAAATAGGCTTACAATGACTTATCAGAACTTTGTATTGAAAATACAAAATATTCAAACCAAAACAACGCTTTTGATTTACATTAATCTCCAAATATAGCACATTTTCTACCAACATATTAACCTTAATTTGAAAAAGACAATCATGAATACCTTTTTTTAATTTGGATGCCTACGTGTTTGTAATTAAAGAAATTCAATTAATCTGAACACTTCACTGATTTTAAAGCACATTTATCTCAGATTCTGAGAACCTCTTCAAGTGAAATTACAAAAAATACACTGACATTACCTAACAAAAAAATCCATATCTTACGAACTGGGAAATTGAATTTTCACAGGTATCTGACTGCTATGTTATGATGTGCAAATGTATGATGTATATATTAAATAACATTCAGAACCACATTCATAAAATGCTTTGCCCAATGCCTTAGAGCTCTACACTCGTCCATGTTTGGGTTATATCTGGCCATGGATGTTGCATTTAATGGCCTTTTAGACCCTTAAGATTATGAATAGCAATTGTAAAGTGATAGAGATATGAATGCCACTTTTTTGTTGTGCTGCTGTAGCACAAGCTCTGTGATGAATCAGGTACTATTGAAGGAAGACAAACTCCATCAAGCCTGTGAAGCTATACTGTAATGCGACAAGCAAGTCATCTGTTCAATGAAGGGTTGCAATGAAGCCTTTTGCAAATACGGCAGACTCAAGCAGTATTCATATGAAGTGCGTCTCACACTTTAGCGAGCACTGAAAATCACCACCGGGGCCTTTGCAGAATTGCATGCTGTTGTTAGTGCTGGAGAAACACTGTTATTAGAGACCATATTCTTACTCACCTATGTGCCTTTCAGGTTAATGGGACGGTGAGCCTGTCTTTTTTTAATGCCTTTCAAAGTTGACTTTTACAGAAAATGACTTTTACAGCCCACTGGTCCCAATGGAGGTGTCGCAGGAACGCATCACCCTTACTGGCTATGAAGACACCCCCCCCATACTCCCCTCACTGGCCATGAAGACAGCCCCCTCACAAACCATGAAGACAGCCCCACACACCCACCTCACTGGTCATAATGACAACCCCCTCACAAACCATGAAGACAGCCCCTCACACCCACCTCACTGGTCATAAAGACAACCCCCTCACAAACCATGAAGACAGCCCCAC
>JAODLC010000113.1:1142264-1161503 GCA_026781145.1 Hippopotamyrus pictus
GGAAACACCATAAAGTACGTTACTCAGTTACCAGGATCTCAGAATCATTTAGTTCATAAACAGGGCTGGCAGAAAGTTCTTATCGCTTTTGAGATTCGATAAATCCCCAATATTTACTTCTGTGGGTCTGTCCTAGTCGCTATTTAATGTGTGTTGTGTTTCCTTCTGGATGGTTAGGATGTGACCCTGGGGTGAGGCTATTTTTCCATAATGAATGGCCTGACATTCGTGGTGGAATCTTGCAAATTGTGCATAAGTTTAATAATTCCCGCAAATTCAGCGTACATAATGTGGGCTTATCACATTTAAACTATCAAATTAGTGAAGATGAATAACAATAAAATGGAAATATAAATTTCACTTTATATATTATAACAGCAATAGTTCACGGGAAAAAAAAAAAACTACCCGTATACGGCATGACTACAGAATTGCCTTATAAGGCGATGTGACATCACACCTTTGACCCTGATATACCTGTCCCCCCCAGTGTTAATATGAAACCTACGCCCCCGATCGTGGAGTTTCCTCCGTGTAGCCCAATGTCCCCCCACAGTCCAGCAATATGCTGAGGTTAATTGAAGTTACCAAATTGCCTATGTGCATGTGTGAGTGAATGGTGTGTGAGTGTATGGTGTGTGAGTGAATGGTGTGTGAGTGTATGGTGTGTGAGTGAATGGTGTGTGAGTGTATGGTGTGTGAGTGTATGGTGTGTGAGTGAATGGTGTGTGAGTGAATGTGTTTCCCTGCATTTGCACCTGTAGTCTCCAGAATGGGCTCTGGACCCCCTGTGACCCTGAATAGGACAAGTGGTTACAAAAAAATGATGGATGGATGGATGGATGGATGGATGGATGTATAGATGGGTGGACTGATGGATGTATGGATGGACTGATGGATGGATGGATGTATGTATGGGTGGATGGACTGATGGATGGATGGATGTATGTATGGGTGGATGGATGGATGGATTGATGGATGTATAGATGCGTGGACTGATGGATGTATGGATGGATTGATGGATGGATGGATGGATGGATGGATGGATTGATGGATGGATGGATGTATGTATGTATGGATAGATGCATGGATGGGTGGATGTATGGATGGATGGATGGATGGCCAGCTGCACTGAGGAACAGGCACAGTTGGAGCGTTATGCAGAGGATCAAACCCAGAAGGGCAGCTCTCTCCCGTTTAGACCACAAGTGTTTCTCTCCGTTTGTCATGTGTGTATTAAAAAAAAAATCTGCAGCAGGAACACTCCATTTGTCATGGACTCGTCCAGTAAAATGGCAGAATAATCCACAGTGAGCACGGGGCTTCTGCCATGTCCAAAACACACAGCGAATAAGAGTGTCGCAGGGTTTATGCTGAAGTGTCCAAAAATCCAGGCAACCCTGGTCAAGTGACTGATACAGGCAGACAGGAGACATCTTTAACTTTCAGGCCGTCTGGCAGAAACAAGCTAAAGCAGAGCTCTGCTCTCCACAGTGATTTGGTGGCTCTGTGACAATCCCGATGACACGGCTGTGTAAAACCGCAGGCCATGCTTATGGTAGATATAGACAGAGAGTAAAGTATGACTAAGGCTTAATGTCACACTGCTGTCCCTAAGCTGAGACTTGCCTCGGAGTGGGGAGGGGGATCTTTTGTGCCACGACGCCTCTTCCGGTCTTTTCCTCACAGAGACAGGGGTGCTGGTGGCCTGGCCCTCAGAGCGGACTGAGAACCTGAATTTCACGGCACCTCCTTCCGGATCCTCCCGCTGGCACACAACGGAAAGAGAACATTTGAGAACAGTCTGCGTAACGTGAGCTCGAGCTCAGACGCCAGAGTTATTGGCCATGGCAAGGTGACAACTTGTTCCCCAAAAGAGAAAAAAAAGGTACAAAAGTGAGGGGATATGACTCCCTAAATAGACTGAACACTCAGGTTGACCCGTACAGTGACAGACTTTAAACAGCACACTGCTCTGGTACGCAGCACAGCATCCCATCTACGCTGGTGTTCACCCTTCAGACATCATGTCTTGATTACTGAGCCAGGGCTATGATCTGAAAGGGCTCCCATACATACTCAGAGAGTCAAGTATTTACTTCAGTATGCTATTACGCGATTGCCTTGCCGTAAAAGAGGCATTACACATTCCCAGTCTGATACAGTTCTAACATCCTTAATGCATTTGGAAAATCATTTGAAAGAACTGCATGACGTATTCATTTTTGAGCCAGTGCTTCACTTAAGGACTGAAGAATGACATGTATAGTTTAGTGTTATTTACACTTGCTAAATCAAATTCAGTTACACGTAGCATGAACGCTGTTAAAGACAACGCAATGCAGTGCTTAATTCCACACATTAATTGGAACTCAGCTGGTGGTATGAAGTCACTTATTCTTCAAACTGACCATCATCCAGAGCAGAACAAAGAAACCATGTAATTTTTTTTTTTCCTTGGCACCTTAACAAGAGTATTGAGATTATTCCTGAAATAAAAACCACAAAGCAGTCAGCAACCATCAGTCTGTGGTATATATACACGCTGATTGTTCGTCCTAAACCACATACAGCATTTGGAAGCACGGATTCTTTTACAAAAAATTCTCACTTATTACAGACTGCGTCTTGGGAAACTAAGGAAAAACTCGTGCGCATCTGGTGACAGATACTCTTTAGTGCTAGTTCTAAATTAAGAAGAGGAGGAGGAGGAGTGAAGGATGGTCATAATGAGCCTGACAAAGTCTGCTTTGTGACGTGGTCGAAATCCCAGAATGGATGGCAGGCTGACGGCTGGCGCCCAGGGAGCTACATCACACTGGCAGCCGTTCTTAATTATTTTCTTCGGCAATCCAGTTCTCTAAAATAAAAACGTGCAGCTGCAGCTGAGGAAGGCGAGGAGAGTGACCACATTTGCAGCAAGACGTCGGTCCGTCATCGCCGTAAGGATTACCGACCGTGTCTCCGTAACGTTACATTATTTATATGCCCCGCTTGACCTTACAGAGCTGCCAAATGTGAGCGTTTGGCAGGAGCCCGAACGCTGGCGGGTAAATGCCACTTAAGGTAAGGAGGTCAGCCTGGCAGACAGCGACTGGCTATGCGTCCTCCTGGCAGACCAGTAGGAGAGCCGCCATCGTAACACGATAGCACTCACCAGGCAGGCTGCCGCGCACGGCGGAAACAAGGAGACATCGCATTACGCAGTTATCCACAATGAGCCATGATGATAGGATGAACAATGCCCCAGGTTGCTATTACCGTAAGTGGATGTGCCCATCGCAAAGCATTGGATTACTCTAGCTTTGCTGAATATACTGACACGTGAATAAGTTCACTCTCATCCTCAAAGAAAAGCCATTTGAGTACTCTTTCTGAAATTACACATTCACGCCTTTTTTCAAAAAATAAGAAAAAAAGGTATGATTATACATCGTTATGTTTTCTCTAAAATTACTGAATGAGGCTTTTGGCCGGTTCTTATAGTCATCTCCCATTTCCACCCCATGAAGCTGTTTCATCATACCACAAATATGCTGTTCTTTTGTAATGTATGTGAATGCAAAAGCACATATGTTTCTATGCATAGAATCAAAAATTATAAAAAGACATAAGATGAATGCATATATACATTCATCCATCCACCTGTCTTCTAACCACTGGTCAGAGTCACAGGGTATATGTTTGCAGTAAAAGCCAAAGTATTACTGTCTAAGTACGACAGCATGTGTGCTGGAGGTCAGCTTCACTACAGTGCTATAAAAACAGCAAAACAGAGAGCGATCCATCACACTGGCTTCAGTGTCATTTTTAAAGCACTCATTTTCTTCCTAAAAGTCAAGCCACGATTTCTTGCCATGAATCTGACATTTCTTCGTAAGAACAAAATAAAAGAAAAAAACGCTTTAGTGAACAATGAAACTAGCAGAAAATAAGCAAAATGCTCATCTGTCAGGTTCTTTCTGATGAAAATGAAAAATGAAGAGAGCAAACAGCTCAGCGTTGCTGATTATATGCCAAGTTTCTATCAGACAATGTTAATAGTTGAGGATGGACTCTGACTCTGAGGATGGATTTGCAGGCTTCCAAATGGCATGTTGTGAAAAACATAGAATGACTTTTATCCCGTAATAGATAAAGAACATTTAATTCCTGTATGTATGTATATATGTTGTTTAAAATGAATAAGCTTTTTAACAATGCAAGGGGACAGGTCTGAACTAAACTAACGCTCTTGACCATGTTGTGCCTGGAACTTATAACTTCTTAACAAAGTTAAAGGAAAATTACTGTCACAGAACAAGAAGACTGTTTGCCCAGTCTAGTGGGCACTGTAGGGCTTAAGATGGCAACAGCAGATTATAAGACAATAGGGCAGCAGGAAAACAGCAACAATTTTACTGAAAGCGGAAACTGAAGCGGAGGAAAAACAACAGGAGTCTCCTCACAGAGGAAACTGATGCAATATAAAGCAACATGAAAGAGAAAGTCCTTCATTACTCATACTGAGGGGCAGCAGAGTGATGTCCTAGGGAGCCCCCCTGCTCTTTGACAAGACAAAATCATTACATTAGGGGACCCTTAGCTCCTGTCCTGGACACTTTGATGGGATTTAGAAAAAACAGATCATTAAGCAAAATGCAAAAGTCATTAGTGCATGTGAAGCACAAGCATAGCTCCTTTTTTCAGTCGGGATTTAATAGAGAGCCAGTTCTAACATAAGGACAGATACCTGGACACTGATTAGCTTCTCCATACAGCCTCTGGAGAGTCACAGTACCTCTCTGGAGTCGCAGTCTAGGTGTGGCCCTGTGTACACCATGACGCCCCCGGGATTCGGGCCTGGGCCTCCCCGCAGAGCCAGGCGTACCTCTGAGGGCGCGTCAGCGCAGCTCGCCGCCTGGAAGGGGCACCACGCCGCCCAGCGCAAACACTGCATGAAGGCCATCTTGGAGGAAGAGGTGAAGGACAGCTGTGGAATCAGAATGGAGGGAAGACTAAAGAAAACACAGATCAGTGTTCAGCTATATGCAGACAGTGGGATATAGCAACTTCTTTGCATTTCTGGCACCAGAGCGCCAGTCCTAAGAGAGTGACGCAGAAAAAAATAGCAAAAAGCAAATAACCGCCGATGTGAACAACACGATTAGTCCAGGACAACATCAATTAGAGAAACAACTAAATACACAAACTGGTTTTTAAATGTACCGTATGGAAAAACAATCATCTGAAAACTTACAAACGACATGTAACATTACTAGGAACAAGCAAAACCTTCTGTTTTAATATGAATCTAGAGAAACTATGAACATTTTAGTGCTATGAAAAAAATGTAAGGTCCTTAAAACTTCCAAAACAAAGCTCGATAAGGGTACGGGCATGACAGTACCACCTGCTTACCAAAAAAAGGACAAACATTCATAATAGCAGAGCGTGATACTGTTTATTTTGACGGATGTACCTCAACACAACATAGCAGGAGCCTCTCTGAACGCCTCGAGGCAATGCATCATATACTACAATATTCATGAGAGCCGGCCGGGCTCCCACTGTGACACATCCCTAAAGCTGTGTTTTTTAACAGTGATGGCTCAACAAAATGTGACGCTTTGGCGTAAAGAACAGCGGAGATAAATGAACAATGACTGTAGCAGCCCAAGCATGGTGAACGCCATCCCGGGCACCCAGTAAATGAGGACAGAAACATATCTTTGGCCCCCCTGAGATTATGCCTGTCTGCCTACCAAGGTCTGCTTTCCTTTCATAAGAAGCTGGTTAAAAAGAAAAGCCAAAGATTCTGAGGAGAACTGGCCTTATGTGTTGTGGCTTCAGTTACATTTTACATTCTAACACCTTTATGGTATTAGATAGCTACAGTGTGTGTCTTCGCGTCTCGGAAAGGTCCCTTCGATATAATCCTAAGCAAGGAGCTTAAGACTTCAACAAAAATACACCAAGTACGCTGGCGCTGAAACAACAAAGACGGAGGAGCCTTTGCATGTGGAACTCTCCCTAAAGGTAAGCTAAACCGCTCTACTATCTTTCACTTGGGGAGTATTTTTACCCACAACATCTTTAGATGCACAGAATGGCATTTGCTGAAGTAAGTCAGGTTAAGCACCTTAACAAAAAGTACAAGAGCGTTCCTTGGGGAAAATAAATCTAGAAGTATGCGGAATGCACAGTGGCCCGGCGAGCAGGAGCGTGGCCGCATGTGCCCAGCGTCGCAGGCTGCATTTCTGGGCTCAGTTCTGTTTTCTTTTCTCCTGTGTCTGTCTGAATTTCCTTCCACAGTTCACATAGTTTAGGGAAATTTGTTTCTCTAAAATTGCCTTCATTGTGTGAATGTGCACTCTGCATATTCTACACTCACCATAACCCTGTACTAGATAAGCGGAACTAGAAAACAGTCGGAACTTTCAAATCACAATTCCAGGTGCCCTCTCACCGGGGCTGTGAACTCTCACGCATCTGGTGTGACCTTCACGCGTTCAGACTCTCATGCTCACGCAGGAAATCGTACAGCAAATCTACATCATTCCATTATAAACCTAAAATTGACCACATCAAAAACATTGGGGTAATTTGCAAACCTTACAGACTTGTTTTCAATTGAAAATCTCACTCTAGCCAGCTGACCAACGCTGGCCACGCTGTATGAAGTAATCCTGTCTGCACTGTTGTCAAGCAAAACGTCTTTTGAAGTAGCTGACAGTAATAAAGAACAGCAAAGCAGACTGTTAGGCACAGATAGAGTAATGGTGCTACAGTCTTTACAGCAGCCAAACGTGACTCTGCCCTCCGAGACGCGACGCTTCTTAGCGGCCCACAGCCCTACTTTCAGCACTGGAGGAGTTTCCCATGAGGCACTGGGATGACGCAAGCTTACGCAGCACCGCGGATGGATGCATCCTCTTTGGTGCTCACAGCTCATCACGGTGTCATCGGGTGTCAAGCAGATCAAGGCAGTCTCCTGATCTAACCTTTAGAGGGCTTGCACCGCTCCACTCGCTGCTCTTCTGCACTTTCATGTATCGCGTTTAGATTCAGTTTCTCTCTGGGGAGACATCTGTGTATTTGCAGTGCTTCCAAAGCTCCTTTCCCCCCAAATATCTAACACTTGTTTTCGGTCAGTCACTGAAAGCTTAGTCCAGCAGCACTTCCACATAAGTCCTTGATAGCTGTAGATGTATTTTTGTCATTTTGCTCATGTGTGTGTCACTTTGGATTAAAGCATCTGCCAATTCAATGTAAAAGTAACCAACCTTGTTACATAAGGAGAAAAGTATGCTGAATTGATTGGATACTGTATGTATGTATTGTAATACTCAAATACTGGACGTTAGGATGAAGGAACGTCCGCTACATTATACTGATACGAACAAAATAAACCTTTAAAGTTGATCATATAAACACTGGTGGAAATACTTTGGTTAAATGTTTCTTAAATGCAGTTTGAAGGAACAGTGAATTAAGCACACTCAACGGAAAACCTTTGATTCCCATTTCGATTTCCCATGCGTGGAATCCTCCAGATCACGCAAGATGGTCGCCTGATGGCCCCTGGCGTCCTTTCAGATGAATTCCAGGAGGCTAATTCCACCTTCACCACACATTACTAAGGAGCATGCTCAGGTGTTCCAGGGGACACATTATGGAATGTGGCTCAAAACCCCTGGGCTGCCTAGCTATTTATAAATACATAGAGCTTTTTAAAATGTCTGATGTGTGCATCTAAGTTGGTGCCCAATTACAGAAAATACAGAGACGGCTCTTGCAATTCTAACCTGCTTCAACAGCTGGATATTCTACCAAAGAAATTCAACCACATTTCGTAGCAGTTACTGAAGCTTAAACCTGAACTTTCTCACTGTCCAAAGCACTCAAATTGTTATTGTAGCTTCTCTAGGGCTTAGTCCAATGTTATTCTCTATACCGAATAAAGAAAAAAAAATCTGCTTCATCCATATCACTACGTCAATTTGAGACAGACTTCAGTGAATAATCCATGGTTAATGTATGGCTTCTCAGTGTGTAATATACGACTTGTCTGTGTCGCATATGGGATGGGACAGCCAAAAGAGAATCTCCTCAAGTGGATCAAGTATCATCATTTCATTTCACTTGAAAAAGTTTCCATTTAAAAAACACAAGTTTAAAAACTGAGTCACTGATTTCATCAGTTTGAAAAATCTAATATATATATATATATATATATATAATGTATAAAAATATAAAGTTTAGACTGTTTAGACCATCGTGTATTATCTCATGAAAGTTTGATGTTGTTGCCAGCAGAGTGTAAGGCACAGCACAGTGCTGAATGTCAGATAAATTTAGTAAGCAGGCCCGAGTACTACGGACTGCACCCCCATCGATTCTCAGAGGAGCTGGACTGAACATTGCCTTCCATGACTGATGGGGGCTATTTCTGAATGGCAGGCTTTTCCAGCCTCCACAGATAGATGGGGCTGTCTCATTTTTAGCATGAAGTCATCCTGCACTTCTTACATCCCTTCCTCTATTGTCCCATAAAGGGTAATGTCCTCATCCCATGAAATCCCAGTGGATGCTTCCTGACCATCTGCTACAAGGTATCACAACTTTTGGTAGCGTATTTGGGTTAGCCGAAGGTCAGTGGGTCGTGCAAGAAGAAAGTCTCTGAGGAGTGTCCTTTTTATGTGGGTCTACCATGTGAGGAAAGAAACCAGCCCAACGAATCCTTTCCCCCAGGTTCATTTTCAGCTTTGCAATTGGAATATCCTAGACCAGTGATTCTCGACCCAAATTTGGCAAGTTCTGAAAGGGTTGCAGGGCAGAGTTTGAAATGTAAGCATTTTAAAACCAGCAAGCTCCTATGCTGATCCACGATCAGATTTCCCAGCCCAGTCGTAACCTATATAAATGGGTCTTGGGTCTGCAAATGCTTATCACAAAACTAGAGAGCCCTCAGCCAAACCAAAAAGTCAAACCACAGATGCTTAATTTAAAATTTACTGGCACATCCAATCAGATTTATGCGATAGCCATTGATTGGCATAAATTGCAGATTGCAGTGCGCGCGTGATCATAGTGTTAATTTAAACATATACTATATATTGGGTCATGTGCAAAAAAGGTTGCGAACCACTGATTAAGATAAAAGGTCTCCTGCAGCTACGGCTCAGTCTTACACAATGGGTATAAGAAATTTTAGACCATTCATCCCTACAAAATTGTTTCAGTTTATTCAGATTTCAAGGGCTTCTTGTGTGAATAGTGCTCTTCAGGACAGGCCACTGCATCACACTTGAGTTGAGGTCTACACTCTGTCTTGACCAGTTCCAGAACACAATTCCTTCTGTTGAAATCCTTCTGTTGCTAATTTACTGCATTAAGTGAAAGGCCATTGAGATTCTGCTGTAAAATTTCATTATACAGTTTTGAATTTGTTGTTCCCGCAATGACGGCAAGCTATCCAGGCCCACAGCTCCACATCAGGACTCCACTGTGCTTCATGGCTGGCATAAGGCTTTGCCATTGGTGTGCAGTGCCTTTTGTCCCCTAACATAAAATTTTCTCTCATCCATCCACAAAACTCCCAAAAGCATTATAGAACGTTATAGAACTTGAAAGGTTCAGCAAAGACTTTTCTTTTTGTTTTTGGAAATCAATGATTTTTATCTGTGGTGCTCTTCCATGAACAGCACACTTGTACAGTATTTGTCATGAACAGAAAGTTTGGAAAGTTCAGAATGTTTCTGCAGGTCCTCTGCTCTCACCCTACAGTTCCTCTGTACTGAAGCACTGGATGCTGTGTTATTACTGTGATCATTGAAGGAGGGTAGCAATGCTATTGAATTTATTACATTTATAATCCTATAATCCTTTTTAACCCTTGCCACTTTCATGAAACCCAACATATGAGGTCTTCAAAAATCTACTTTGATATGGCCATATTGCAATGGAATAAAATTTTGTTGTAAAGATCAAGTAACTCAAACGGTGTAGTCTCGTATATAGCAGGGCAGGCTGAATCTTGATTGTAACACCTGAATGCAATTACCCTCTTCAGAGATCTCTATTCTACAGCTTCACATACTTTTCCATCAATTAACTTAATTGCTTAAACCATTTGCTCAATAAAGATAAGAAAAATACTGTTTGGTAGAAAGACTGCCTATATTCATTAATATAACTCCGATAAGGATCACATTTTAGGAGCCATCCATGCATCTTTTAAGCTTTTATCTTGGCCAGAGCCCAGGCAATAAAGGACAAATGGCTTCACGGCACCCTGGATTGGACACTAGTACACTTCTGGGCACAAACACGCTCAAGTGTCCCCTATGTCACTCAGAGATGACAATCAGCATAACCGAGTGTCTCTGGACAGCGGAAATAAACCTGCAGGATGAGGGGAGCATCTACAAACTTCACGAACATAAGTACAGCTTCGAACCCGCAACCCCGGTGCAAACCACTGAGTTAGCATCCTGCCTCTTTAAGCGCCATTCCTCCCAATTTCCAGGTAATTCCAAAAGGATAACAAACCTTTCGCTTGACTTTATAAATAGATCTATGGCTCTACATCCATCTCTTAGGCCTCATACCTTGATACAAACATGACCAAAAGCCTACTTTAATTTTGAGTAGTTCTTGTTATGAAACTGAATTTGCAAGTATACAAGAAAACAGCAGAGCAGATAAGGACAAGGATGGCTGCCAAAACAATGCAGTTTCACTCTCAGAGATCTCCAGGTATTTCAGCCCTAAAGACAAGTACCTAACCTAACCTTGCTTCTGTTAAAAGGTCCTGCAGTAAAAGTAAGTAAACTCAACTTTTAAGCCATTTACTGTGAGCCACTTATAGCCATAAGCAAATAAACAATAAATCGTGAGATTATCTAAGGAAACATTAGAGCCACTTCATGAAGGTAGCTGACAGCATCTACCAAGGACAGTTTATGTAATCTTCACAAGTGCATTTTTGTATAAGTGTATTATATCATTTAAAGGAGCGACACAGTTAAGGGGTAGACATTGCCGTTTCCCATTTTGCTCATGATTACAGTGAGAGGATTTTACTCTGTCGGGGGTTGATGTCAGGATTGGGGAGGGGAAGGGAGGGGAGGGTGGAGTGACACGATCCTGATTAAAATCCAACTCACTTTTTATTATTTATACCACACTATTCTCCAGAGGATAAACAGGGCACTCAAAATTCCACCCTCCAGGGCTTGAGCATTAGAGTTTCAGCCAACAAGCAAGAAATAACGATTCACAACTTCAATGCTCCCCAGAAGTAAAACTCATTACGCATCTGGAGCTGTCGAGACTCTTTAGCAGACGCGTTTATTCATTTATTTATTTATTTTTAACTTTGACCTTAGATACGCAAGTGCCCGCTATCAAAGAGATTACCACATATGCACATGGAGGGAATGTCATGTCGTAAATCTTATTAGCACTGTAGTTTTCCTAGGCTTAGTATGCTCACTCCAACATGAAAAAAGACTTAAAATAATTCTTAACAGCACATTTTTTATTTTATTGGGTTTTACTAGGACCACCTTCAAAGAACTGCAATAAATACGTAACTCATTCATACACAGATGTATCGGCGTTAGCCAAGCCGAGAAACGCTGCCAATCCTTCGAAGGCTAATCGTTTTTGTTTATCCTCAGAGTCTCAGGTACCGGTCCTGAAAGTTCTGTGTAGCTACTTTTGGACAGTTCTCTCTTATCATACATTTTCAAAGTCGTTCTGGTTCTGAAACAATTTAACTGTAAAATAAAATCTTGCTATCTATAATCATTTTGGACAGGATTTTTGAAATACTCAGTAAGGGTTTTGAAACATACAGTAGGTACAACATTTCAATAATTTCAGCTAGAGATATAAAAAATGCCGGCAACAAAGTGGGAACTTCAGTTTTTTATGTACTTCATGCACATAATGTAACAGTTTATGTCAGTTAATGTCAGTTTTTGGAGTTAAATTTAAATTTTATTAAGCATATTAGCAAATGTTGGCAGAATTTCTCTTAGGACAGATCATTTATCAGCTTTGGTTATATTCAGCTTGTCCTACAGTCATCGCTTATCCGAAATCCCACACTAAGAAAACTAAGGCTAAGATATCTGCATGCCTGACCGCTTGTCAGCCCCACCTTCCATTCACTTAAGGTTTTCCCCCAGTCAATCTAGACATCAGGCTCCCCATCGTTTTGCTTGCTGGGGGGGGGGGGGTTACTGATATATTAAAGGCATATGAAGAGAGACCTAAATGAATAAAAACCTCAGAGTCTTCTGGAATGGGGTTCCAACCTGCTAGATAAAACTTGGACAGCTTTCTTTATATGATCAAGCTCCATCTAAGTCTATGGGGACTTACTTTTTTGGATTTTTCAACCAACCTGAGAACTTTCTTTTCTTCTGCTCACAAGGCCAGATTAACGGAGACACTGGGCTACTGTCCGACTGACAGATCAACGTGGCCCGTAACTGCTGCCAGGTGTCAGGGTCACGTGGCCCTCTCCGATGTGTCTGATCCTTCCTGTAATTATTTGACTTGACTATGCTCCATAGAATACTTCTACACCCATCTCCCTGTTTTGTACCTTCACTCTGTTTCAATGTGGGAGGCGTATCATTCATTCATCAAAAACGGTAAACGACATATTAGTGTATTGCGTTAGAGGCAGTTAGGTTTAGGTCTTGGGCTAAGAAATAAATCACACTGGCTTGCTGAAGGCCAGTTCTGTTTAGGAATGTGTCCTCGCCTCGCCCCCTATTAATTTTCCCCATATATCACATAAATAAAGCAAAAAAAAAAAAGGCTTAATGATGATCCTGTTAGCTGGAGGGGTGGCTACACGCCTTGGGAGGCCGGCTCAGTTGACCATCGCAGCTTGTCGTAGTTCATCTCCGTTGTTAATTACCACGGTTTGTCCCTCACTGTCGGACCGGGTGGTTCAGCACCGTGGACAGCGGCCCGTCTCGCTCTCCCACAATCCACTGGGGCCAGAGCAGCTGTTGCGCAGGTATGGCTAGAGAGCCAGCGTGCACGTGCCTCACCGTCACAGACACACTTCACTAATGCTTACAATTAATGACTCATATCCCCTGAGAAGATAACGCTCCTCATTAGGGCGGCCTCGGAAAATCACGCATGCCAGCTTATGACTCAAGCTTCCCCTGCACCCACAGCGGCTCCTGCACTTCACAGACGCCGCACTCCGTCAGCATAATCTGTAACGCCGCCTTGGACACAAAATGGTTTTTTCTCAAGCGTCTGTCTCGGTCTCCTCGAGCTGCAAGCCTTCGCTTCCTGCCAAGCGAGGGAGGTGTTGACCCGTGCAGCTGTCCTAGGAAAGGCTGCTGTACGTGGGCAGCCGTGGTGTTCAGGAGATGGGAAATACGGCATAGCATGTCCCTGTTCTGAAGCCGTGTCTTTGCAAGCACATGCCCCATCACAGACAGCGGGGTTTTTCATTATTTATTATTAACAGAGAGAGAGGGGAAAAATCTCAGTCGCATTTGGAAGTTGCTTATGCCTAACAGGTCAGAAATTCATACAAATCCAGGGCAGCTCAGGGAAATATTCAAGGAAATATTCAGTGATTTTTTATTTTTTTTTTGCTCTTGCCAGCTGCAATTAAGGGAAGCATCTTTATTACTTTAGTTTTGCAGTCCGTACATCCGACCCCTAGCAATGTTAACCTCAACAGACTCCACCTTCCGTAAGTCAGAGATACAAGCAAAGATCAGTAGCACTCATCCTGGAACATAAGAAATGAGAAGGTCAACATAAATATTCCCCACGGTGGATTGTTCTGTATTAATTTCTGAAGGGAAAACATAGGAAGGGAGGAGGGATGCAGTGCCTTTTATAAGAAAGCCCAACCAGGCCTTAAAATTGCATCTATCAACTCGGCTGAAATGTCACAGACATAGCGGAATTGCAATTAATTTTATCACAATGTATAAAGATATCCTTCTTTTAGCACTTATTATTTTTGCAGTTCACAATTAAAAATGATAAAGATTCAAAAACATTCACACCATAAAAGCATTAAGTTCCTCTTTGACAACTGAAAATCCATTTTTAAATTCCTCTGTACATTTGCAGCAGTTTGTCATGTGAACCACAAGTCAGGGTTTATGGGGAGAATTCATTATTACTCAGAAGGACATTTGCAAGTGCCTAAAATGTTCTGAGTTCCTGATTTTTTTTTTTTGACCTGTCCTATGACTTTGTTGTGTTGCTTCACGGAATGCCACTTATCTCCCGAGCATAGTTCCTGGTGAGGGGGGGGGGGAAACATCTGAAAACATGGCATGCATGATATGAGCCTTATAACTGCCCTGCAGTCGATAGGGGGCCCTTCCCTGCAGGATTCCAGCTGAGCTACCCAGCAGGTTCCTGATATATGTGAATTAGGACCAAGTAGGTAATTTAAGGACTCCTTTCTAGGACAGCCTATTGGGGACACGTTCGGTTCCTTAACCAATCAAAACGCCGGGTCATCTCAATCCCGCCTGCCAAGAACAGGATGTAGCAAGTTTTCAGTCCCTTTCTAGCCGGCGGGGAGTACGTAGCTTTTTTGGAAGTAGGGGAGGGGGTCTTTAAACAGAGAAAAATGTTTCACTTGCTTCCGCCTGCTAATAGTACCTGAAACTGAGCTGTAAAACAACGTTAATTAAAACCTCAAAATCTGCATGTACCCCACATCAGGAGAAAATGTACATCCTGGAGTGGGGCAGTTCTGACCCCGAGTCCTTCCAAGAATTCATGGCAAATTGAAAATCGCTGCCCATGAGCAGGGCCCAGAAGCAGGCAAACAAAGAAAGAGCAATTTTAGCCAGAAGAATGGGTGGAAATCTCATCCCAGCATGTAAAGTCAGTAGAGAGTTATCTAAAATAACTCACTGCTGTAATTGCTGCCAAAGGGGGCTTCCACCATGTCTGGAACAGGGGGGACGGGATTTGACACAGTCTCTGGCGTTAAGTTCACTCGTGGGTCTGTGTGGGTGGCTGTTGCACCCGCAGCTGGAAAGCTGACATTCATTTTAATTAGCAGCATGTTGTCACTCGGGTGACGTCTTATTTATTTAGAGCGCTCTGTGGGGGACTGGGGCTGGCCAGCCCCCTGGGGAGATGTTACCTGTTGTGGTTCACCTTGTTATGAATGTCTCCCCTATGCCGACGGTAAACGTGCGGTACTCGGAGATAACATTTCTGCACAGCGCTTCTCCTGCTTCCGTGATGAAAGGAGGAGCAGCCAACATTCTCTGAAAGGCTTTCCTTCCCGTCATCTAGCCAGGCAGAGTGGGGATTGGCGGGGGGGGGGGCCTGTTATGCTTTAACGCGTGCTGTAATGAGCACGAGAGCATAATACAATAGACAGCTTTGCAAGCATTGTTAAGACTGCCAGAGTTGGTATGTTGTACACAGGAGAGACAAAAATTTAGGAACATAACGAGAGATAGAATATCATTAAGATAATTCAGGGTTTTTGACCATTTCAACTGCCGCCCTTTAATAATACTTCAGCTTCTTAACAAAGGTATATATAAATACATACATACCTTTGTTAAGAAACTAACCTTGCATATACATGTGTGTGCATGTTATGTACATGTATAGATCTGTATAATACAGGGGTTTTCTTTGAGCAAAACTTCACTGCACCCTGCCGGCTACATGAACAGCACAGTAAAATACTGACACAGTTCAGGCATGTAGATGTTTCAATTGCCGTCTTTAACCAGGAAGCTGACAGATCAGTCAGCTGCAGAACTTCAGAAGTGAAAGGGTGGCATGTAAAGGAGAGAAAAATCCATGCAGGACTGGGATATAAGGGTTGATCCACCTGAAGACGGACAGGATGCTCCGTGTAGGCCACCCAGCGTGTGTTCATTATTTAGCTGCCTAGCAGATGTTCTGGTCAGATAAAGCCGAAGCAACTATCAAATGAGGTCTAGGTAAACCTGCAGCGTCTAGCCAGTAAGCATTAAAGAAGCCGTCCTATGCAAGCTTTCACTTGATATAACAAGGGATGAATTGAGAGGAAAACTCCAGGACTCCAAGACCAGAGCGGGAAACTTAAATCCACCTCCAACCCTTCATCCTGGGCAAGACATGAGCTCTAACATAGAGGATTTCACGTAGGGAGCACTTATCTTCTGAATAATATCTTGGCTTGGTGGCTTCTTGCTGACCATGTAACTGTCTCAACGTTAGAAATGTGTTTCCTTGCAAAAATATTCAAAAAGGGAAAGGGAAAAAAACAAAGCACAGGTACCCAAGCTGAATGCCAGAGTCCTCGCAATCTTGTAGGAAGAAGGCCGGGTTTTGGGTGACTTGACTGTTTATCGGCTGTCCTATAATGGCTCTCTCGGGGGTTGTATGTCTGGTCCTTGGACGCCTCTCCAGACCTCTGGCTTATTTCACATCCACCATCAGTTCAGTTGCCTCCCTAATAAAATGTGGAATTCGGGTCCAAGCATTCTTCTGAGGCTCGTGGTGAGGATGTAAAAACCTAGATGAATATCCGTAGCTCCGTGTACACATCAACAGAGTTATGCATTAAGCATTTTTTAACATAACGATTCATGCACTACTAGTCAAAAGTTTTTGCACACCACAGGTTTTTAACCACTTCTCCATTTATTTAATAAACTGCTGATTTTTTTAACTTCTTGAAAAGTTGAATGAACAATCTATCAATGAAAATATACGTCAAATAAAAAGTTATAAAAGTTTCCTTTATAACATGGAAAGAGTATGTAACAGTGCATGTCTGACATCCTATTAACTGGTTGTGTGGAGATAGCAGAGTCAGATTCTAGGCTGTTCTTTAACTTTAAATGCACTACTTAACTGTTTCATCCCATGATAATACATAATACAGACATGATAAACTTTTTCATCTTAGATCTTAGATGACAAGTGAATTTTGAACATAGGAAATTGTCATTTTTACATTTTTAAAAATGTAATGGTACAAGGCACAGATATGGCAAATATCATAAAATGTTCCTCATTGTTTCTAATATGATTTAACTTGATGGAATAATCAGCGCAAAATTACTTAATTATGGCAGATTTGTTTTGATTTCACTACTTGGATCTAGGGGTGTGCATAAGGCAAGTTTAACGGTTATATATTGTAAGAGTGAAACCATACACATGAAAATAAAGTTAGGGATTTACATGGTTAATGCAATTTTAAGTGCTAAATATATTTGGGGCGTAACCCTGCCCCTTCCAGGCTTTCAAAGACACCCACCAAAGCACTTCGGCGCTCAGACGGCGGCACACCTCCCCCAGCTGCCGCTAAATCCCTTTCTGCTTTTTTATTTTATCAAATGTTTCCCCAATCAAAAAGCAGCTCCCCGGATGCCTGTACACAGCCATTTTATCACAGTGTGATGGTGTTTCAGCTCTGATCTCACCACAGCATATTACACAAAACTTGTCATTCTGGATGAGTCTCAATAAATGTGTCCCTGTCACTCGAGTTTATCAGAAGTTAAACATCGTGAATTAAAACTGAGACTGGAGCCAAAAGGGAGCATGTCAGTAGCTTCATCACGCGTATTTCCTCTCAAAAAAGCACCAAGTCTCTACAAGTAACACCAAGTGCTACACATAAGGATACCAATTAAAGTGAGCCCAGGGTGATCTCAGCTGTCAAAGTTTCTGCTTTTGGTTTCATGTCTGTCGTGCTTGCGGGGGAGTCTCCCCATTTACAGAAACACTCCAGCCACAGCAGCATGTTTTATCTTTATAATTCCACCATGAACACACATTCGACAAAAAAAGCAAACCCAGCTATCTGATCTAGAGCAGACACAAAACAGCGTCCTTGCAGCGGAAGTCGCGGTAAGACGAGCGGCCCGGTACGCGTCCAGCAAGTGTTCGCCGGCAGAACCCACGGCCGATCTGGCACCGTATCTCTGTGCTTAGCTTCCATTAACACCGGATCGCGGCGGCACCCGACGGTGACAGCAAGCCGACCCGCTTCCCACAAAGCCGACCGTTACGTCTAATAGGGTCAGACCCAGAAGAGCAGATGGCCAGTGGGACGAAAACAATTCATTTGTACGGTGGAGGGGAAAAAAATATATCACCGTTTGGGAATAAATAGCTGGTTTTTTAAGGAAGGAAAGGTGCTGCTTGACATTTTTCTTGAATTCTGAAGAAGCACTCAAAATAATAAAAAATCCAACATCCGGGCTAAGAATAAAAATGTAGAAAAATAAAATAAAATCAGGGAGAACATTTTGATCCGTGGTGTTATTTGTATTTCCATTTACACTTAACTTTGATCATTTCTTTCGCAGTGTGGCTTAGATAAAAGGCCATGAGAAAAGACAGACTTTCTCACATATCTATTTCCTTTGTATTTCCAAATGAAGTTCAATGAGCCACACGTACTTTTTTGGTGCCATAGGCCCATGTGCAGTGGTTTACGTTTACACCAACCAAAAAGGTTTTGTGAAAGTGCTCTCCACAAGAAGTTAGCTCAGGAAAACAAGCCAAAGTCTGTTAGCTGAGGTTCCCACACAAATTAAAGTCAACCGAGTCAAGAGCCCAGCTCCAAGGTCCTTTCCTGACAACCAAGGTTATACTGATGTCACCAGACATGTGTCAGATCTTCAGCAACACCTAAGCAAAGACCAGAAACTTGCTAAGATACCCTACTCTGCAAGCTCTGAATCAATTTTATTGACAGAGCACAATGTTGGAGAATTTCCTCCACAAGTCATGTGACCCACCGCCACGGTATCACAGACTGTCTGCATTACGGCGATCACTGTCAAGCAGCACCCCGATGGCCCCTTTACAGCATGTTATCTACTCTTCACTTTAATTGATTCAGACTATCTGCATATCTCATTTTCTCTTCAAACTAGGCCTCTCATCCCATTAAGAGGCGTTTTATATATAGATGTAACAGCACAGTGATGGGAGAAAAACAAAGAAGCAGGTCAAGCATTTTTAAGCACTCCTTGCTCCACATCTGGGGATTACATTAACCCATTTGTGGTAGCAGCAGATGGGAAAACTCACAGATATCACTCCTGCCCCCCTCGGACCAAGATGGGAAAACTCACAGACAGACATCACTCCTGCCCCCCTCGGACCAAGATGGGAAAACTCACAGACAGACATCACTCCTGCCCCCCTCGGACCAAGATGGGAAAACTCACAGACAGACATCACTCCTGCCCCCCTCGGACCAAGATG
>JAODLC010000113.1:1162621-1200522 GCA_026781145.1 Hippopotamyrus pictus
AAACATGCAGTAATTAAGGGGATATTAAAAATGTTAAGAATTTTGTATGTCAAGAAGATAGCAAAAGGGTTATGAAACAATTTAACTAGTACCTTGGAAAATGGGAGATAATATCAAATTTTCTCTGAAGTTTGTCTGCAAAATATTGCTGATCATATTACATGCTATGAGATAGAATTTCTAATATTGGATCACTGCCAGCTTGGTCAAAAGCACACAAGAAGATGCCTGAAATCAGTTAGTAAAAAATTAAATATCCAATTCAAATTAGTACTGTTCTTTTCTATTAAAATGCCCGAAAGGGATTATTTCAGGATATGCAAACTCTCGTTTTATGTAATATACAAACTAAATTCAGCAGATTAACAATTAAGCTTGAATCGTGTTTAAAGAATAAAGAGGAGCCTTTAAAAAGCGAATAAAAACACCTTAATTCCGTTTCACAGACGGTGAGTCTGGGGGGTGAGACGATGTGCTTGTGCTGGTTTGTCATGAAACGGCTCCATCTACTGGTGCTTAGCCATCACAGCGAGGCGTCGTCCATGGAGGGATACGAGGCGCACATGCTGCACAGAGCGTAAGCAATCACCCACCCGTCCGAAGAGGCGCCGATGCAACAAAATACTCTTCGGCAAGCATTTCCCACAGCATAGCCAAGGTTCTTCTGTATACGATAATGCGCGCGTTATTTTTATTGCTTGGATTATGCTCCTTGCAATAAGCTACAACTACTCCGAAAATAAAAGCAACTCATGAAGGAACTGGAGAAACAGCCGCCTTCCCCCGACCGTGGAAATCGCCCAGCCCAGCACTAAATAGGGAGGCAATTCTCTGAAAGCCGACAGGAGAACCATTACGCCTTCCTGGAAATGAATGCATTTTGTAACAAAATCATATGTGGCATGATGGTTACGGCAGATAAGTGAGGCAATCTGGGACGGTAAAAAATGAAACAAAAACCATTCAGAATTTTTCACTGCCATCTGTACCATTTGTACACAACTAATGTTTCAAATGATACATCTAACAACACAGCCAATCATGAACTCTGTTCCCCCCTCCCCTTATTTTTGACAATAAAAGCAATAAGTGGGTCCTGGTTTTACATGCCATGTGAGAGCAGACTGTGGACCGCGCCTCCACACGTCGACAGAAGTCAGCTCGCGTCTTCCATTTCAAATGATGACATACAATTTGTTTGAATTCTGTCTGACAAAAAGTCTCTGTAAATAACAAGCTCTTCACACCTAGTATTTGCCTAGGAGAAAAGACACCGGAATAACAGCTATTAATATTGCAGGCCCATATTCGGATTGATCACAGCGCTCTCCTCAGCATGCGGCACGTACATCCTCCTTGATTAGTCGCAGCCACAAGTCAACGCGTCTCACCTGCCTGACAGACGCTGTGTAGATGCTTACACCTAGGGATGTAGCTACCCCCCACACAGTAAAAGTACCAGAAGCCTTATAAAAGATACATGCATTATGGCACGCAGGTGGTGTCTGTGTGTCTGCATGCGAAAGAAAAACCAGGGAGGGCAGCCACCCATATTACAATTTTACTCCGCCCATTCAGACTTCATGCCACCCAGACTTTACACTTTTTCTCTGCCCACCCAAACTTTATGCTTTTTCTCCACCCACCCAGACTTTACGCTTTTTCTCCGCCCACCCAGACTTTACACTTTTTCTCCGCCCACCCAGACTTTACACTTTTTCTCCACCCACCCAGACTTTACGCTTTTGCTCCGCCCACCCAGACTTTACGCTTTTGCTCCGCCCACCCAGACTTTTTATGCTTTTTCTCCGCCCATTCAGACTTTACGCTTCTTCTCCGCCCACCCAGACTTTACGCTTCTTCTCCGCCCACCCAGACTTTACACTTTTTCTCCTCCCACCCAGACTTTACGCTGTTTCTCCACCCACCCAGACTTTACGGTTTTTCTCAGCCCACCCAGACTTTACACTTTTTCTCTACCCACCCAGACGGTACACTTTTTCTCCACCCACCCAGATGGTACACTTTTTCTCCGCCCACTCAGACTTTACGCTTTTTCTCCACCCACCCAGACTTTACGCTTTTTCTCCGCCCACCCAGACTTTACGCTTTTGCTCCGCCCACCCAGACTTTACACTTTTTCTCCGCCCACCCAGACTTTACACTTTTTCTCCTCCCATCCAGACTTTACGCTGTTTCTCCACCCACCCAGACTTTACGCTTTTGCTCCGCCCACCCAGACTTATGCTTTTTCTCTGCCCACCCAGACTTTACACTTTTTCCCCACCCACCCAGACTTCATGCTTTTGCTCCGCCCACCCAGACTTTACACTTTTGCTCTGCCCATTGAGACATTACACTTTTGCTCCACCCACCCAGATTTGCTTAATGAGATTCCTGCACGAAGACACTTTCCTCTTTCCTCTACCAGTCTCCAGGGCTTCTGGCACTCAGCTTTCAGGAACAACCCAAAAGTAGGAGCCAGACGCGCATTCCTACAGTCGCTGAGTACAGAGTACACTGACCTTTAAGAGTCGGCGTCAAAGTAGATGTTTCTTTTTTGGTATACAGTTGGCCCACATACTGACAAGAGGACATTATGGTCTCAACATGTCTGCCGCTCATTAAACAGAACAAAAAAAAGCACAGTGAAAAATTCTAGGCTTAAACCTATTCTGGCTAATCTCCACCAACACAAATAATTGGTGGAACCTACCCTTAAAACGTAAAAAATAATAATAATAAACAAAATTTAAAAAACAATGATTTCTCTCTGTGTAAATGTCCTTGACGTGTTTGTATTTTGCTGCTGTTTTTTTGCTCGTCCTTCTGCCACGAACTGCTCGGGTTTTCAGCGGCCAAGGTAGAGAAGAGGTTCTGCATGAGGGGAATCTGGTTCCACATGAATACAAGGTTTTACGGGGACGCAACCTGAGCTGAATAAATCCAGAAAGACTGTGCATGGCCTTCTAAGCTGCCTGGATTCAGCATATCCGTGACTGCTTTCCCCCTGTGTGGTTATTTACCGAGGTGGGCTGAGTGAGGACAGCACTTTAATTTCCTTTGGGAAAACTCTATGAGCAGGGAAGGGAAAAAATCTCTGCGTAAAGCACATAGACTCACAACAAAGACACGCTTGGGCAACTCCACAGCTATGTTTTCCTCACGTTCAGTTGCTTAAACATTGCTTTAATCCAAAACAACTTTCGTTTTTCCACCTAATTAATACAGAGAGATATTTAGATTAATCTGAGCGATTTTAATATCTCACCCGTTGGCAGCACAGCACAAAGCATTCTGGGAGAGGCCGCCCTCAGGACACATCCCCACTTACTTAGCTGCTGTACTACCTGTTGCTAACTGCAGTTAGTCACTTCCGCAGATGGCGGCTCTCTGCTACCTTGCCGTCTCCGCCGAGGGGAGCCGAGAAGACGTACTCCAGCTGGAAGACGATGCCAAAGGCGGGGTGATTCACCATCTCTTTCAGCTGCAGACGGCTGCGTAGGCCCAGAACCTGACAGCGAGCGCTGGAGCACAGAAAGACAAGGCGAGGAGTCAGACTGGTCGCAGCGGCGCCCGCTTCTCGGTGGCGCTCTGCATCGGACTGCTCGGACCCATTATTCATGTTCCCTGGTGTTTTTTTTCCCTGCCTAACACTACTGTTCATGTACAACCAGTCACTTTCATACAGTTCGGCCCAGCTTTGGGAGTCCCTCAGAGAAGACGATTATGTGGGGTTATACAGCTTAGTATTTAGGACAGCAGTGAAACCCAGGTGGTACGTCAGTAACACATTTATAGCAAGGCTCTCCTTCAGTCCAGTGATACAGCGGCACATTCGGCCACCGGGCCACTGGCCGAGGTTCTCCTGCCCACTTAGACACAAAGTGACAAGTGTTACTACGGAGCCCGGCAAAAGGCTCTGTGCAACAACCACCTAATTACTACCTACGCAGGGCTATCCATGAGACCACTCTCAAACACGGTAAGGGTAATGGAATGAGAGCAAGGAAATACATCTACCCATTCTAGAATTATCAAATGAATGCAGAATAGTTGTGTGGGGACAACAGAATGGAGCGCAGCCTAATTGTTCAATTCGATAAGGATGTTTAGTCTTTTTCGTGGGACTGCAAGTGAGGAATGCACAAAGTATCAGCACTGTTAGGTACTTTTCTGGTACTCTGTCATTACTGTCAGACCTGCCTTTTACAGTCACTGTGACTATCACTCAAAGCAACAATTACCTTGACAGTCACTTAGCTGACAAAGGCACCAAACTTAGGCCTGATGTCGACGCAGTAGACTAGATGACTAATGGTATGTTAGATTTGTGTCAGTTCATGTGTTGTTTAAAAGTGTACATCAAGCTGCCTCGTGCAGGTGTTAATCATTACTGAAAACCAAAAAAAGGGTATTTTAAATGTATGCAAGTAATTTAAAGCACAAACTGCCTCGTTTGTGGCTAATAGCATTTATCCTGAGGCAGCTGGCTGGATTCTCGGCATTCCCTGGCTCTGTGAGTATGGAGGGTGAGATGTTGGGGCTCAGAGGAGGGCAGGGGAGATCAAACGCACCTGGACCTGCTGAGGGACCCTCGTGGAAGGCTCCCCGTCTGCTGGAGGCCCTTGGAGGCAAGGGGCTCGGGTTCCAGCACCACCACCTGCGGTCGGCTCAGGAAGCCCCAGCCACTGTGCACCCCCACGTGCAGCCGCCGCTCCTGGATAGTTATGTCCTTCCCGTCTGGGCCACAGCCCCTCTGGACATAGAGACAAGCCCACACTGTCAGACCAGACAGACACAAACCAACCAACCTCAAGCTAGCCACACATTTTCTCTGTGTCAAGATGCACTTTCTTTTCACACTATGATGCGACTAACACTATTAATGTGAATTGCAGATGAGTATTGGGGTGACAATAAACTTGTTAGGCTAACATTTCAAAACATCGGATACATGCATCATCAGAAGTATCTCTTAAAGTTGTGTACAGCAGGTGCTCTAACAAGCTTGCAATCCAGAATCCAGGGCAGTGTTTGCTTAGGTTTAACAGGAAACACACTGTGTCAAGTGGTGAATAAGATCCATTCCATTTTTGTTTAGAGTGATAAAAATCATTTTGGCAAAGCAAGGAAATGTGACTATTACATTCTGCAATGTCAGCTGATGCAAAATGGTAGGAAATAAGGTTTAAAAAGAGTGGTGGGGTGATGAAAGAAATAAATATTGCATATTTTGTTACATATACCGGTATGATTCATGTTTATCGAGATCCATGGGAATCACAATTGAATTACTGTTATGCTGAGTCATGGAGACAATAACAAAAAATAAACAAACAATGGGAAACATGCAAAACGACACAGTGGTTTTCAGTTTCGTTTGGTATGGCCTTGGCTTGAAGATGAACACCCCACGGCCGATCACATACCCGTGGCTTGCCGGTGACATGCCGGGCAGCCTTAAATGGGACGCCACACCCAAAGACAAAACAGAAAAAACGACCCCCCTCATTCAATCCCTCCATAGCATTAATCAAGGTCACCTCTCATCTCAAAGAACGCAATTCACAAGAATGAAAATAGAGCCACAGCCCAGCTTGGGAGCACCTCACCCTTCCCGCCTGTTGAAAACTTAATATATTGTATTACTTGGTATAATGTGTATCGAGATGAGATTACTGGGTAACAGCTGAGAGGGAAGAGCATCTGCAGGGTGTTCTGCTCTCTGCTGCAGCCCAGCATGACTGCAGTCGGGACAGACCCAGCACATGCAGAAGTGAATAGAATGCAGACCACCCTTCTGGTCATCTTGCAGCGTGCAAAATTACTTGAATGAGGAAAGGTCCACCGCCTGTAATCAGATGTCACGTATCTGTTACAAGTCCCCCGCTTCCTTCTTTCACATTGGCTGAGGACGGCCATCATCAGAGATTTGTTTCTCCAAACTAGAACATGAATATTTTACAGCTAAGAGGCTTAAGGGGAACAATGATCTCACCCGTAGTTATATTACACTCCATTTTCGAGCATAAAACCAACAATGTGTGATGCACAGAGACCAGAAGCCTAAAATGGTGTATTTCATGCCATTTCCCTGCTAGGAAGCTCCTGTCTCCTGGCGCTATGCATCGCTGGACGGCCGCCATCTTAAACTACAGGCATCCCATAATGTATAGCAGCAGACAGCATTCACATCACATTCTTTTAGAAATAAAAATTAAAAATGCACAGTGTCGTAAATTGAGGGAAATACGAATAAAGCCCTTAAAGAATATGATTTAGCCACAAAGTTGACATTAAGGCTCATTAGTAATAAATTTCAGAAAAACAGAGAAGGAAAAGTTATATGAATAATTGGGAATTGTGTAAATCTAGTGAATTACACAAATTACCATATATCCATCCATAAATTCATCCAGGCCTCTGGGACATTTGTATTTTTTTAAACGTAAGTAAATTTCACTATCGCATGCATAAAAAAATAACAAAACCACTGGTTTCACTCATATTTTAGCGAAACTGCCCAGTAACAAGCTAATAAAGGAAACGGAAAACGAAAGCATTGATAAGAAACTGCACAGCAAAAAGACTGATGACATAATGGAAATGGCTTAAAATACCCTGATTTGACTATTCCCATTTTATTCTTATGAATACAAAACGACCCCAGTAAGAGCCAGGAGGGTGCCTTCAGGTCCGACTACGCTGAGTATTATGAATCACCGCAGGCAGAACGCCGCCTTGCAATCTACCGGGTACCAGTTCCATCTCAGGAGAGGCCGGCTATTGAGTAAGGCACCCTTCAGCGAGGAAAGTAACCTAGATAGCTTCAAAAATACATAACTGCAGAAAAAAATTAAAAAGGGATTAAGCTGATTAAGTCAGTTTTGACAAAACTATCAGATTAATGGCCAACAGAGCTCTTCCCAGCATTGTTCTGGGAGATAAGTCATTCAAAGACAATACAAAACTATCAGCATATCCCATAAGTTACCATGTAGCCACCAATTTGTATTACAGTTGAGAAGTGAGTTTAGTTTAGAAACTTTAATATACAAATATACAGATGTAAAAATTTGGGCTGTTAGCACTAGTGGTGTCATCTTACACATCTCCACAATACATCACCACCTACCTCATCACCATGAGCTTTTATAATTTAATTTGCACCTAAAAAAAACCGGAAAACTTAATTCATATTAGAGAATGTCCGAGCTACTCAGGAAGAGACAAGACAAGAAAAGCTAAAACATCATTTGGGCTAAATTTGGAAATAATAGCTATTACCCATGAAAAGCTGCAGGAGAAAGATTATGGTATTCAGTTTCACAAAATGAAAGGGATTTTTAAAGCAGAATAAAATTGGCTTCTCAAGGTTATTTCTTTGTGCTGAGGAGCCAGCGATGAGCTTGGAGAACGGGGGCATTTAATAGGCTGCTGGAGCCTGGAATTTAGTCACATTATTGCGGACGAAATGGGATTCTGTAATCAGACTGACGTGCACAGTACAGGGCTGCTTTGGCCGACACATTCCAAATTGCATTTGCAGATCGTGCTGCGACAGACGGGAACGCCGGAATTCCTGTGTGAGGCCCCTCTCTGATTACGAAGGACGCCCGTCCAAGCAGACAGCACCTGTGTAAACGCGGTTCTGGACGTGCGCGTATCACTCGCTGGAGGAAAACAGCAGCTGCTGTGCTGCAGCAGAGGGTCAGACGCCTACTCCGAGACTCAAGGACCCGAACGAAAACACACAGACTGGGTAGATACACGGACAGGGCAGGGAGGAGACACACCCCCGTAGCTCCTTTACATTTCGGCCGGTGTCACAGACATGCAGTTATACACCCAAACAGGGCAGCAAACCGCATGAAGATTAAGGAACCACACACTCAAATTGCTAACCCTGTTTAGTCGCTTCTCTCATTTTTTTTTATTTTCCTCATTTTTATTCTCAGTGTAAAGCCTCTAATGTATGAAAGGTGCTATATAAAAATTATTATTATTATATGTTTACAATGAAATGAATTAACACACAGGAAGAAGCACTTAAATATAGTGAAAATCTTCTATACTGAAAATAGAAGAAAATATTCACTTCCCATAACCGCTTGTCCTAGGCAAGGTCACGAAGATGCAAACAAGGACTGCAAGGCAGGGAATAACCCTTAACTGCAGGTTAAAATATGTAATATGTAAATATACTTTGCATAATAGCAGACTAAGGTAAGTAAGGAAAAATTAAGTAAAATGGCAAAATATGTTGACATTTTAAACTGCAGTGCATTATAATCCGCTGGAGGAACAAACCCGGCCGTGGCTGACGACTGCGGAAGGATCCGAACTTCTCGCAACGTGTGATGATATATTTAAACTAAAAAGGTGGAGTTAGCAGTTCTCACATTTGTTCATCAGACATGCCCAGGGACATTCTTCGTTTTTGCCCGCGGGGGGGGGGGGGGGGGGGGTGACATTAGCGAGCTGTCGGCGGCCCATGCTGAGGTGACTCATCCGCGGTGGCGCGACACAAAGAGGCGTGATCATTAGCACTTCTGTCCCATCCTCCCACTTCTCAGCTCCTTAACAGATTTTAACTAACAACGGCTTTTTGTCAAAAATACGGGGGGGGGACACCAGCGAAACCATAAGCCTTGTCCAAGATACTGGACAAAGGAGCGACACCATGTAAATGGATGGATTCTGCACCTGGGTCTGCAACGAGGCCAAAGATCATCACCCTCACTGGATTCACAGCCATCACCTCACTTTTACAATGTTATAAAATGTTACCATTATTATGATCATGATGACAATGGCAAGTAGGATTAAGATCATGTTCTGTTATTAATTGAAACTCACTTTAATCTAATATGCACAATTAATACTTTTGACTGAATTTATTTTTCTATCTTAGAGGTATCTCTGCTAGAAGGAGTTATATAAGTTCCATCCATCCATCCTCCAGCCGCTAATGCAGTACAGTGTCATGGGAGGGGGGGTTTGGGGGTGGACTCCGTCCCACATACCATTAACGTCAGACTATGACCATCAGCTTATATCATATATGTAGGCTATTTGTTATAGACTCAGACTTGTCAGTTTCAATCTGCAGGAGGCTCAACCACCCACCCACCAAAAAAGGAGGGTAATTTGCAGAACGTGGCTCTGCTCAAACGATCTTACACATTTTAAAGACAAAGCTGAATGAACACTCAGACAGCAAACACGTAACAGACCTGACCTGCCCACTTTCTTCTCAACCACAAGTAAACGAACAATTTGTCACCTTTTCCATGTTCTGAATGTTTAAGGGCAATTCTAAGCAGAATTAAGATTTAAGCAGAAATGGAGCATTCAAAACAATGGCTTGAATTATATCTTGACAATTATCAATATTGTTTGGTATGGGGGAAAAAACATCATGATAAAACATTTTTTATGTCAACCAGTCCTAGCTGCATGATACACATTTTATAGCATGCCTTGCTAAGTACAGTAATTTCCATTCATCCATCCATCAATCCACCCACCCACACATTCATCCATCCATCCATCCATCCATCCATCTTGTCTGGGGTCAGGTTGCGAGGCAGCAATCTAAGGCAACCCGAATTCACTTCCTTTTTCCTTTTTATGACTGATCTTCAGACCAAGATTTTAAATGGGATCTCCATTTAACTGATAACCATCCTCTGATATTTTGTAACTATATCCTGTACTCTAAAACAAATTACTTCTCAAGCGCAATAAAACTCTGTTCCAGTTCAAGTTTATTTGGCTGCAGGCAAAAACAACAGACTAGATTGATTGCCTTGTATTTCTTGTGCTTAATTATTGTAACACAGAGAAATAAACCGTCATCCATCCATTTATCCATTTATCAGTGGGATGAGATACTTCTCTACTATCAGCCTCACACTCGCATGCAGACACACAGTCTATTTAGCAAAACCATTTCACTTAAATGCATGTTTTTATACTGCTGGAGGAAACTGGAGCACCTCGAAGAATTGGCAAACAAATATATATATGCGATGTGTTGAACTTTTCATAGAATCACTTCACATTCCATGCCTGCTGCAGATACTATCAGGGCAGGAAGCTGCCAAACAGAGTGGAAGCCAGACATAGACTTTGGATGCATGGACACATCCTGCATTCAGTACCAGCTCTCCAAAGGCTGCTTTATGTTCACAGATTAATTGCACAATGCTGCCTGCAATCATTTTTGATACTTATTCTCACAGTAATTATAGAAACATCCTAGGCTAAAGAAAAACTTAAGTCAGGCAGCGATATAAATTCTGGCAAATCCTTCAGGATCTGACAACGCAGTTATCTATATAATCGGTGTACCAATTACGTACAGAAAAAGTAGATCTCTGTATGCAAACGGAAATCTCTAATCGCCATTGCAAAGTAGTATTTTAAAGAAGCTATGTGTGATTGCCTGATTAGCAATTTCATTTGGTCACCATCGATAACTGCATAAAGAAACTTCTGTATGATAACATTGTGCCTTTGAAGATGACTTCAGAGAATTCAGGCAGCGAGAGCTGGACTAGGTCAGACAAGTTTTCCCTAGCACTGCTGGGAGCGTCCCCCCGGCCAGTCCACTCAAACGGAGCCATTTAAAAGCATGAAAGGCAATTTATGTCATTCCTAAGGCCTTTGTCCCCTTAGTCTTAGGACGGAACACACAGAAACTGTAAAGTCGACTCCATATACATTCCCGGAGTTAAAAAACAGCCAACGTCCTGCTTTTCCAAAAGGGCCTCCTGGAGAAATAATTGCAGGTCCCTTGCAGTGCCAAGCATAACATCATATATCAGGTGAGTCAGAGGGAAAACACAGACAATAAAGACTATACAGCAAAAAGTGAGCCGCGGTCTGACTCACGCTGCACTAATCTCTGCAGGGTCCTGGAGTTTTTGTACCTGAAATGATGACAGTTCAGGCCCCAGCCGCCAGCGGCACTGATCGCAGTTGTGCGCCACCAGCCTGACAAGCGATAACGGCGTGAATGGTTTATGTATCACGACAGAAAGTGAAACGCTTCCAGAAAAAAAACTCAAATGAATCAAGACAGTATATATCAAAACGGTAGACCATTTGCATTAACGACACCGGGTATATTAATATTATGATATTAATATTAACTGTAAATTTTAATTTACTGATGACTGAATTCCGAATGACAGAACCAAGGCTGCATTCCCCCAATATAAGAGCACCACGACCAGGCACCACGACCATCCTCTGTCCAGTCACTTTCAGGCATTAATAGGTCAAACTGTCTAAAGAGATGTGGAAGAACCAGACATTATCGTTATCTTCTCTCTGTCTCTGCCTCCCATGCTCTCTCTCTCCCTCTCTCTCTCTCTCTCTCACTCACACACACACACACACACACACACACACACACACACAAACAGACAAACTCTCTCTCTCTTTTCGGGTCTCACTTACCAAAGAGAGGGAAAAGTGAGGATTTCACACCTGGAGAGTGAAAGAATCTGCCCATAAAAAGCTCCAGTAGTACGATCACGCCTCCAAAGGTCACATGCTCTCAGCAGGTCTAATTAATATTACCCTGTTATATTCAAAGCTGCATGTTTTATCACTTTCATAGAGAGGATGTGTGTCAACTAAAGGATGGGAGAGGGATCAAATCTGGCTGGTCCTACGAAAATGTTCATAACCTCTACCGAGCACAGATGCACATCACCGATGGGATGGGCTTTCTCTGCCTTGGTTCATCCCGGGAACTGGTAACTTGGGCATGATATACAGCACAGGCAGCATGCAGCTGCCCAGGCACAGGCTGCCCAGGCACAGGCTGCACTTCCAAGCCACAGCAGAAATGACTTATTAGAGAGGCTCAGCAAAGAGATCCCTAAATCCAAATGCGTTGTGTTAATCACAATATGCTAATATCCTTGAAGGACAACAATCCAATGCCAGAGAAAGCAGTAGGCGGGGGGGGGGCGGGGTTAGATGTGGTCAAGCACATAAGCATTTAAGGTTATGTAAAATAATGTAAGGGAGACAGCTATTCCTCAGTATTTTTTTATTTCCTTGGACTGTAAAAGACTGGGGGGGTGAGGGATTTTCACAGCTGCTACAGGGCCAGCTCTTCCCCAGTACTACTCCAGAGTTCTGGCCTTTCACACACGGGCTCACAAGGACACTTACACAACATGTTCCTAATCTGTTTACATTTATGTAAATGCCTAACAACACGCTAAAACGTCAGCCGAAGAAACCACAAGGTACTGCTTTGGTCCTTAAGTTCCGTCGACAATTACAAAATCTAATTCCAATAGTTCTCAGTTGAACCTAATAAATCTTCAGTGAGCGCAGGGACAATGTAACTAATCCCATCCTGCTCTGATCCCATTCTGAACAGCAAATTATGCAACAGGGAGGTGTATAATTGGCAATGTGAACGTATAAACGACGACCCGATCTCAGAGACGCGGCAAAGCCCATGGCACAAAGGCCTTGATAAAAACAATCGGAGGCCTGAAGTAGCTAATTGACTGTCTCAGCACACACTGCTTTGGCTCCCAGGGAGGATTCATGGCACCGCTCTGAAAGGGCACGCAGCAGAGTATTAAAAACAAGGCCGAGAGGCAAATGCTATTCGGGACGGCCGTATCGATTCCCATCCTTTCCATGGTTGAGCGTCTCTCGAATCTCCTAAGATGAATAGGATCCGCACGGCTGTACAGATAATTGCAGATGCGCCTTTACTTGAGCAGCTACGTCCTTCAGGAAAGGATTTCAGAAGTGATGACCAAGAAAAACCAACAGCAGGTCTGATGAAAAACATAGCCACCAGAAACCTTACAATGAGATGCAAAGAATCAATCGCTGTACACAGAATATTGCTTTGCCATTTCATTCAAGCATCCAAAGTCCATAACGGTGGTAGTGAGGGGTGAGGTGGGCCTGGGTCAGTCCCAGAAGCACAGAACACAGACCATGGGAAACTGGATAGGATGCCACTGTATGGCAGGACGCCTGTCAATGGACTGTGTGAGGAAACCTTGCTAACCTTGACCTATGGAAAAGCTGAGCGACACCAGGAGATGCAAACACCACAGACACAGAGCCAGGGGAAAGTGTGAGGGAATCAGTGTCAACCACTGGATCACAGACCTTTACTAGTTCATTTTTGCGAAATCACACATGGCTCTGAGATAAACCCTACCTGGTTAAGGCGATCCATGTTGAGCAGCAGTAGAAGATCTTCCTCAAACTTCTCCAGGGATGGATACAGCGAGATGGACAGCTTGTCTAGATAGCAGGTGAGGCTCTTCAACAACCGGGGCTTCTGTAGAAGATCAGCTGAAATCCAGAGAGGGCAAAGCATTTGCGTTACTCCAGAAAAACAGTCACCCCGACAAATCAAGAAATAAAAGCCGCATTTATATATATCACCAATATTTTATTTCTCATTCTGATATGCATTCATTTTCTTCTAATAAAGATAACCCATGCTTTTATACAGCTTCCAGTACAGGGTCACAACACATTAAAAATAAATAAAAACTTTTAAAAAATTTTTTGAAAATTTTATTTCAATTTCTGAAAACACAAATGTGCAAGTATTTGTAAAACACTGCCCGATGTTAATGCATTACACATATTAACAAGGCCAAGCCACAGTCTAATGCGAACACACTGTTTATCACAGGGATATTTCAAAAAATATTTTAAGGTTCCTCTCTAAGAGACTACATTAAAGGTGCAAGCCAGTCATTAAGAATTTAGGATAAACCTCCCCAAATATGCTGAGCATCTAAGAGGAAGAGTTTATGCGGCATCTGAATGAGGAGCATTTTGTTTTTCAGTAAAACTTCTGGGAAGGTCCCTGTCTTTTTCCCGAAGCTATTTCTTTGTTCTGCTCAAACCACCATCAACAACAGGGGCTGCAGGAATGCAAGTTACGTTTCTCGCTCTGGTCCCACGAAAGTGAGGGTGACTTTGGGCACTTCTGGCTTGTGTCAGCCAATTTAAGGTGCCTGGCTTCTCTCTGCTGCACCTTCTGATGGACTGAAAAAAAAAACAATAAAGGGGGCTCTGCGTTTTACACCGAGGGTTTAATCTCCCTGACAAATTTAGTGCCCTACAGACGGCCCCCACTGAGCCACTCTCACATGCCCAATGGCTACGCACTGCTGCACCTTTTAAAATCCATTGATCGATTGTTTAACACTCTTCAAAGATAAACATAAGGTCAAGAAAAAAATGCAATAATGTAAAATCTAAAAATATTATTGGCTTTGACTTGTGGCTAAATTTTTAAATATGCTATTTCTTTGTAGCGACTAAATCAGTGCTTGTCATCTCTGTAATTATTTCAATAATGAGCTGAGCTGATTTTCTATCAGACTATTCACCCAGATAAACACTACCACAGTGTGAATACACACTTCATATTCTGAAACATTTCAAAACATCAAAACCATTAATTAGATGAAATTCATTTGGTGGAAAAGCAAATGAATTGCAACTTGGTCTCTCAAGCCTACACCCGTTGAGACAATTACTCAGTTCACATATGAGAAGAGCAGACTTTACTTCCAAGGCCACCATGAGAGTCAGTCACCCCTATGTCCCACATCCAGAAAAATAATATATTCGGGACACTGCTTATTGTGACCCAGTGCATATAAATTTGCCATTCAATTAGATGAATGCTAAATGAATACGTTTAATTAATTATTCATGTTTCAGATAAAAACACTTGATTGATAATCAATGTTATTTTTTTGTGCTATAACACAAATAGCAATTATATATAATTACACTATAGGTACATCACGGTGTCATTGGTAAAACAATCAAAATAAGAATGCAGACTGAACAACACCCAGTGAATGAAACGTAAAATAGTACACGAGCTACTATACTCACACCGCATCACAGACAAACCAGAAGCCCCTACTTCAATAACACTACGAAAATTGAGTTATTTTAAAGTCCATTTTTCCCCACGAAGCAGCAGAACTGTCAACACATCGTTATCTACACACTCAGTTAAACACTCCAGGACAGTGAGACTGATTTTATCCTTGACTTAATTCGACTATTAAAGTGACAACTCCTCAAAAAGCTTTATATGGCAAAAGAGAACATTCATCTTCCTTTAAACTCAAGATGGCAGGCAATAAATACTTTGACATTTTGTTCCAGTGGTGGAACAAGTTACCTATCCACATCTGGTCATCACAGTTCCCCTCAACCTTCAATTAATCCCTGAAGGCATCACTGGCATGTGCATACGCTTGGTCATGGTTACTCATGGTTACTCATGGTTACTCGGGAGCATTCAATGCTCTCATATTTTGCACTTGTCTAATAGGAACGGAGTCCTTGCGGGGTTTTGATTTGAACAGCTTTTACGGTGTTTTGTAACATGTTGTTTAGCTCTGGTTTCAATGTGAACTTGCCGTTGTTGCTGGTCCCTCACTGGATGCACAGCAATGCAGTCCTCGTACCTAAATTGCCACTTGATAGCCGTATGCTATTGATCTGCCTTCGTTTTTGGACAAAAGTGTGGGCTAAATAAACATATGTAAATGTATACATGCAAATAATTTGCCTGTAAAACAGAAGTACCCAGTTATAAGATCGCCTTTATTACAGGGCTGTATAGTTCACACATATTGCTCAGGATTTTGGTAAAATGAGACATATCAGAGCCCCAGGATTATAGAGTACAGTCAAAAATTGTAATTTCATAACAAGCATTAAGGGTGAATTCATGCATCCACAATGCTAAGACGACAATTATTTTCTTCCAAAGTCTGGGCATAAAAGGAAACTGCTCATGATCCACCCACCAAGAAAGAAAAAAAAAAAATGTTAGTTTTATTGCACATAAAATATTCAAATAGATGCTAGCAGGCCTATGAAAATGTTTTACTTTAGTAAAAATACTCAGATCTACACACAATTATATTTTCTCTCCTCTTGCCTTCTGTCTGAGTAAATGAAAGCATTTTTTAATGGTTGTCTAAACATTTTTAAATGTACAGCAACAGCTTATTATCTATAGGCTCCTGAGACAGTACTGTTCTTAAGTCCCTATTAGAACACGCGGGGCAGGGCCCAAGAGGCATTTAAGAGACCATAAAAAAGTGCAATACAGTAAACATGTCACCAACAACAGAGCAGCAACAGAACCCTCACCGCTGCTGTCCGAGGAGCTTATGAGCCCTGGGATGGGCTCGGAGCCGGACACCAGCATGTTCTGGGGCAGGAGGGACGTGACCAGCTCCAGCGGGGGGTGTGGCTGCAGGCGGCAGTGCAAACAGGCGCCGTCCATTGGCAGCATCAGCTGGTTTTCTGAGAGAAACAGCAACAGAGGAGTCTGGCTCATGCTGCCACAGGGTTCGAGGCACATTACCCCGGATCAAAAGGAAGAAACTAAACCAATAAAACCATGTAGAAATCCATCCATCTTCCATAACCATCCATCCAGTTCAGTGATCCTTCAGCCTATCCTGGGAGGTAGAGGACACCCCCCAAGTAAAATTCCAGGGCACTGCATCGCACCATCGTGCCAATAACAACAACATACCTTAGTGATAACATGTCAAAATTAAGCACATTATGAAAAGCCTAGAATATATATCACATGTCACATAAAAGTGACACAGGCAACAAAGTATCACTCTTCTTAGTAACTGGCAATAACCTGTCTATGATAAAAATATTCCATTCTGACAGTCGTACTGACAGGAAAAGAGGTCACAAGAAAGCAGGTGGTAGAATTTACTGCTAAGTGTTGCAAATATTTTAATCCATATGAACACAGCAATAAGGGAATCATAAAGAAAATTAAAAAAATCTTTTATCGATGACTGCAACGGTTAAAAGAAATATAGTGTGTAATGGTCTCACTTCAACACAACTAACAATACAGAAAGTAACCTGCGTTTTATCTGAAACAAAATACCAAAAAAAATCCACAGCTGCCGGTTTTCAGAAACTGCACAGGTTAGACACAAAAATGAGGGTAACAACATGTATGATAAACATAGGGTTAGGGTTTTGACTTAAAGCCAAGCCCGCCACTAAACATGCCTTCAATTATTACACAAGACCGCAACCTCGTTTCCACGTCAAAAGTAACCTCCTGAACTCCTGTCACTATGCCAAATGATTAATTCGTAGTACCATTCAACAAACGTGTCAGGGGTGTGGCAACAATGACCACTGATCACTAAATTCTAAAATAACACCAGTCCTGTTGTCATCATATTATAATGGTCTCTGCGGATGCCATCAGACACCATCAGTCAGACTGGGCATTGTGTCTGCATTTGATCCCCCCTGACATACACTCCCCTCCCCTCCCCTCCCCACACATATCTGCTCTCTCTTCTGCTCTCAGCTGGAGGAAAAAGCAGGTGTGAGGGAGCAAAGGGCAGGCAAAGAAAGATGCTGACCCATATTCGGAGCCCGAATCTGTGCTGAGCAGCAGAAATGAAACATGCCGCTCACAGACCGTGCCAGGGATCGAGGTCACGCTTTGAAGTGACAGAGACGAGAGGCTCTGTCAGTGTGGAGCCGTAAGTCACATCATTATCACACGGTCCCTCAGCAGCATCATTCTGAGGATGACAGGAACATTGTTTTTAATTTCTCATCAAAGTCAAGTGCTTGCAAGTGGGATGATGAACCACAACACGTGATCCAGTGAAAACATGACAAAATAAGAACAATCCTTATGGTTTTTTAATACCTGTGATGAAAATGTAGACATATACAAGAGGCCAAAATCGTTGAAATGCTTCCAATTTCTAGAGATTGCAGAACTTTATTCAACTGTTGCGCCAGTTACTTATTTAATCATCCTAATTATGATCTTACACATATAATCCACCATGTAATCCAGCCAGGATTTACCCCAGCCTTATGCCATGTGCTGCCTGGGGAAGAATAGTCCCCCTTCCCAGCAACCCTGACCATGATAAGTGGTTAGAGGATGGATGGATGGATGGATGGATGGATGGATGGAACTTGAGTAGAAGTGGTTAGAATACAGAATGAAAGTGAGAAATATCTCAAGGCTTTCTTGGACGCTACTCAAACAGGGTCTTATTGTTGGATTAATATTTCGTCTTGTTTGTAAATATAGCCTCTTTTCTGCAATTGCCAGCTTGACATTTGAAGCATGCTGAAAGCTCGAAAAACTAAGTAACATCTTATCGGATGATTAGATAGTTTTACCGCTCTTCTCCCTGCTTTTAAAATATTCCAAATCAATAACGGCACTCTAGCTAAAGTGGAAATGTTACACTGTCAGACTGATAGCTAGCCATGTTTTACTGATAACTCCATAAACAGAAAAACACGGTATTGTAACCCATTCCAGCGTAATGCAGTCCTTCAAAAGTGTCAACAGAAACCCTTATTCTCTCAGGCCCAGAAGCATGAAAATCCATCCTCTCTCTAAGACCTTAGCGGAGATGGACTGTAACGAGACCACTCACCTACACAAAGCCATTAGAGGGACATGCTAGATGGATGTGTGGGATGATTCGAGGGAAGAAATGATGAACGGCAAAAAAAGGTAACCTCCTCGTTTAGGACCCCAACCTCGAGCTCAATGGCCAGTCCACTGCGCCAAGAGCATCAGGGAAAGTACAGCACATTAGGCACACCCTAATCACCTTGCGCATCCTATCTGTCCCTCTCTTTCCTCCCTCTCCCTCAGGAAGCCCAATAGACTGGCAAATGTACCGGACAGGACTCCAGCTACCTCCACTCCCTAATTGTGATCACCGATATGCATGTCCAGCTGGCCGTTGTGGTAAAAAGACTCAAAGCGCAGTTCTCAAGCGAAAAGGCAAATGATAAGGCAGAATAACCAGCCACAATAATCTGTATCCTTCTAACTCACAGAAATGGTTCAGTAAAACTATTCCGTCAAATCAGGGGAAAATGTCAGAGGCTAATAGTCTATGAATCAGTGCAAAAATTGTAGTCCTCTTAACCTGCAGGATTCCTGTACTTCATTAAACTTCTATGGCAGTAAGCTTAAGAGAGAGGTTAATTGGAGTCACCCCTGAGTGCTTAGAAAAGAGTGAAAGGCGTTAAACTCCCACAGGGATGACTGTCATGCATTCATTACAGGGAGGGGAAAAATCTGGCAAAGATGCTTCCTCTTCCCAGCCTTTCCTCACTCCAGTGTCAAAGTTGGCAGAATTCCATCATATCTAGTGGCCACGTACCTTGGTCCTCCAGAGCCTCAGGCTACAGTAGTCTACCTAAACGCTGTCAAAGTCTGGACCGAACCGCAAGTTAATCCGGACCTAGCTGATAAAGCACATTATGAATCAATATGGTTAACATAAGAAGGCTAAATGTGGTCTGAAGTACAAAAATACAGTGTAGTACCATCAAATCTCACACACTCATAACTCACCATAATCACCCTTCCCCACCAACACCCATGAAAAGAGTCTAAACGATTAGTGGGAGTTATTGTAAAAAGTTTCCGTTATTGATATATATTGATGTCTACAATGAAAGTTAATGTCAGTTCATCGAAGTTCATGAAATGTCGTTTTGCTATTGAAAATTGCTCAGGACCTCTGACTCTAAACGAAAATCTGAAGCAGACTTTTGATCGAGAAGTCAGAGATCCCCTGCTAAAATTAACAGTGGGCGTAGGACATTGTGCCTTATGGTGAATGCAATCTTTTTTTCAAATGGTGGGTTTGTGCAATGTGACTTTGTAATATGACTCCACTGTGGGTGTGGCTGTGCTCTTTTTAAAGTTTGCAAAGTTGATGCAGAGTTCATTTTGTTACCACCAGCATAAATAACATTTTTTATTATACGCTTTGAGAAACTCATTATCTTCAGGATGGCAAACACATTGATGGGAGAGAGAGAACGGAGGACGGAATGGGAGATTTTTTTGGCACCTGTGTGGTATGGATCGGTAGGCAAAATGGAAGAACATACAAATACACATTTGTATCTCTAAAGTACATGAGCAAACGGTAAGAGGTGCAACACTGCTCTCTGACTCGCACATCCTCATGGCACAAAGTTTCCCTCACAATCCTCACCCCTCGAAACATCCACAGCCTTCCGCATTTTAGAAATGCCCTTGAAAGGAGATGGATGCCACCTGGACACTTCTACAGTTTTTCTGATCTAAGAGCCAGCACTTCACATGCTTGTTCCTGTATTAATGTTTTCAATCCCATTGAGAATCCACTGTTCTCATTCCGGGAGATTCCACTGCTCTTTGAGACTGTGAAAATTAAAAAGCCCTCCAGCTGATGCCAAAGTGCTCGCAGGAGTTTTAGGAACCTTTGACATTCTGTCCCCAGGGCAGAAAAAGAAAAAGAAATGAAGCAGTATTTGGTGCAAATTACTTGCTAAGGTAAAAAGCACTGAGTAACATATAATTACCAAATTTCAGCTGCATGCCCCTTCAGTGTGTGTGAGCAGGTGAGGGTCTGTGGTTTTTTGTTACTTCCCTGCCCCCGCGGATTATTACCCCTGATCAAAGGCGCACAGCTGGCCCTGGTTCTGCTACATTAGTAAAAAGGAGTTAGACATAAGTAGGTACTTAAGCAGGAAGGAACTTGTCCATCCGCATACATGCTTCTATGTTAAGTTTGATAATGGCAGTTTCTGAAGTTTATGCTGTTTTTATTGCCCGTTTCCGTTTCAGTGAGCAGTTTTTAAATGACAAATATGCATATGTATGTTTCATTTTTAGATAATAAAATGTGTCTGGTTTAGAACCCTGCAGTTACACTCCTGTGAAAAATCAAAACTCCATCGCCACAGCCTACTATTCAATTATACCCTATAGTCCAAATAAAAAAGAAACCATTTTTATCTGCATAAACTGGCATGACATTTGCATGTTCTCTCTGTGTTCAGTAGGTTTCCAGTGTCCACCCACAAAACCCATGAGCGAGTGTCATTACACTGCCCTTTGTGTTTGACTGTGAGTCTCACACTCACACCCACCCAAGGCCCAGATGGACAGTTCAGATCCATTAACAACCGTTTCCTAACATCAAATCTAGACTTTGAAAACCATATTATATTTGGGCGCACCGCAAGAAAATCACTAGATAACAATTAACCTTCTTGCGTACAATGTCAGTTCTGTGTATGTTTCAGTGCTCGCCTTTCTCATAAGGATTATGCTAAAAGTGCCCAAATATACCACACAGTAATTATAAGAAGCATTTGAATTTTGGTATGAATACGAGTAAAACTTGAACCTGATATCTGGGCATCAATGAGCTCATGCAGTGACGTCGGATTTCCACACAATGGATGCAGTACAATGAATCTATTTCACTCTATTATGCAAAAACACTGTTCTGGGCAGTATTGTGAGGTGCACATATTCATTCTCTATTCTTTATAGATTTTATGCTTATTTGACACAGGGCGTCCTATACGTCATAATCATGCTTTGACTAAAGAACTGTGGTTAGATACTGTATTATTGGAAAGTTTGTGATGGCAAACACCCCTATGATGCATGAATCACTCAAGAACCCTTTGAGATATTTCTCAAAAAATATCAGACAGCGCGAAAAACCCCACGCCGTGAAAGACAGACAAGGCTCCGTCCTCCCTGCCCTGCCAAACGCAATCGAGCGCAGTGCCTGGAGACTGAGCACCGACTTCATCTGGCCAATCTTCCCCAGACGGCTGGAGCTGTACTCTCCCCTTTGCTGCGAATGTTAAATAAGGATTAAAAGTCATTTTTTCCAAACCCCTGACCCCTTCAGATGTCTTTGGCAGCCGCCTCGGCTTAGGAAGGCTCTCTCCTACGCACCTCCTCAGAGGCAGACACTTGTTCTGAAAAAATGGACCATTATGAAAAATGGTGGCGTGCCTCACCACGATCGCATTGCTCGCGATGCACCTGAGATGCCCATGAATACCTGCACAGTCTCCTCTTGCGCCCCACTCATCGGTTTGGACCTTGATCCCGCACCCAGAGATCAAGCATGATGCTCTTCAACCCGGCGTGGCCAATTATTTTACAATTAACAGAATGTCACTTCACTAGGGAGAACTTTGCATTCGCGGGCTGACATTATTTTCTTCTGTTTACCTTTAAAAACAAACTATGATAGTTCAGCTAATAATTCCGACGTGACGCAGCCACTTGTGGAGCTCCTACTGTACAAGCGAGCGCTGACTGAGCCTCTCCCCCTGCCCACTGTGGCCCCGCGTCGCCGCCAAAGCAGCTGGAGCCTCATCATACTGCTAATGGATCAGGTCACAGGCTCTCCATGTTTCACGGTGTTTCCAAGCATGACAGTACATCTTTCAGGTAGTAAATTACAAATAATTCTATTCATAAAAGAACATCACCCATAAATTCCGGCAATTAAATAAAATGACTTTAAAATGGTTTAATAAAAACAAGTGATAGAAAGAGAGAGGTTCCAAGCCACTTACAACTTCTCTTCTAATGATATTGTAAAGAACTTCTCATAATAAGGAGAGATGGAACAAAAGCAGGAAGTAACTCACTTTCGACAGGTTCGTGCAAAGAAGGGTGAAGCAGGGCCCTCGGGCTTCCATGGTACAGACACAGCCTTCAAAAGGGGCACAACAAAAACAGCAGAGCACAGTCTTCATCAATATACCTCTCATTTCACCTCATTGCTTCCATACAACATGAATGGCCCAACCTGAAGGCAGCATATCACACGCTGCACTCACACATCTGCCAAGCGGGTGGGGGTTCAGCAAGTGGAGAAAAAGCAAAATGCTAATAAAGTTACACAGTACAACTGGGACAATGAGCACGTGACCTAACATTCCGCTCACCTTCTCGGCTCCTTGGAGTCGACGGCTTCCGCTGGGTCTGCTTTTGTGGAAAAGAGGCGCAGGATTCCGAATCCACAGCCCAGGGCGTGCTGGGAACCATCGGCCCGATCGGTCACGGACACCACTTCCACGACAGCCACTATGCTGGGGAGCCGCGGGGAGGTGTGGAAGTACAGCACCTGAAAGGGGCAAAAGGGCAGTTGGAGACACCTTTCATGGGGTATGTATGGCAGATGCTACTCATTTGTTTGTCTGTTTGTTATATCGATAATCAGGTAAACGACCGATTAATATCAACAAGCCATTTCATGCGTATTCAACATGTCACATCACAAGGACCACAATAGTCTAGCTGTTGGGTTCAAATCATCAAAAAGCTGCTCTAAAAAATACCCTATCACTGCAAAGAAAGTGCAGTCTTCCTTTCGCCATACTGCCAAGTAATCAAGAAGGATAATTAAAGAGTATCAATTAAAATTATCGGGTAATAGTGACAGCTATAAATTAAACGCATTTTGTAACGGGGGGCAGCGTGTGGCTCAGTGGGCTAACCCTCTGTGCCTGCGATCATAAGGTCACCAGCTCAAGCCCAGCCTCAGCACATCTGCGGGTCCTTGAGCGAGGCCCTTAACCCCCAGCTCCCTGGGTGCCGCTATGGGTGACTGCCCTTCGCTGCCAGCTTGTTGGCAAGTTGAGGGAGGCATTTCCCCCCCAGAGATCAATATAGTAGTAATTATTCATCTAATTCTGAATTACTAAAATTATAACTTACGTGAATTGAAGAATTTTCAGTCCATGGTCCATGGCCAGTTAAGTTGCCAGTGCCACCCCAGCCCTACCGACTCCACTACTCCACTACTAATTTTATAACCAACTCATTCCACAATAGCTAGGTCAGGTCGTCACTCCCCCGTATTGGGTGCTGCAGGGTGTGCACACTTTCATTCCATGACAAATCACTTCAATTAGCTGTGCCAATAAGCGTTATTTCAATAACTGAACTAATGTAACCTGCTGTCAATAATGAACTCTATTAGGGCTAAAAAAGAGCTTTAAAAAGCCTGTGTACCTACTTACCCCCCCCAAACAATCAGAGCTGCGGGCACTGCTTCCTGCTCATTTATGTGCAGTTTTTTTTTTTTTTTAAAAGTTTGTAATGAGCTATTCACAGAAATATGAATAATGACCCCTATATATACTTTTACATAGAGGATGCAGAGTCTCTACTCAGCAGTATTTTGTGTAAGAATAGCAGCAAACACATTCCAGCGGGGGGTTCGTTGACTCACGATATGTGGGAGCCAAGCTTCCAAAAGTCAGCGGAAAGGCCATTTGTCAAGACTTATAAGATTAATACAATCTACTGGAGTGACAGAAGCAATAACACATAAAAACAAGAAATTCTGGGCCACTCTGCGAATTTTTCCCAGAACATTTCATACGGGGAGCAATTTTACAGAAGGTCTACCCTCCAGATCTAAATCACCTTTACAAACAGGATTCTAAAAAGAGGTTGATAAAGAGGGTGTTAGAAGCGTTGACATTCTGAAACACCTCAAATTACAAAGTAATTGACAGTTACATTGCTAGCTTTCAATCGTGATTATATAAACTATTTTATATCTATATTTGATTTGTGGAAGGACAAATAAGGGGTTCTATAACAAAGCTGCATGTTATATGTCTAAATCTCTGTATACAATGTAATGGCAATAAAAATGTTACATTTTTTATATGTCAAAATATTATGTCTGCCTCATTATTCATGCTACCATTGTAAATACAGAATACTCATGTAATATCATACTGCAACACCGCACCAAGGAATCTGTAGAATTAAAGTAGCATCTTGATGACATAAAACCCAGAACAAAAAAATGTCCTCCACTGAACTTAATACAGATAGTTATCTTCAGATCTATGGTTGGCAAAGTTTTGGGGGTCAGCTTCCACGCTTGATGAAATGTGTTTAAATCTCTGGTGTTGTGATACATGGATATTATCCTAAAAAAACTTGTTACATGTTTACAACCAACACAAACCCAGGTCTTCCACTAAGAAATCTTTTTTTGTTTATTGTTCACATATTCCTGTATTCAACTATCATCACCAGAGCATCAGAAAATGGTGCCAACCAAATTCTGCCAGGAATACATAAGGATCCAAAGAAATGCCCCGTGAAGTCTTGCCTGTGTTCACCACAGGAAATGCAGACTTGGGTGCCACTGAGAAAACAGCTTGTACTATAATGTTGCCAGGGATACCATATGGTTCATCTAATATTTAATTTTGAAGCTACTTTATCAACAAATCATTAACTGGGAGTCACAAGGGTAAATATCCCCCCCGCCAAAAAAAAAAAAAAAAAAAAATTGCAAAGGGAAAAGAAAGTTAATTGACCAACATTACAACTTCATTATGAGCCACAAGAGAGGTGCATGTACATGGTCAGAAAAGGAATTACTCTATGGACTTTCTTTCTGTCGACAGGTGAATTAAACCAGACTAAGGACTTTTACCTCACAATAAAGTAGCGTATTCTTTCACTTTCTATTCACACCCTCACTCTGATGTTACAAAGCTTTCAGACAAGCAAGTTCACAATAAATAAAAAAGGGAACAGTGCCCCATCAACTGTTAAAATAGTTTTGCATATGTTAGCCGAAGGCCTCCAGTGTTGCCATTTTAAAGCCACATTATCATCTGAAATCACCCGTTTCCCTAAACAAATTTTTCCAAAATGCAATTAAACTATCAGGCTGGTTCATTTACATGAAATGGTCACAAAGGCTGGCTTGCCTTCTGCCAGCTACTTTTGGCACCAGAGTAGAGTTGTCAACTATCCCATATTTTACAGAATCATCCTGAATTGAAAAATAAAACGCTGTGTGCTGTTTTGAACCAATACAAGATACGATTTGTCCTGTTTTTTCCTATTCAGACTGAAAGACAGTTTAATACAGACCAGAGAATCAATGCCATAGTGCCCAGCACGCCTTGCTCAAACTTGAACTCAGGGTTCTGCTATTTGTGTTCGTCTGTCTGTCCGTCAGAGTCTGATGGAAAATGCAAGGGCTGCCATCCTCCCCACTCAGTATACAAGGCTTCTTTCTTTTATAAGCTAAGTGGGCAGCCATTACCCAGAATCCTTTTAATAGAGGCTGCTCAGTTCTCACCTTGGGTTTTTCAAGGAATTCCTGACTTCTCGTCGCTGTGGAAAATGCATCATTAATGCAAGAGACATTAGTCAAGTATTTGGCGCGCCTGGTTTTCAAGATGCCAGAACCTGATCATCTGACCAGGCGTTCCTGAGAGTTCCATTACAAAAGATGAAAGGTAGCGATATATAGGAGCTGATTGGCCGTCAGAAGCCCTGACACGATTCCCGGTGGGCCGATGTCACCGCTGGGCTGGGCGATGTCACCGCTGGGCTGGGCGATGTCACCGCTGGGCTGGGCGAGCCACTCTGCACTCCCATAAATAAAGGTAGATGCTTGTAGTAAATCAATGAACAGACAGTATCTCCCCAAGAGGTATGACTTTGCTTTGCATGCATGTATCCATTGTAAAGGGGGTATCACCGCCAAAAATAAAAACAAACAAACATCCTGCAGATCTGCTGGGCATGAAACTAAGCTATAGGCAGGGTTGCCAACAAGTCTGCACACACATTTACATGTATGTGACAGTTTTACCCCAACACTTTTCATGTAGCTAATTTTAGGATTATAATGGAATAATACAGATTTGCCGTAAGACTGTGTGAGAGTCTGAAAGCGTGAGTATCATGCCAGATGCGTGAGAGCTGGCAACCCTGCTACTAACAGTGGACTCAATGTCAATACTCAATTATGATCCAACCCTAACAATTACATAACAATAACCGTTTTGCCAAATCAAGTCGGGGGGGGGGGTGTGATCATTGCAGTCTGGACCCCTCCCCCTTTCTCCCCCCTTATGGGCGGCCCTATGCACTAGTAGTTCATGTCCTGCTCCCAATAATTTGAACATTTAAAATACCAAATTGATACTTCTATGTTCAAAATGAAACCATTTGGATCGAAAGAATCGACACTTCAGTATCGATACACACATCCCAACTAAGTGCATTTTGCAAAGAACGGCAAGCTGGGAAAAATAACGGAGAATGGTGGAGCTAAAACACAAGGATGAGACGAAAACAGACACTGGAGGACAAAGCAGGGAAATGCACAGAAATCTCAGCTTTATTTAGAATGGAGGAACGTTGCAGCCCGTTAACTGTACTTCAGCAGCGGTAGGTGAGGGAATTTTCTGAAACTAGAATAACCTTATTTAGGAGTGTCGCCCCCACCACACCCCCACCCGCCCAACACTCCACTCCAGGGCTGAAAGACAGTCCCACTCCAGCCTTGCTAATGTATGTGTTCGTCCCATCATTTGGAAAAAGAATAACTCTGGTATGGCTGCCCCCCAGCACTCAGCTAAACGCATTTTGTCAACGGCGTGGGGAGGGTGACTGGGCTGGAGTTCCCTAGATGAAGGCTCGTGGGAAATTCCCCTGGCCCTTTTAAAACATAACTTAATTTGCAGCACATCCAACCTGATGTTATTTTTCTCAAACAGAAATTTCGTCCCTTTTGGAAGTGACACGATGACATTATCATTTCACGCGAAATTAGCGTCTGCTTTACACTGATATCACAGAGGTCATGTATAGTGACACTCCCAGAATCTATTTATCCACAGAGGGTAAAAAAGTGACAGAAGATCTGAAAAGCACAGTTAACCGGGGGAAAACATTCAATTAAGGGGACAGTCCTTGTCAAAATGTTTTTCCTTGCTCTGAGGATATGCACTGACCCTGCTCTTAGCTGCCATCGCATGCGACTGAGAGATCTAACGGCAGAGCAAAAGAAAAGCCATCCTGTGAATTCCAATTTATGCCAAGTAACATGCTTTTTCAGCTGGAAACTTTTTTTTTGAATACTTGGCCTAATGCAAGGGGTCGCAAATTTTGGCCCAGCGGCTATGACTATCCGGCTTAATAAGGACATTATAAAGTGATGCAAGTGTACTAAAGAGATACTAGTTTTTAAATATTAATTCAACATAATTGGCTAAAAACTTGCCAAGTCGGGTAGCTTTGGGTCTCAGCTCCCCTGTAACTCCCAGGGACACCTTTAATCAGCATGTCTGTCCTTCTTGGCATACCTCTGGGATGCTATATAGGAACACATTTTGGAAAAAATTGACTCAACACCAAGTTCCTTTCACAAAGACCCCCGGACTCCTGACCTGACTGCTGTGGCTTCAGCTTTTTTTAATCTCATCCCCTCAGGTTCAGCGCCTTGGTGTTAATCGCTCCCTCATCCTCCACGGTCCTACTCTTAGTTTTTCTAACCAATCTCTTCTCCAACCTGCGGATGGGTCTCTGGTACTCTGCACATGGACACACTCTCTTGAGGCTCCCTCAGGGCTAAAGCCTATCAACTGCCTGAAGCAGAGGCTGGGTGACAGTCTTACAACTGGAAGCTCAACCGTAGGAAAGGGGCCTCTGCTGTAGGTAGAACTCCAGGTACCTTGGCCATATTAAGCAACCCCCTTAAAATGCCGTTTGTGTGTGGATGAAAGGCCAAAATGACTAGAAAAAGCTGTATTTTTAAAAAATACCCCTGTACCTACGGACAAGGCCTCAGACAAACAGCAAAATTTACTAATCAACACGACACTCATTTGTGATCTACAGTATTTTACATGCTTTTAAGGAAACCTACAGGAAACCTGCAGAAAGGTGAAAAAAGTGTTTCTAGAAAAAAAGATAGATTAATGATATTCTGATATTCTACATACAGTGCTCAGGATTGCAGTCATCGTACAGGAGTTCAGTATGCAGCATCTGCTGAGAGTGTCACTATAGTTTACTGTAACCATGTGCATGCATGTGTTTGTCTGTGAATGGGACACACAGATCGAGTGGCTTCTAGTCAGGCAATTTTTCCTCAAAATGCTCCTCATGACAAATGCTTTGAGGGTCCCTGAATGCATTCTCCACTCCCTATACGTGTGCTGGTCTTTAGTCCAATTAGTAGGTTTTATTTTTTCAAACAAATAAATAAAAACAAATTCCAGTGGTGTGAAAAAGTGACAGCACACATAATTCACAGTTTAGTACAAACCTCAGTTTTGGGTTCCTGATTGGGTGAATTTTGGTACATGTTAAACTGAATTTTTATGAAAATCACTTATTATTAAAACTCCAAACATAATTAGAAAGAGTTGTAAATCAAAGGCAATGTGTCTGTCGATGTGTCTGAATAACAAAACCTAAGAGACACTTTATTGTAAAAATCCATCCATGCATCAGTCCATCTTCGGTACCTGCTTGTCCTCAGGTAACAGTGCAAGCAAAATCCAAATCCTAAAACTTAAAGCAATTGTAAGTTCCATTAATTGTCAATATCACTTTTTTACTCAGCTTTTACATAGACATTTGTGGATATATTCCATACAGACTTACAGGTTTAACTGCAAAAGAGATGTTGTCTGGGGAAAAAAAAGTTTGAAATGCAAATTCATTTAAGAAAAGGCAAAACAAATTACCATGAGTGTTACTCGATTCAAAGTAGACTGCTTGCTGCAGTTTTAAGCAACAGTATCCATTCATACTGCAGTCACTAAAATTCCAGGTCACACCAGCTATGTAATTAAAAAATAAATGCCAATTACATAGTTAAAATATAATTTTTGTAATTGTCATTTTCAAACTGAACTGGCAGTTGATTATAACTGTTAATTTCTAAAGATTATATTTTTAGTTCATAAAGAAATATCTGCTAGCATAAACTTTTCTTTTAGGATTACGATGTTCTTATTTAATTTTCTTGGATATACAGAAACTGAAATATTAAAATATCTGTTAATGATGTTCTGTGCTGTTAAGTGTTGCATTAAAACAGCCTTATCCAACCTCTTTCAGGTCTGCAATACACAGAATTTTGGCATTTAGGGCACTTGGGCACTTGTCTTTTTTTGCTGACTGCTTGATTACATTTCATGAGGACTTGATAGGGAGCACAGGGTTGTTTGGTGTCAAAGACACTATGGATTGAGCCATTTTGTAGGAAAGCTAAAGACATCTGTCTGTGCGTTTGAAGTAATTCTAAATCAAGTAACCCCACAGTGCATGTTCTCCCTCTTTGAGAGAATAATTCCACTTGTGTAATAGTGCTTAAAAGTGTACTTGTAACAGAGCTGGAGATTTAAATGTGCACAAGCTGATCTTGCCACAGAGCTACTTACAAGGACTGAGAGCAGAACAAACAGAGGCGCACTGATGATATTCTACAGCCCATGCACTGCATTAATGCATATATCAAATAATACCAGGGAGAAACACTCCTGTAAAATTTCTTTAATCAGGTCTATAAGCTTCTGCAACTAGCATCTGCTGCTTCAAGGAAAAGCCAGTAGCCAACTGGGAGGAATGGAATGGAAGTTTCTATGTGTAACACAAAAGAGTGACTTGGATGTAGCGGAGAGGACTATGGCGGAGTTGGTATCGCCTTTTTTGAAAGTCCTAAAAAGCTGTCAGATACTACAGAGCATGCATGTATGTATATAAAAATGCCTGCCAGCTTCAGGCACAGTTAGAAATCTGAAAAACGCAACCCACTACGAAGCGATTTATACAGGAAATCTTACACAGTTCAGCTACATGAGCTTAACATTTAGAACGAACATCTCCGCTCAACTGAGAAACAAGACTGGCATGTTAAAATTCAGTAGCAAACCACCCTAGCTAATTCATATACTATCCATATCAGCTTCCTACAAGATAACCACCTTCAATGGCATCATAATTATGCTCATAATTGCAGTTAAATTACACTGAGTGCCTGGCTCAATTTTTTTACATGTCATTTGTCTCAATAAATTGTGCTTTTCACTAACGAATATTATATTTTCTCATATTCATTCTTACTTTCATGCAGATGACACTAATTTAGTGTTCGTGAAACCAGGTAACAGTCATTACCCATTTCTTCATATGATACTTATCATTAAATATTTAGATTTAATCATAGCATTTTAGTAATAACGCCACTCTCACACACGTTTTATTACGAAACACACAAGTACCGATAACAAACATTAACGGTTGAATGGTCTAGTCTTTACCTTTTTAGGTTTCCCAAACCTCATGCACCTCATTAATATGACTAATCACTGTTATTTCACAAACATAATCTCAATTCAAACTCCAAAGGCAAGTCAGATTTATTGTTTTTTTGTTTCCAGATGCATTCCACCATAACACTGTGCAAATGACAGATTTTCTCCAGACAGCTACCTCTTCAATTCAAGCAAAGACTCACAGGACTGCACTTTCAATAGTGAGATCAAAGCAGAGATTTAGACACTGAGCAGCAATAAAACAATAACTTGTCGTGCTTGATATTTGTAAAAAAGTATCAGTGCAACTGTCATCTGGCACATTTTACCTTCTGTTACTGATTCATACAGCTGGATATCGATCTTATTTATGCCCCAGAATCAGATTCGCATCTGGGGGAATCTCATCTCATGCTCATCAGTCACATTTCAACTTTTTATTGAAGCTGTGGTATGAGAAAATGGCCACTATTTCATTTACTTTCCCTTTGAGGATTAATAAAGTTTATCAATGTGTGCCCAAAACAATTTCAACCTTTCCAGACATTTCTGCACCCAATACCAGTAGCTCCTATAAAATATAACACCACCCCAATAATAGGCAAGGCATTCACAGATCACAGGATGCATAAAAGGATTTGCTTTGTCCCTAAATAAGGTTAAGACAGATCAGCTGATAGACATACAGACAGTCCAAATGATTAACAGAAAAATACTGTTCACATTTTGTAAAATAGTTTACATTTTCTTTCATTCTTCCATCAAATGGAACTTTAAACGTCTTCAATAAAGAACAAACACATTTTAATACAATGCAGAGAAAATATAAATTGACTTTGGGTGCCCTTTGTCCAATGCATACTGCTATTAGGTTCTAATTAAAAACTCTTGAGAATATATAGTACTTATAATCCATTAACAGCTGGACAAATTGAAACTTGAGAAAATTAACACAATATAGATGACTCTCCCTCTTAAAATGGGCTGCAAATTACAGTGCATGAAGTTAAACAGGATTAAGTGGAATGTTAAGCCATCCACGAGGTCGATCACACTGCAGTTTTAAGTCCTTAGGAAATTCAACAATCCACACGGAGTCAGATTAGGAGCAGCATATCGAAAATGGACATCACTGGGTTAGAATGTCGTTATTCTTGTTATAAACACATACAAATACTAATAAAGTAATAAATAAATATAATAAAAAGATTTTATTCATACATTGCAATAAGTCAACAATAGCAGCTATACTTTCCACATAGTCACATTTTTTCCTATGCAGGCATGCGCAAATTCTCTTTTAACTTTTCCAAGAAATAAGCATATTGAAAATGCCGCTTATCGTTCTCTGCGAAGATGCATTTGTTTTCAGGCAGTTAGTCCGGGGCAGGGGTCTGATAAAGGCCACATTATGTTCTGAAACAGTTCACCTCATTTTCAATAAATGCAAATAAGAGAGTGAAGGGTTGCAGTGGTTTTCGTTTTTTGATTATGAACTAGCTGCCAGGTTTCCAGCCTTTTAATAAATGGAGTTTTATTCACCTGCTTGTTCTGAGGAAAGAAAAGGGGTATCTGCAGGTAGCAGTGACCTCTATTTAAGACCTTTTAACACCCTTTTTAAATCATTTAAGGCCTTCGTGCCAATTTAAGTTACACTGGCAACATACCTTTGGCTTTTATTTACAATACATTCCCTTAGATTAAACTGCAGAAGAAAACCGTATTTTTTATTTTGAGAAATCCCAAGGAAGTAGTGAGGACACTGTTTTGTCTTTGCCACATGAAAAGGTTTCGGCCGTTTCAGAGACGGGAAACGTTGTTTTGCTTAGTGATGCACCGATATGGAGATTTTATGGGCAATTATTTAGAAAAAGTGACACCTGTACCAATACTGATTGTTTGGGAGGTTCTGCTTAAATAAGTTTAAAGGGACACACCAAGAAAATAAGGTAAAATAAATTACATTCCAAAAACATGAAAAGTATTTTTTTTTTGGTAAAAAAAAAAACATCAACTCCGGCATACGTCAGTCCCAGAGCACTATATTCTATAACTGTATATATCTTATATATTTATAACATCTTATATATTTATAACATCTTTTTTTCCCCCATTGCTGTCTGTTGGATGGCGCCCTTCATTTGTGATCGGATAGTGATGACTCCCACAGTCGTTAATTTAATCACTTTTTTACATGCCGCACAACACACCATTAATGGCAACGCACTTCAACCAAGACTTTCAAGACATGTCTAACCTCCATTTTTTAGAAAGTTTCCCCATTTTTCGATCTCTTAATAGCATATTTGCTAACTATGCACTCAGGACACACCAACAACTTTCAAGTGGCACAAAATATGCATCGTTCAGGTAACTTCAGATGGGTCCCAGGCGTGCTACTAAAGGAGTAAATGTATAATCAGTTACCTCACGCTTGAGGGGAAGAAAGCAATAAGGAATATGATGCGTCAGGAAATGTCATTCAATGCTTTTTAATACGTTTTAATGGACTTAATTTTGGCTAATTTGATGTAACACTTAATATATTTTTAATAACCCTGAATACATCTTGATGATTTAGAGGTGTGCAGCTGAAAATTTTGGATTTCTCAAACTGCCATGGATCAGTCTGAATTGCTGATGACTGCAAATAAGCATAATAAATTAATACGTTTTTAATATACCTTTATGATACTATGTAACTTTCATGTACATAAAACTTGAAAGTACTAAACCAGACAGCTGACATGTTTCATTTACACTTATCAGAGGCTGACAAGAGAGGCAAATAGCACATATTTCAGTGTGGGACGATATTAATATGCATGTTCTCCACAAATCGCTGTTTCGCCTCGAAATCTAAGAAAGAACATGTTGTGTGGAATGAGCATATATTGCTACACTGATACTAATTTCCTTCATGGATAACTGAACGCCTAGCCAATGGAGTCTCCTCAAACCAAAAACAAATTAGGCTTAGACAAATTAGCATTCATAAAGGAAGCGCTACCTGGTGATCTTTGTGCTACAATGCTTTCGGGAAGCTCGCCCCTATTTCGTGGTGCTAAGATACTAATGGTTTGCGCTACAATGCTTTTGGAAAACACAGCTAGGCTACTAAAATAATGGAGATGACTGCATTGGAGAATCTGCCATTTTCCATAGTGGAGAGTGTGGGATTTCATCAGCTCCTCCACCACTTAGAAGAGGTCTCAATGTACTGGCCTGCGACACCTTTGTAATTCATTAGTAAATCTGGCCCACAGATACTTCCTCCCCCCCCCCCCCCAAGTCACGTAGCATTTCCTTTAACGTGTTTTTTTTACATACAGTTCCATAGTTGGCCTTCTGACAATTCCACTCTGGTGTGTTCTCCCTGTTTAATAATAACAATAAAAAAAATATGTTCTGAGATTCTGCTTTTTTATAGTCTGTGACTAATTTCCAGTGATAATATTTGTGAATTTTTTTCAGTAAAGTTAAAAAATGTTTGAATTTAAGTCATCAAAATAATTGAGTAACCGATTAATCAAATTGTAATAGAAATTAAAGATCTGTGATGCATCGAATCAACTATTCAATGATAAAGTTGCTATATGATATTAAAGAAAATCTTCAATGAGAGTCGGCCTATTACAGTGTGACAATGAAAATACAGAATACAGTCAGTTTATAATTTAAAGCTTTTTAACACAATTTGCAGCCACATTTTAAGGCACAAACTCAGTTTGTGGCCAAGTCACATGGGAACCAAAATGAAAACATGTTTCCTGCTGGATGCATTCGTGTACCACGGAGTTTACTTAAATAAGCTGCAAAATATTCTGCTCTACTTGGCTTTTAAAGAACCTTAGTAAGACGCAAATATATTTCATAAAATTACACTACCCATACAAATGTTTCACTTAATGGCATGTACACCGATTTCTAACATTTGTAAGTGTGACCCAGTACATTTAGTTAGCCAGACCTGAGAGAAAACGTATTACAATTTATGTTTATTATACGCCCTGTTTAAAAAAAACACATAACATTAAAAAAACCAAAGGAAAAAGCTCTTTTGACTATGCACATTATCACACTGTACTGTATTAAATATAGTATTATATAGATACTCTATTGCCTAATGTAATTCAGAAAACCTTAAAAATACATACATAACATGTATTAGAAAATGAAGCCGTTTACTGTGTTTATATAGTGATAGAGATGAAAAGTTTGGCTTTCCTTAGTACGTTAAGTGGCCTCCCGTCAGCATTATTGTAGAGATAAGCCAAAATAACAATATGATGACAAAGCAACAAATGGGATTTAGACTTTAGCCAGGAAAACATTTTCACTGGTAGAAAAGCTTTAAGTCAGAACTCTGGAATTCAACCTACGTTTGACAGCACAACAGCACAGTGGGTCTATGGAGTCTAAGTGTTCATATTAGCTTTGAGACCCCCCACTTTCTGTCTACAATGCAAACTACATACTACATACATAGAGGAGCGAATGCACACAGCTATGCTTCTCATTGACCTGGTTAAATAACTGCCTGTCTCTGCTAGTGAAGCATCTCTCATATCACATCAGCGCTTTCCTCTTCAGCTTCTGCTGAGGACTTGGTGTCACATGTTGCACGCTGAGCCCTGGACGTCGGTGTCCCAGGAGGACATAAGGTCCCGATGCATATGCCAAAAATAAGGTAGACATTAATATTAGGGGGTATATCTTCACCACAAATCTAGCAGACATGAGATCATGTTAAACCACTAAAAGCAGGTAGATTTAGGGCTACTGTACAGGTTATTAAAACTCGAACAGAGGGCAGGTTACAATATGCATAAGTGGAACCAGCAGGAATGGGGCAGAAGGTCAAAGAAGAGACTGCTTAATTTCGGCTGTAAGGTGAGTGTGGGGACAATGCAGCTCTGCCATGGGGCCAGAGGTGGACATTTCAGGTCCAGAAAGTAAAAGTCCAAACCAGGATTTTGTTTCAACTAACCAACTGAGTACAATGTAATTGTGACTCTTTACAGTTATCTGGTTGGTTGAAACAAAATCCTGGTTTGGATTTTTACTTTCTGGACCTGAAATGTCCGCCTCTGCATGGGGCTAATCACAAAAGAGCAGCGTGCCATGACATGCTATGGAGGGGCCTTGAGGACAAGGGTCACCGGGCCGTCTTGCACTCCCTCCTGCAAACAGGCTCCAAATGCAAATCCGCCACACTCTCCCCTTTGTGCAGAATCTGCTGTCGCCAGGAGAGAAAGCACAGCCAGATATTAAACTGTGATGTTCTGATATGCAGCTTAGGGTGGGGGATGTGACTGCCTGACACTATGCAGCTCAGTGTGTTACAGATCTGTGCCCGGGTCCGGGTGCTTGTGGGTTCAAATCCCATGTCTGCCAGTAATCATCCATGTTGGGGCCCTGGAGCAAGACCCCCAACCCCACCCACTCCCTGACCCCAAGCTTTCCTCACTTGTGCATTGCATGGGCTAAATAAATGTAAAGCTTGACAGCTCCTTTGTGCAGAACGCCAAACGTGGGGGCGGCAAGGTAGCACAGCACAAATCACTCATTAACTCATCTGCAGTGCAGTCAGCCCCTTCATCCATCCACAGAGGTGTGAATTTCAAAGGCTGCACATTATTCCAGTGATTACCTGCTTCCATCTCCAGGACGACCCACATTCCCTGCTTAATTGTATTACCTTTATCAAATGGCATTAAATAAGTGTTGTAAATAAGACATCAAAAATATTAGCCCGGGGATGAGATAGGATATATTTAGCATTTCCTAATGCTGGAATCCTTATTATTAAGTTATAATGAAAGCATTACATCAGCTGGTTTGTTCACGTATGCTTAGAATGCTTTAGAATTTGTGAGTCCAGAAAACATACGCAGCTTGTAGGAAGTATGAGCTGATGATGTTATTATAGTTGTGTATAATAAGGATGTTGGGAGTTAGATGCAATTGCCTATTAGCTGCTAAAAACACCCATAACTAGTTAGGTAACTAATAAATCAACACCTCAGTGGTGCAACAATATGCTGATTGAGTCAGTGAAAATCCCCAAGGCTGTAAATGCAGTAAAAGAATCTGCCTAACGCCACATTTAGTGAACGTTAAACCTTTCCTATCATTTGGTTCTTGATTCAGCAATTAAATCTAATGAAGGGTCAAATCAAATTTAAAAAAATGCTTCTTTGTAGTAAAAAAAAAAAAAAAGATAACGCGGTAAATAACTAAAACCCGTCATATAAATACTCCCAGAAAGTGTTCTTTATGTTTAGTCTTTTAATGCATGCGGTCTAAAGCACTAGAGACGCTGCTGAAATTCAGTGAAAATAGAAGCAAAAACAGAACCCTTCAGAATGTTCCCGTCGCAGGCAGCAGCAATCCACCAGCTCGATAATCTAGTGCTCCCAACAAATACATCATTGTTTCTCTGCAGCAAATAAAAAAGCGGACCAAAAGGTTGTAGGTTCAAATCCCTGGAGGGCTGCACTTGTGTTCCTGAGGATGGTACTTCAGGAAATTGCCTGAGCAAAATATCCTGTCTCTGGGCAAATGGGTATTACATTTTTAATACAGGATCTGCTAAACTACAGAAAAAAATGTTATATATTATGCAATGGCCATTTTCCTGTTGGCTTGCTTCGATGTTATCCTGATGCTATTTGTTAGCTGCAAACACATGTATTATATGCATGTGCCGTACAATGCCACAGCACATTCTACATAACAAAATGAGTAACATACTTAAACGAGTGGAGATGTGGTGGCTGAAATGACTACAGTTCGCCTGGATCCTTCCTTAGAAGTCGAGGGCTGGGGACAGGGGCCGCGCAGGACGGAATGCAAGTCCATCGGCCTCAAAGCGACACACATGAAAAGCC